>OZ020311.1:28445153-28866184 GCA_963971305.1 Arcuatula senhousia | reverse complement strand
GGTTTGGCTCCTTAAACCCTGATTCCATTTATGCTTGTACCAAGTCAAAACAATTGCAGTTTTCAATTCTTTAAGTTTCTAATGCATGTAAACGGTTCTGGTTTCATTTTATCGACATTTTAGATTGTTCATCCCGTTAAATGAATCCGGCATAGTTTTCATTAAGATCCAGATTAATTTACAAGCCAAAAAGATATTTTTTGTTTAGGGACAGTTGTTTCTGTATTGTTTTTCAACAAGCGTACGTCGGCTTAATTTTGTGTCTGTGTCTATTAGTACATGTACAACAAGGGATGGCTTTGCCACTTGTAACATGTATGACTGTCTATTCAAATGTACTAAATGAACGAGGTATGGAATAAAGATACGTAACAAAATCATACTATTATGGTGAAAATAACCAGCAGCCTTCAATATGACCAACAGTTGCCGGGTGAGTGAGTTGGTGTTTTACGCCCGTGCAACGCTATATAGGTTATTTACAGGCGATGAACATGAAAAGGATGATGTCTTCCCTTGTACAGAGCTCAAGCTCGGGGGTCAAAAAATAATGTGATAATAGATGTCCTATCCTTCATAGATAAAACCCAAATAGAAAAAGTACATCTCAATTTTATAAAAACTACTCTGGGTGTAAAAAAATGTACGACAAACTGTTTTTCAAGGGCAGAACTAGAAGCTCTCCCTGTTGAAAGTTTTATAAAAACCCAAGCTTTAGTCTATCTTTCTAGACTACACAAATGAAAATCTAAATCCTCTTTTAAAGGAGGCATTTGAGTTAACTAAACAATTACATTCAGAAAAGGTGTTCTCCTGGTTCTCCTTTGTTCAGTGGTTCAACTATTTTGGATGAAATAAGCAATGAACAGTTTACAGAATGTAAAACTGTTAAGCAATCAAAAGCACTTAAAACTGAAATAAAAAATAAAATTGTGAAAATTTAATTCAAAATAAGATTGAAAATCTTACAATTAATAATAAAAATTACTTGTATAAATTTATTAAATCTAAAACTGGATCACAGGAATTTTATCTTTCAAATACAAACTATGAAATAAGACAACTTTTTTTCAAAATTTAGACTATGCGATCATTTTCTTAACATAGAAACAGGTAGATGTAAAAAAGTTGAAAGAAATAAACGAGTATGTTTAAAATGTAATTTGGTAGAGGATGAGTGTCATTTCTTTTTTCATTGTAAGATATATGCATCAATCAGATCTCAATTAATCAACTATTCAAATAATAAATATAAAGATTTTAGTTTAAAACCTGAATTAGAAAAACTAAAAATTATTTTAAACCCCTCAACACCTGAAGAAGTTAAAATAATTGCCTCTTTCTTCAAACAGGCATTAGAACTGAGGAAGGAAGAACATTAATTATTGATGACTGTATTTTTATGCATAGTTCTACATGTCTGTATTGTATTGAATGTGTTTTGTACTGTGAACTTTATATTGATGTCATGTGTGTATGTATTACTGCGACCCAAGTATGGGCCAATAGTATTTGAATAAAGATAAAATGAACATGAAATGATGATAATAAATGAAATATGGGGATGGGATGGGACACAATTACCGGTAAATTTTGAAGAACCACAGGAAAAAGGGGAGAGGTGGGTAGGGGCGGAAAATTTAGCCTATGTGGTGCACTACTTGGCGGTCCACAAAGGGGTCTTTTACGTGCATGAAGCGTGGCACTCTCCACACACGTTGGCCCACTATGTTCGGCGGTCAGGGTTTCCGTATTATAGACCTGACAACCCCCGCGGACGAGGGCCACCCTATTAAGCCACCTAGGGTACACACTTGGTCGCTCTGTGGGCTGAGCACTGACCCGACGTCAGAATCCCAAGACCCTTAGTCGCCTCCTACGACAAGCTAGGCTCTGCTGCGGGTCTATTCGCCACACGGGCTCCGCACGGGACCAACAGTTGCCGAAAGGCCCTTGATAAAAATATATCATAAAAAGCTAAAGAGGAAAATATTATGAACAAAGAACTAGAAAGTTAAAACTGAAGACGTGGGTTTGTCATATATACTAAGGCACGAACCATTTTAATACGGTTTGGGGGGGGGCTGGGATTTTGTAACCTAATATTAATTTTTTTTCTGTCCAAATCAAAGTTACAATTTTTTTTCTAGCCTAAGTAAAATCATAATTTTTTTTCAGACTCATTCAGAAAATTTATATATTTTTTTCACATTAATTTTGTTTTTTATTCGTAAACAGGTCTTTCATCAGTTGTGTGAAATAGGCCAGTTCTTGGTCTAATTTATTCTCATTGTGAATACATTTATTTTCAAAACATTCATATATTTTTAAGAAAAATGGGATATGGGGAACATGTTAAACAGACAAACTTTCGATAGGGGATGAAATGTACATTGGACTATTGTATTTTGATTTTGAATGCATGCAATGGAAAATGGGGATATATGGCGAATATGATCAGCCAACCTCTATTAAAAGCACAAAGTAAAAAATGAAAATAATTAAAAACCAAAATCCACCCAAAATAAACATTCAGTATAATATTTTTTTTCAACATGTGAAAACTCATTCTAAAACTTATCAAGACTAGTAGTGGAAGCAATATTTAATTTGTAATTGCCCTGGTAACCTTGTCACGTATGGGACTTATCACACGGTTACCTTTTAGGTTCACCTTTTGGCTTTAAAGAATTCAAAAGGTGATTTCCCTGAAACAGGAAGTCTTGGGTTGAAATAAGACTAAGAAAAGTACCAGTTGAAGCCAATAAGGGATCATAAAAAACAAGCCTTTTGATATGGGTAGCTAAGGGATCCTGCGAATTAACTAGCATACTATTTAAAACAGACATGGGGATCGCCGAAGGCCTCAAAAGCTCTTTGGTAAATGATGCAAAATCATCTATTCTTGTGTTCCTGAAAGCAAATCATGATATTTAGATTTCATAATTCACTGAAAAAATCATCATATGAACTACAAAACAACACAAGAATGCAGTTGAAAATATAGGAAATTTGTGAAGAATGACCAAATGCTAGTCACTGCGCCCCGTCTTATAGACATTTCTGGATCTACCAGTGGAATGGGGTGGTTTTTAAAAAATATATATAATTTTGTTTGCCAAGCGGGACATTAGTGTCTAAGATGTACACACTTCAAATGTTTGTTCTTCATACCAGGGAGTCCGAGTGCGGTTGAAGGTCATGGAAACTGACAGAAATCACAAAATGATACAGAATCTTTATTCTGAAAGCAATGGAAAAAACTTAGACCTGTAAACTATATATAGATCAGAAAAAGTATCCGACCATACGATAAATTCCAAATATTGAAAGCTTATGGTCAATAGTTTCGGAATAATTAATAAGTTATGGAAATCCCTCGGGTAATCAAATTGACGGACCAGTCTAAAATATTGTATGGTTATAATGCAACAATAGTGTACTAAGTATATGCATAATATATAGGTTATAATAATTACATTGCAAGGTATAAAAAATGCAATATAACTTTTAATTATCCTGATTGGGAGTCAAAAAGCAGAGGTTCATACCATAACAGAACAAAACCATCTATGTATGCAACATGTACTAAACATATCAAAATATCAAAAGTGATACTATTTCGTAGCACATTATAACTTCAAACTTTGAAACTTCTGCAAAAGTCAATGATGAATAAGGTGATGTATGCCGAGCAAGCGAGGCAGAAAAAATAAATTCAGGGTTTTATCATATAATTGAGTTCAAAGGATGTATATATATCTTTTTGGAAATTTATGAATTTTTTTTCAGCTCCTTAAGGAGCATTTTTATTTTTTTCTGTAAAAATTGGAATTAATATTTTTTTTGAAAAAAATCCCAGCCCCCCCCCCCCCCCACCACCACCAAAAGAAAATGGTTCGTGCCTAATGGAAAAAAGAAACTGTGCATCACTTTGAAAAAACACAAATTCAACATTTTATTTAGATTTTGATACATTTTATTACAAAAGAATTGCAAAATCATTTTCCTAATGATCTTGACAAAAAAATTCTTTTTTTAGGCGCCTAAGAGATGTTTTGTTTGCAGATTGAAATCAGGTAGACAGTGTCAATTTGGAATTCACAAAATCACATTTTGAAAACACTACACATTTTTGAAATTAAGTTTTCTCAGCTGATGTTTACCTGAAACGTTTCTCTTTTTAGTTGTTGAAAGTTAACAGCTAACAATTTGTGTGAAAATTTTGATTTTTCATTTCATAAAAAAATGTTTTTTTAAATCTCAGAAACTGGAATTCAAAAATTTTCGGATTTTAACCCAAAAATGATCTGCATGGTCCACTCGACATTCAATGAAAATTTCAACTCGATAACTGCATTTTTTACGATGTTCGGATTAAGAGAAATTTGGATGCAATTGATTTCCAATAGACATGCACAGTTTCTTTTTTCCATGAGTATATTTATATTTTTTTATTTGTTCTCCTTTATCGAATTATCATTACGTGAATGGTGTGCATTGTACCCATAGTTTGCATCGTAAGAGATCAAGCTAGATGTTTGCAACAAGCCGGGCACTGCTACCCTTCCGGAGCAGCTGAATTAAGCTTCGTAACGACTTGGATAATTTCGTCCCCGTTTAATGTCGTCCCAGAATGTTACAGGATTTATTATTTGCACAAATAATTAAATTTTTAATAAGTAGTTATTGATCTACAACTTTCTCAAGTGCATATGATTTGGGTTGGGTGGAGTCAGACTTTGGTACTATTTAATTCCTTTTTTAAAAGTTCCCTCTTTACATTAAACTTAGCCGAGCACATGGATTTATTTTTAAAAGGTATAAAGATTTTCAATGCTCGCTAAAAAGGCAGGGCCTTAATGACCCTTAATCATATTATTTATACCAACCAATCTATAAAATAAACCATATTCTAAGGTTGTAAATAATTGCATAGTTTCACGTGTGAAAACTGTATTAGTTTTTCTCGATTAAAAATACATAAGATAAAATTATGACACTTACATAATGATAATGCCATTGAAAAAAACTTGAGGTCAGATGGAAAAAAATAGAAAAGCCAAATGTTTATCTCTGTCTATATCATTCTTTCCTGTCATGGCACTAACCAGCCGGACTGTTGAGATAAAGTCTAAGGTATTCCCGCATCTTCTTTCCAGCGAAAGTGTCTCGATTAGGTCCTGATACTGAATCGACTTCTTGCATATTAACATCCTCTCTCCATGCACCAAGAATCACATTGTGTAAATCATCTTCTCTGTCAAGAACTGCATTTTGATGACCTGGATTTCGTTCGCGTATTTGATTATGCAGACATATACAAGCTTCGACTACATCTATCACATTATCTGGTTGCAGCTGTATAGTAGTCAGCAAGACTTGGAATCCATTCACTTATATACCAAACGCATTTTCAACAATCGTTATTCCTCTTTGTGAATATGGTTTCATAAGAAAAGCCCTAAGCCCTTTAAGGCTTTAAGCCCCAGTCACACTGTCACGTTTCGGCTTTCCCGTTTTACTACGTTTTACTACGTTTCAAAACGTCACGTTTCAATGTAATTTATTGTCATAGTTTTCGGTCTCTACGTTTTATTAGGTATATGCTACGTTTTGAAAGGTTTTCCCACGTTTGATTACGTTTTACTAGGTATAGCCAAGTTTTAACGAAGCCGTTTTGTTAGGTTTTACTACGTTTTGCTACGTATTTCTTACGCTTCATCAGGTATTACGAGGTTTTATCACGGATTACTAGGTATACTGTACGTTTTAGTACGTACTGATGCGGTTTTATCAGGTTTGTGCTACGTTTTATTACGTTTTACTACGTGTCACTACGTTGTAATTAATTATCCCCGGAAACCGCGTCATTTCGAGTTTCCCACATTTCAATTTTCTATCTCAAGCTTCTCCAGAAGAGGTTGTTTTGAGTTAGCGGAGAAATGTAAGTTACAAAGATCTTATTTGTTTTACAATGTAGTACATTTATAATGTGTATTGAACAATTAAAAGAATATCGCTAAAAAGAGTATTTCAGCCTCATTTTTAAATTTTTTTAGTTCCATTTATCAAGAGGAAATCATCTCAATTCAATTTCCCCATATCTTTAATTAACATACATATTTAATCACAGTACACTGACAAACTGTTTCGATGAGAACAAGAGGAAGAGGAAGGGGTGGTTCTGGACGCGGGAGAGGTCGAAAGTCCAACTCTACATCCCAAGATCTAAACAACGCTACAAATAAACCTAGCACAAGTACCGGTCAAACAGATGACGACAATGCCACGGAAAATGTTAATGTAGAACTTGAACAGGAAAACGTACAGAAGAAGCGCAAGAGATGCAAACCGTTAGAATTGGCACATGAGCAGCAAGAAAATGTAGTAGAATGGTATAAAGATAACGAGCTCCTATATAACAAAGGTACATTGTATATGTTAAACTTAATAACTATTAAGTCGACATTATAACTATTTTTATCAAACAAAACTTAAACTTTATATACAGCCAAAATACCAAAATTCTTTACGGACACAACACCAAAAAGCATAGGGATGAGGGATGCATTACCGATTTTATTTTTACAGGTCATTTTCAATACAAAGATACAGTTTTAAAGACTGCAAGGTGGCAAGCAAAGTCTGCTGAGCTTGGAATTGATGATTGGAAGACCCTAAGAACTTGGGTTGATTCAATGCGCTCTCAGTTAGGTAGACAAGGGAAGGGAAAAAGTCAGGATCTGGGCGGAAGGAAGAAACACAGAGAGATAAATGGATCAAGGAGAAGTTTGCCTTCCTAGGACCCCATATTGCAAGAGTTACAACGAGACCAGGAGTAAATGTAACTATACCAATCAATTTAGCATAATGGTTCTAATATAACGTTATATTGTAACCTTTGTATATAAAAGAAAAGATTTATGACATAGCTATATAGATAGAACGTTTCACAGACTGTAATTGATACAATATCTTAAATATTAATTTATTCATACTCTATTTCAGCTACAGGAAAAACTGAAAGCAAGATATGGGCCCGATTCTATTGCCGATTCCTCTAGTGAACAAGAAGACGAACAGGAAAGTCAAGATGATGATGACAGCAGGTATTGCATTAATAAAAAGTGCTCAAAATCTGAAGTTTACTGGGCATTATTGACTTATACTAGAGTTTCTTGCCAAGCTTGCTGTTGGAATAATCTTAAACATTAGATTTCTTGAAAAGTCTTTCATTGATTGTTTCGAAAAATACTTATACAATGAAGTTGAAGCCATTCAATCTTACTTTATGATATGTCCACCGTTAATTTTGGTATTTGCATATATAAAACTATTGCTACTCTCTCGTTTACCAATTTGTTAATATATATTTTAGATCACAGTGTGACCCCGAAGAAACACCCCGTACATCACTGAACGTAACCAAGAAAAGAAAGAAAAGTGATTCCAAAGTTCAGTCTCCAATTGAAGAAGAGATAAAAGAGGCCATCAAGCAGTCATCCAGCCTTCAAAGTAGAATACAGGAAAAACTTGCAGTTCACATAGAAATGGCACCAGAAAGGCAAAGTTGGGGACAGTGGATGCTAAGCATTCTACCATCTATAGACGAACGACTTTGGAGCAGGCAAGTTCTATAGTTCTCATTATTCTCTGATCATAAAAATGTTTGTCAAATATATTTTGAAATTATTTACTGAGAACTGGAGCTAACTTGCTATAAAGAAAAACAGTAGTCCAACTCTGGACCTCAAACGATCAATATGAATTTGTCGGTCATTTTTAAAAAAAGTGTCTGACGCGTACTTTTATATAAACCTTTGTATCTTTATAGGTTTAAAAGAGAGAGCATGGACATGCTTGATAGGTTTCAAAGCGAAAGCAACGATCTACGGAGCAGAAATAAAAATAGGCTTCCACAATTGCAAGTATGTTTTTTGTATTAACTATTACTATTTCAAACGTCAACTCACTTGTTCAGTAAAAATGTTAATTAAAGCCTAATTTATATAAGTCAAAACTATTTCATACGGTCAAGTATTTTCTAAAGCGATAATACAACATTAGGATTCCTCGAAATGTAATTGGAAAGATAAATCAAACGATATAAAATTTACCAAGCAGGAATCTTAAAGTTCACAAAAGCAAACGAAAAAATAACCACAAAGATATTGAAGAGAACGAATATCAAACACAGCTATCAACTACAATTTAGCAAATCGAACTCCTGCGTGTTAAGGCTGCCAAAATAGTTAGCAGTTCCAAATTGTTGCAACTAAACCATTGACAAAAGTTTGTTTAGGATGGGTTATACAGTACAAAAACTCCGACAATCAAATAAATGTGTTCATCGGATGTGAAATTCTTTTGTACGAGTCCATGGTGTGTCAAATAATTTACCTAATATAAAAACAACATTTGCCAGCATCATGTTATTGCATTTCAAGAAACGTGTTTTTTTTTCAGGGCATAGCTGGCCAACAATCTGCAATGGACGTGTCTGGGATTTGTTCTTCGAGTAGCTTAAGTAGCACAGGATACTTACCTACATGGCAGCATCAATACCAATTGCCAGGACAGGACCTGCCATTTCAGGGTAACCGATTTGCAATCCAAAATGAGCCACAGGCGAGACCACTATCCGCTCCACCCATGTCATGCCCACAAGGCAATGTAGCAAATACAATGTCCGATTCTAGTAACATTGACTCACCATCAACATCAACATTATTTGCTTTATAAAACATGCATTTGATACCTTTAATATGTTGAGATTTGAACTTAAGTTAAGTTTTCATTTTCATTTTGTTTTTGTGTAACTATTTCATATGTTAAATGGATATGTGAAAAAAAACATGGTAATATGTTAATACAATACTTTATTCATGTAAACAGAGAATACATGTACATGTTTGTCATTTTATAGCGAGTTTATAAAATATTAAAGTCATTGTACCATTTTGTCTTGCCATGGAACACTACCCGCTGATGATGTATAATAGTGCTTAAGATAAAGCCTTTGTTGCTTGGCAGTTTTGCTCGGGTAATCTCTGTCTTGTACGTCGTCAATGTCTTGTAGGTTTTGTCCTCACGCCAAGCCCCAGGTAAAAATTGGTGTTCTTCATCCTCCCGATCCAATAGAACATTCTGGTCCCCAGGATATCTTATCCGCATAAGATTGTGTAAACAAACACAGGCTAGAATTATAGACTCTACATTGTCAGGATCTTGTTTAAGGGTTGTAAGTAAGCATTGGAATCTGTTTGCTAATATCCCGAAAGCGTTTTCGACAACTCTCCTTGATCTTGATAGTCTGTAATTAAAAATTCTTTCTTCCATTGCCATATTCCTTCGAGAAAACGGTTTCATCAGCCATGTTCTAAGGGCGAACGCATCATCTCCAATAATGAAAAAAGGAACTTCTTTGTCATCATGTGGTAGACATTCCGCTTGTGGCAAGTGTATAGTTTGATCAACAATGTGCTTCCTTAGGTCTGACTGATTCCAAATTTGAGCGTCAGAACACGCTCCAGGTGCACCAACGTCGACCCACATAAATTTGTAATTAGCATCAACCAATCCCATCAGTACAACAGAATGAAAGCCTTTATAATTAAAGTACTTTGATCCTCCACCGGTTGGACATCTAATGGCCACATGTTTTCCATCAAGTGCACCAAGGGCATGGTGAAACTGCCAAGTATCACTAAACTGTTGTGCAATATTTTTCCATTCGTCTTCATGTGTCGGTGTGTTTATAACATCTTCTGCATACTCCGAAATTATTGCCTCGCAAACCTGTACCACGACATTTGAAATTGTGTTGTGTGGAACCCTAAATGAGTACATCAGAGAATGGTAACTGTCTCCGGTGGCAAGATATCGAAGAGTAATGGCAACCTTAAGGCCAACTGGTATTGCCTTCCTGAACCATGTATCCTTCTTCTGCAGTCTTGGTGTCAGTCTTGTTGTTATCTCCTGGAACATAGCCGGGTCAACACGTAGGAAGTTTTTAAAAGAAACGACATCCTCAAGTCTCAGTTCTTCTAAAAGTTGTTCGTATATACCGAACTGTGATCTTCTACTTATCCAATCTCTCACCCAGATTGAACGCGCTCTTCTAGCCCTCTGGTGCCGAATCTGGGTGTGCTGAATCAACAATAGCCGCAACTGCAGAATGTGGTCGTGCAACAATATTCCATACTTTTCTAACTCCATGTTTATTCTTTCAATAGATTTGTACAAATGATCTTACTTACATGCATACGATTTTTAAGAAAGCAAGGGCGCGAAAATGGGTGAATTCTAGAAGTAAGCGTAGTAATGCGCAGTAAAACGTCATGATGCCTACTAAAACGTAAGAAAACGTGAGAAAACCTAGCAATACGTAACGCAAAACGTAATGAAACGTACAAAAACCCTTTAAAACCTGGTAAAACGTAATACATACCTAGGGAACCGTAGTAAAACCTATCAGTTTTCATTCGCTACGTTTAACGAGGTTTTCGCGACGCTTTTACTAGGTTTTAACACGTTTTAACAACGTTTTACCACGTTTCGGTACGCATTTGCTACGTATATTTTTTTAGCCACGTTTGTGTTGTGCAAACGATACAAACGGGACATGCCACGTTTCTGCCCAGGTATGTCTACGTATATAGCAGGTTTCAATTAGGTGTCGATACGATTCACTACATTTATAGCCGTTTCACTACGTTTTAGAAACGTAGTAAAACGGGATGCCCGAAACGTGACAGTGTGACTGGGGCTTTAGGCCAAACGCGTCATCACCAAGGATAAAGTAGGGTGTGTCTTTGCCGACTGAAACCCATTGTTCCCATTTTTATAGGCATTCTTCCAATTCAGATTCGTTGAAAACCTAAACCACCAATGTCTACCCATATAAACCGGTACTTGGCATCCACAAGGGCCATTAACACGACGGAAAAGAAACCATAATAGTTGTAATACATACTGCCGGTGTTAGGAGGACACCTGATTGCGACATGTTTCCCGTCTAGCGCTCCACGGGCATGAGATATATTCCAGCTGTAAAGGAACTCCTCAGCTATAGGTTTCCCCTCTTCGGGCGTTGTCGGACACGCGACAAGCTCGGCTTTATATTCCAAAGCAATGGCGCTGCATACCTCTGGAATAAGTATGCTGAATGTTTTACATGGTACGCTGAACTGTTATTGGAGTATAGAGTCCTTGTCCCCTGCGGCGAGATACTGTTAACCCTGGGGTGGGGTGGGGTACCGTAAGCTCGAGCGTGGCACTGGTTTTCTCTACGTCACCTTGGTTTCGTGACTTTGGTTATGGTTTATAATTGTCACTGGTTGTGTGACTTTGGTTTACATTAGTCATCTGTCACTGGTTGCGTGACTTTGGTTAATGACTTTGGTTTACAATGGTTATAAGTGTCACAGGACACTGGTAGCATGACAAAACAGGAATATTGGTAAATAATCAATTCAGATAAACCATTCAACATTTAATGGTCAAAGTTATAATAAAAATATAAATAACAATTAATTCTTAAAGCCCTCAAAGTTATATCTAAATAAATATCCAAGTCCCCCTTTTAGTAACAATTGCCGACCGTGTGAATAAGGTGATTTACTATGGCTGTAGTAAATATTACGTCACTCCATCTCCAAAAATGGTAAGAGGTTCCTTAAGGTTATCAAGCACAACCGGCGACCTGGGGCTGACCGTCGTTTGCATGGGTATTACAATGGAACGATCTCTGAATTAAACCTTACAAAACGTTTCCCAAGAAATACATACACATAGTAATATTACCAACAAAAACAAATACTTCCTTATTCGTAGGATTTCGATATTTGGTATGCAGCTTCATGTCTTTGTGTGGGCCTCATATGCATGATAGGATTAATTTTCAGGTCTGTTGCTGATAAAGACTTAGAACTTACTTGTATAAAAATCTGTCAAAGTCAAAAATGGCCGGATTTCGTAAAACAGGAAGTAGGTGAGCGACAGACCTAAAATCGATTCCCACGTTATGGGACCCCACCCTGATGCTGTATACCAAATATCAAGTTGCTGAGAAAACTATTACGAAAAATTTTTCCCCGCCCGCCCGACATTCACCATTTTATAACCCGGATTTTTCACTCCGTGAAATCCGGCCAAAAAGTTGAAAAACGTTTCGTAAAATATTTCTCTACGGGTCTCCTCTAATAGATTTTATGTCGGTAACTTACTAGTATTTATTTCCTCTTTAGCGAGTCGAATTAGACTTTTTCATGTTTTTGTAGGGTCAAAAATTGAAGAAGAAAAAATCCTTCACAGATTTCTCTGATTCTATTTTATATTTTGTATGAAGCTTTAGTGAGGGGTCTCATGTAGTGGGATGCATTATCAGGTCAGTCATTTATTTACTTTTGTTGAACGAGTTGTTATAGAACTTCTTGCGTTCGGCTGGGACCAAGTAATTCTGGTCTTGTATATAGTAAAACTCTACGGCGCTGAAAATGAGCATAGGCGGGTCCAGGGGGGTAGGGGGCTGGGGGGCCCGGGCCCCCCCTTTTGGCGGAAAAAATTAGTTGAATATATAGGAAATCGTTGAAGCGTGACCACAGCGGTCCCCCTCTTTGGTCAGTCAGTGGGCCCCCTCTTTTCAGAATCTCTGAATCCGCCTCTGATAAGGATGTAAAGAAATGTTCTCTTATGTCTACTTGAATTTAAAACGAACTGGTGCCTACTTTTTGCTAACCAGGAAAAAGTTCTTTTCCAAAGAATTAGGCAGTCTTAGTTTTAAAATTGGAATCATGCACGTACATACAAACGTACATACAGACGCTCGATGTTTTTATACGACCGCAAATAAATTGCGGACGTATAATGGTAAGATGCCGTCGTCGTCGTTGTCGTTGTCGTCGTCGTCGTCGTTGGCGTCGTTGTCTGTTAACTTTAGTGTATACACGATAACTTTAGTTCTAGTAATGCAAATGCAATGAAATTTCACAATGATATTCCTTACAATTAAAGGATGAATGGGATTGATTTTCGGGGTCCCACCTGTTCTGGTTTCGAAATTGGGGGCCAAAAAGGGGCCAAAAATGCTACTTTTGTTTGTTGCCACGACAACTTTAGTCCTAGTCATCCTATTGCTTTGTACTTTGGCATTAATGTTCCTTGACATAAAAGGGTGAATGGGATTGATTTTCGGGGTTACCCCCATATTTTGTTTCGAAATAAGGGGCCCAAAAGGGGCAAAAATTTCAAATATTTTATTGTTTCCACCATAAACTTTGTTTCTAACAGGCTTATTGCTGTGAACTTTGTGAAGAATGTTTCTTCAAATAAAAAAATGAATCTGATGAACTTTTGCGGGCTCCCTTTTTCCCCGTTATGAATTTAGGGGCCAAAATTGAAACTTTTATATCAGTGGTCTGATTTTGAAATTTTATTTTTGCATGTTTGTTCTTGTCGAATAGCTGCGACCCCCCTTTTTCCCCTTATTATGTAATGAGGGGCCAAAAGGGACCAAAATCATAACTTTTTTTACTTGTGATCGGATTTTGATTTTTTTTTTTGCATGTTAACTTTGTTCTTGTCAAATAGTAAATACAAAATTGAGAATTAATTTTTGCAACCCCCCCCCTTTTTCCCCCATTATGTAATTAGGGCCAAAATGGAAAATTTGTGGTCTAATATTGATCTCCTTTCGAAAATAAATAATTCCTTTTAAATTGTAAGTGGAAAGTCCACCAAAAGCTGCATGTGTCAAAAACCTTTGTCAGTCCACCATGGGCTGCAATTGTCCAGAGCAATTGACTATCCTTGTTAGGCCTAAAACGTACAGGGTTCAACATGTTGCGGTCGTATCATGCTGCGCTCGGCGAAGCTTTTTATTTTTTATATTTAAATGATTTGTTTTTGTTTTGTCTTTTTATCAGGGGGTGAGGTATTGTTGTCTTGATCCTCTCTTCTTATAGGTCTTTAGTTTATAGACGAAACGCGCTTATAGTACCTGTTGAATTTATTTACGGAGCATCAGCATGGGTTCCCGTAACGTAGGATTCGATTTCAGGTCTTTCGCTCATCTATTTCCTGTTTTCCGATTTAGTTCGACGATTCATTATCTTGCATTATTATTATTTTTTCAAAATGACCGCACAGTACGTTTCCTTCCGGACGCTGATAGAAGCAGAGATTTCATTGGTTGTTTAAAAAGATATTGTATTCTGTATGTTAAAATGGATTTGCTTATGTTAAATTAATTCACTTTATGCTAAATTGAATTAATTTAACATAAGCTTTTAATACTTGTGACCCTATTGCCGTGTCATACATGTAATCTGGCAAACCAGTCTGGACAACCGCGGCCAATCCGTTAGTTAGTTAATGCTTTATTCCCAAGCAGCACGATTTCGGCTATATCCGGGAAATGAACATGACAAACATGAAATGATGATGAACTGGAGGAAATGGGGACACAAGGCCAATTGGGTAGGAGAGTTTTGACTGCCACTGGAAAAAGGAGTGTTGGGTAGGGACGGGAAATTTAGCCTATGTGGTGCACTACTTGATGGTCCACAAAGGGAGTTTTTACGTGCATGAAGTGTGGTCCTCTTCACACACGTTGGCGCACTATGGTTTGCGATCAGGTTTTCCGAATTATAGCCTGACAATCCCGGCATTTATTATGATAAGACTGCCTCATTTAACCACCTTGGGAACTGATCCTAGTTGCTTTATGTCTTAGTTTTAAAATTGGAATCATGCACGTACATACAAACGTACATACAGACACTCGATGTTTTTATACGACCGCAAAAAAATTGCGGACGTATAATGGTAAGATGCCGTCGTCGTCGTTGTCGTTGTCGTCGTCGTCGTCGTCGTTGGCGTCGTTGTCTGTTAACTTTAGTGTATACACGATAACTTTAGTTCTAGTAATGCAAATGCAATGAAATTTCACAATGATATTCCTTACAATTAAAGGATGAATGGGATTGATTTTCGGGGTCCCACCTGTTCTGGTTTCGAAATTGGGGGCCAAAAAGGGGCCAAAAATGCTACTTTTGTTTGTTGCCACGACAACTTTAGTCCTAGTCATCCTATTGCTTTGTACTTTGGCATTAATGTTCCTTGACATAAAAGGGTGAATGGGATTGATTTTCGGGGTTACCCCCATATTTTGTTTCGAAATAAGGGGCCCAAAAGGGGCAAAAATTTCAAATATTTTATTGTTTCCACCATAAACTTTGTTTCTAACAGGCTTATTGCTGTGAACTTTGTGAAGAATGTTTCTTCCAATAAAAAAATGAATCTGATGAACTTTTGCGGGCTCCCTTTTTCCCCGTTATGAATTTAGGGGCCAAAATTGAAACTTTTATATCAGTGGTCTGATTTTGAAATTTTATTTTTGCATGTTTGTTCTTGTCGAATAGCTGCGACCCCCCTTTTTCCCCTTATTATGTAATGAGGGGCCAAAAGGGACCAAAATCGAAACTTTTTTTACTTGTGATCGGATTTTGATTTTTTTTTTTTGCATGTTAACTTTGTTCTTGTCAAATAGTAGATACAAAATTGAGAATTAATTTTTGCAACCCCCCCCCCTTTTTCCCCCATTATGTAATTAGGGCCAAAATGGAAAATTTGTGGTCTAATATTGATCTCCTTTCGAAAATAAATAATTCCTTTTAAATTGTAAGTGGAAAGTCCACCAAAAGCTGCATGTGTCAAAAACCTTTGTCAGTCCACCATGGGCTGCAATTGTCCAGAGCAATTGACTATCCTTGTTAGGCCTAAAACGTACAGGGTTCAACATGTTGCGGTCGTATCATGCTGAGCTCGGCGAAGCTTTTTATTTTTTATATTTAAATGATTTGTTTTTGTTTTGTCTTTTTATCAGGGGGTGAGGTATTGTTGTCTTGATCCTCTCTTCTTATAGGTCTTTAGTTTATAGACGAAACGCGCTTATAGTACCTGTTGAATTTATTTACGGAGCATCAGCATGGGTTCCCGTAACGTAGGATTCGATTTCAGGTCTTTCGCTCATCTATTTCCTGTTTTCCGATTTAGTTCGACGATTCATTATCTTGCATTATTATTATTTTTTCAAAATGACCGCACAGTACGTTTCCTTCCGGACGCTGATAGAAGCAGAGATTTCATTGGTTGTTTAAAAAGATATTGTATTCTGTATGTTAAAATGGATTTGCTTATGTTAAATTAATTCACTTTATGCTAAATTGAATTAATTTAACATAAGCTTTTAATACTTGTGACCCTATTGCCGTGTCATACATGTAATCTGGCAAACCAGTCTGGACAACCGCGGCCAATCCGTTAGTTAGTTAATGCTTTATTCCCAAGCAGCACGATTTCGGCTATATCCGGGAAATGAACATGACAAACATGAAATGATGATGAACTGGAGGAAATGGGGACACAAGGCCAATTGGGTAGGAGAGTTTTGACTGCCACTGGAAAAAGGAGTGTTGGGTAGGGACGGGAAATTTAGCCTATGTGGTGCACTACTTGATGGTCCACAAAGGGAGTTTTTACGTGCATGAAGTGTGGTCCTCTTCACACACGTTGGCGCACTATGGTTTGCGATCAGGTTTTCCGAATTATAGCCTGACAATCCCGGCATTTATTATGATAAGACTGCCTCATTTAACCACCTTGGGAACTGATCCTAGTTGCTTTATGTCTTAGTTTTAAAATTGGAATCATGCACGTACATACAAACGTACATACAGACACTCGATGTTTTTATACGACCGCAAAAAAATTGCGGACGTATAATGGTAAGATGCCGTCGTCGTCGTTGTCGTTGTCGTCGTCGTTGGCGTCGTTGTCTGTTAACTTTAGTGTATACACGATAACTTTAGTTCTAGTAATGCAAATGCAATGAAATTTCACAATGATATTCCTTACAATTAAAGGATGAATGGGATTGATTTTCGGGGTCCCACCTGTTCTGGTTTCGAAATTAGGGGCCAAAAAGGGGCCAAAAATGCTACTTTTGTTTGTTGCCACGACAACTTTAGTCCTAGTCATCCTATTGCTTTGTACTTTGGCATTAATGTTCCTTGACATAAAAGGGTGAATGGGATTGATTTTCGGGGTTACCCCCATATTTTGTTTCGAAATAAGGGGCCCAAAAGGGGCAAAAATTTCAAATATTTTATTGTTTCCACCATAAACTTTGTTTCTAACAGGCTTATTGCTGTGAACTTTGTGAAGAATGTTTCTTCCAATAAAAAAATGAATCTGATGAACTTTTGCGGGCTCCCTTTTTCCCCGTTATGAATTTAGGGGCCAAAATTGAAACTTTTATATCAGTGGTCTGATTTTGAAATTTTATTTTTGCATGTTTGTTCTTGTCGAATAGCTGCGACCCCCCTTTTTCCCCTTATTATGTAATGAGGGGCCAAAAGGGACCAAAATCGAAACTTTTTTTACTTGTGATCGGATTTTGATTTTTTTTTTTTGCATGTTAACTTTGTTCTTGTCAAATAGTAGATACAAAATTGAGAATTAATTTTTGCAACCCCCCTCCCCTTTTTCCCCAATTATGTAATTAGGGCCAAAATGGAAAATTTGTTGTCTAATATTGATCTCCTTTCGAAAATAAATAATTCCTTTTAAATTGTAAGTGGAAAGTCCACCAAAAGCTGCATGTGTCAAAAACCTTTGTCAGTCCACCATGGGTTGCAATTGTCCAGAGCAATTGACTATCCTTGTTAGGCCTAAAACGTACAGGGTTCAACATGTTGCGGTCGTATCATGCTGCGCTCGGCGAAGCTTTTTATTTTTTATATTTAAATGATTTGTTTTTGTTTTGTCTTTTTATCAGGGGGTGAGGTATTGTTGTCTTGATCCTCTCTTCTTATAGGTCTTTAGTTTATAGACGAAACGCGCTTATAGTACCTGTTGAATTTATTTACGGAGCATCAGCATGGGTTCCCGTAACGTAGGATTCGATTTCAGGTCTTTCGCTCATCTATTTCCTGTTTTCCGATTTAGTTCGACGATTCATTATCTTGCATTATTATTATTTTTTCAAAATGACCGCACAGTACGTTTCCTTCCGGACGCTGATAGAAGCAGAGATTTCATTGGTTGTTTAAAAAGATATTGTATTCTGTATGTTAAAATGGATTTGCTTATGTTAAATTAATTCACTTTATGCTAAATTGAATTAATTTAACATAAGCTTTTAATACTTGTGACCCTATTGCCGTGTCATACATGTAATCTGGCAAACCAGTCTGGACAACCGCGGCCAATCCGTTAGTTAGTTAATGCTTTATTCCCAAGCAGCACGATTTCGGCTATATCCGGGAAATGAACATGACAAACATGAAATGATGATGAACTGGAGGAAATGGGGACACAAGGCCAATTGGGTAGGAGAGTTTTGACTGCCACTGGAAAAAGGAGTGTTGGGTAGGGACGGGAAATTTAGCCTATGTGGTGCACTACTTGATGGTCCACAAAGGGAGTTTTTACGTGCATGAAGTGTGGTCCTCTTCACACACGTTGGCGCACTATGGTTTGCGATCAGGTTTTCCGAATTATAGCCTGACAATCCCGGCATTTATTATGATAAGACTGCCTCATTTAACCACCTTGGGAACTGATCCTAGTTGCTTTATGTCTTAGTTTTAAAATTGGAATCATGCACGTACATACAAACGTACATACAGACACTCGATGTTTTTATACGACCGCAAAAAAATTGCGGACGTATAATGGTAAGATGCCGTCGTCGTCGTTGTCGTTGTCGTCGTCGTCGTCGTCGTTGGCGTCGTTGTCTGTTAACTTTAGTGTATACACGATAACTTTAGTTCTAGTAATGCAAATGCAATGAAATTTCACAATGATATTCCTTACAATTAAAGGATGAATGGGATTGATTTTCGGGGTCCCACCTGTTCTGGTTTCGAAATTGGGGGCCAAAAAGGGGCCAAAAATGCTACTTTTGTTTGTTGCCACGACAACTTTAGTCCTAGTCATCCTATTGCTTTGTACTTTGGCATTAATGTTCCTTGACATAAAAGGGTGAATGGGATTGATTTTCGGGGTTACCCCCATATTTTGTTTCGAAATAAGGGGCCCAAAAGGGGCAAAAATTTCAAATATTTTATTGTTTCCACCATAAACTTTGTTTCTAACAGGCTTATTGCTGTGAACTTTGTGAAGAATGTTTCTTCCAATAAAAAAATGAATCTGATGAACTTTTGCGGGCTCCCTTTTTCCCCGTTATGAATTTAGGGGCCAAAATTGAAACTTTTATATCAGTGGTCTGATTTTGAAATTTTATTTTTGCATGTTTGTTCTTGTCGAATAGCTGCGACCCCCCTTTTTCCCCTTATTATGTAATGAGGGGCCAAAAGGGACCAAAATCGAAACTTTTTTTACTTGTGATCGGATTTTGATTTTTTTTTTTTGCATGTTAACTTTGTTCTTGTCAAATAGTGGATACAAAATTGAGAATTATTTTTTGCAACCCCCCCCCCTTTTTCCCCATTATGTAATTAGGGCCAAAATGGAAAATTTGTGGTCTAATATTGATCTCCTTTCGAAAATAAATAATTCCTTTTAAATTGTAAGTGGAAAGTCCACCAAAAGCTGCATGTGTCAAAAACCTTTGTCAGTCCACCATGGGCTGCAATTGTCCAGAGCAATTGACTATCCTTGTTAGGCCTAAAACGTACAGGGTTCAACATGTTGCGGTCGTATCATGCTGCGCTCGGCGAAGCTTTTTATTTTTTATATTTAAATGATTTGTTTTTGTTTTGTCTTTTTATCAGGGGGTGAGGTATTGTTGTCTTGATCCTCTCTTCTTATAGGTCTTTAGTTTATAGACGAAACGCGCTTATAGTACCTGTTGAATTTATTTACGGAGCATCAGCATGGGTTCCCGTAACGTAGGATTCGATTTCAGGTCTTTCGCTCATCTATTTCCTGTTTTCCGATTTAGTTCGACGATTCATTATCTTGCATTATTATTATTTTTTTCAAAATGACCGCACAGTACGTTTCCTTCCGGACGCTGATAGAAGCAGAGATTTCATTGGTTGTTTAAAAAGATATTGTATTCTGTATGTTAAAATGGATTTGCTTATGTTAAATTAATTCACTTTATGCTAAATTGAATTAATTTAACATAAGCTTTTAATACTTGTGACCCTATTGCCGTGTCATACATGTAATCTGGCAAACCAGTCTGGACAACCGCGGCCAATCCGTTAGTTAGTTAATGCTTTATTCCCAAGCAGCACGATTTCGGCTATATCCGGGAAATGAACATGACAAACATGAAATGATGATGAACTGGAGGAAATGGGGACACAAGGCCAATTGGGTAGGAGAGTTTTGACTGCCACTGGAAAAAGGAGTGTTGGGTAGGGACGGGAAATTTAGCCTATGTGGTGCACTACTTGATGGTCCACAAAGGGAGTTTTTACGTGCATGAAGTGTGGTCCTCTTCACACACGTTGGCGCACTATGGTTTGCGATCAGGTTTTCCGAATTATAGCCTGACAATCCCGGCATTTATTATGATAAGACTGCCTCATTTAACCACCTTGGGAACTGATCCTAGTTGCTTTATGTCTTAGTTTTAAAATTGGAATCATGCACGTACATACAAACGTACATACAGACACTCGATGTTTTTATACGACCGCAAAAAAATTGCGGACGTATAATGGTAAGATGCCGTCGTCGTCGTTGTCGTTGTCGTCGTCGTCGTCGTTGGCGTCGTTGTCTGTTAACTTTAGTGTATACACGATAACTTTAGTTCTAGTAATGCAAATGCAATGAAATTTCACAATGATATTCCTTACAATTAAAGGATGAATGGGATTGATTTTCGGGGTCCCACCTGTTCTGGTTTCGAAATTGGGGGCCAAAAAGGGGCCAAAAATGCTACTTTTGTTTGTTGCCACGACCACTTTAGTCCTAGTCATCCTATTGCTTTGTACTTTGGCATTAATGTTCCTTGACATAAAAGGGTGAATGGGATTGATTTTCGGGGTTACCCCCATATTTTGTTTCGAAATAAGGGGCCCAAAAGGGGCAAAAATTTCAAATATTTTATTGTTTCCACCATAAACTTTGTTTCTAACAGGCTTATTGCTGTGAACTTTGTGAAGAATGTTTCTTCCAATAAAAAAATGAATCTGATGAACTTTTGCGGGCTCCCTTTTTCCCCGTTATGAATTTAGGGGCCAAAATTGAAACTTTTATATCAGTGGTCTGATTTTGAAATTTTATTTTTGCATGTTTGTTCTTGTCGAATAGCTGCGACCCCCCTTTTTCCCCTTATTATGTAATGAGGGGCCAAAAGGGACCAAAATCGAAACTTTTTTTACTTGTGATCGGATTTTGATTTTTTTTTTTGCATGTTAACTTTGTTCTTGTCAAATAGTAGATACAAAATTGAGAATTAATTTTTGCAACCCCCCCCCCCCTTTTTCCCCCATTATGTAATTAGGGCCAAAATGGAAAATTTGTGGTCTAATATTGATCTCCTTTCGAAAATAAATAATTCCTTTTAAATTGTAAGTGGAAAGTCCACCAAAAGCTGCATGTGTCAAAAACCTTTGTCAGTCCACCATGGGCTGCAATTGTCCAGAGCAATTGACTATCCTTGTTAGGCCTAAAACGTACAGGGTTCAACATGTTGCGGTCGTATCATGCTGAGCTCGGCGAAGCTTTTTATTTTTTATATTTAAATGATTTGTTTTTGTTTTGTCTTTTTATCAGGGGGTGAGGTATTGTTGTCTTGATCCTCTCTTCTTATAGGTCTTTAGTTTATAGACGAAACGCGCTTATAGTACCTGTTGAATTTATTTACGGAGCATCAGCATGGGTTCCCGTAACGTAGGATTCGATTTCAGGTCTTTCGCTCATCTATTTCCTGTTTTCCGATTTAGTTCGACGATTCATTATCTTGCATTATTATTATTTTTTCAAAATGACCGCACAGTACGTTTCCTTCCGGACGCTGATAGAAGCAGAGATTTCATTGGTTGTTTAAAAAGATATTGTATTCTGTATGTTAAAATGGATTTGCTTATGTTAAATTAATTCACTTTATGCTAAATTGAATTAATTTAACATAAGCTTTTAATACTTGTGACCCTATTGCCGTGTCATACATGTAATCTGGCAAACCAGTCTGGACAACCGCGGCCAATCCGTTAGTTAGTTAATGCTTTATTCCCAAGCAGCACGATTTCGGCTATATCCGGGAAATGAACATGACAAACATGAAATGATGATGAACTGGAGGAAATGGGGACACAAGGCCAATTGGGTAGGAGAGTTTTGACTGCCACTGGAAAAAGGAGTGTTGGGTAGGGACGGGAAATTTAGCCTATGTGGTGCACTACTTGATGGTCCACAAAGGGAGTTTTTACGTGCATGAAGTGTGGTCCTCTTCACACACGTTGGCGCACTATGGTTTGCGATCAGGTTTTCCGAATTATAGCCTGACAATCCCGGCATTTATTATGATAAGACTGCCTCATTTAACCACCTTGGGAACTGATCCTAGTTGCTTTATGTCTTAGTTTTAAAATTGGAATCATGCACGTACATACAAACGTACATACAGACACTCGATGTTTTTATACGACCGCAAAAAAATTGCGGACGTATAATGGTAAGATGCCGTCGTCGTCGTTGTCGTTGTCGTCGTCGTTGGCGTCGTTGTCTGTTAACTTTAGTGTATACACGATAACTTTAGTTCTAGTAATGCAAATGCAATGAAATTTCACAATGATATTCCTTACAATTAAAGGATGAATGGGATTGATTTTCGGGGTCCCACCTGTTCTGGTTTCGAAATTGGGGGCCAAAAAGGGGCCAAAAATGCTACTTTTGTTTGTTGCCACGACAACTTTAGTCCTAGTCATCCTATTGCTTTGTACTTTGGCATTAATGTTCCTTGACATAAAAGGGTGAATGGGATTGATTTTCGGGGTTACCCCCATATTTTGTTTCGAAATAAGGGGCCCAAAAGGGGCAAAAATTTCAAATATTTTATTGTTTCCACCATAAACTTTGTTTCTAACAGGCTTATTGCTGTGAACTTTGTGAAGAATGTTTCTTCCAATAAAAAAATGAATCTGATGAACTTTTGCGGGCTCCCTTTTTCCCCGTTATGAATTTAGGGGCCAAAATTGAAACTTTTATATCAGTGGTCTGATTTTGAAATTTTATTTTTGCATGTTTGTTCTTGTCGAATAGCTGCGACCCCCCTTTTTCCCCTTATTATGTAATGAGGGGCCAAAAGGGACCAAAATCGAAACTTTTTTTACTTGTGATCGGATTTTGATTTTTTTTTTGCATGTTAACTTTGTTCTTGTCAAATAGTAGATACAAAATTGAGAATTAATTTTTGCAACCCCCCTCCCCTTTTTCCCCCATTATGTAATTAGGGCCAAAATGGAAAATTTGTGGTCTAATATTGATCTCCTTTCGAAAATAAATAATTCCTTTTAAATTGTAAGTGGAAAGTCCACCAAAAGCTGCATGTGTCAAAAACCTTTGTCAGTCCACCATGGGTTGCAATTGTCCAGAGCAATTGACTATCCTTGTTAGGCCTAAAACGTACAGGGTTCAACATGTTGCGGTCGTATCATGCTGCGCTCGGCGAAGCTTTTTATTTTTTATATTTAAATGATTTGTTTTTGTTTTGTCTTTTTATCAGGGGGTGAGGTATTGTTGTCTTGATCCTCTCTTCTTATAGGTCTTTAGTTTATAGACGAAACGCGCTTATAGTACCTGTTGAATTTATTTACGGAGCATCAGCATGGGTTCCCGTAACGTAGGATTCGATTTCAGGTCTTTCGCTCATCTATTTCCTGTTTTCCGATTTAGTTCGACGATTCATTATCTTGCATTATTATTATTTTTTCAAAATGACCGCACAGTACGTTTCCTTCCGGACGCTGATAGAAGCAGAGATTTCATTGGTTGTTTAAAAAGATATTGTATTCTGTATGTTAAAATGGATTTGCTTATGTTAAATTAATTCACTTTATGCTAAATTGAATTAATTTAACATAAGCTTTTAATACTTGTGACCCTATTGCCGTGTCATACATGTAATCTGGCAAACCAGTCTGGACAACCGCGGCCAATCCGTTAGTTAGTTAATGCTTTATTCCCAAGCAGCACGATTTCGGCTATATCCGGGAAATGAACATGACAAACATGAAATGATGATGAACTGGAGGAAATGGGGACACAAGGCCAATTGGGTAGGAGAGTTTTGACTGCCACTGGAAAAAGGAGTGTTGGGTAGGGACGGGAAATTTAGCCTATGTGGTGCACTACTTGATGGTCCACAAAGGGAGTTTTTACGTGCATGAAGTGTGGTCCTCTTCACACACGTTGGCGCACTATGGTTTGCGATCAGGTTTTCCGAATTATAGCCTGACAATCCCGGCATTTATTATGATAAGACTGCCTCATTTAACCACCTTGGGAACTGATCCTAGTTGCTTTATGTCTTAGTTTTAAAATTGGAATCATGCACGTACATACAAACGTACATACAGACACTCGATGTTTTTATACGACCGCAAAAAAATTGCGGACGTATAATGGTAAGATGCCGTCGTCGTCGTTGTCGTTGTCGTCGTCGTCGTCGTCGTTGGCGTCGTTGTCTGTTAACTTTAGTGTATACACGATAACTTTAGTTCTAGTAATGCAAATGCAATGAAATTTCACAATGATATTCCTTACAATTAAAGGATGAATGGGATTGATTTTCGGGGTCCCACCTGTTCTGGTTTCGAAATTGGGGGCCAAAAAGGGGCCAAAAATGCTACTTTTGTTTGTTGCCACGACAACTTTAGTCCTAGTCATCCTATTGCTTTGTACTTTGGCATTAATGTTCCTTGACATAAAAGGGTGAATGGGATTGATTTTCGGGGTTACCCCCATATTTTGTTTCGAAATAAGGGGCCCAAAAGGGGCAAAAATTTCAAATATTTTATTGTTTCCACCATAAACTTTGTTTCTAACAGGCTTATTGCTGTGAACTTTGTGAAGAATGTTTCTTCCAATAAAAAAATGAATCTGATGAACTTTTGCGGGCTCCCTTTTTCCCCGTTATGAATTTAGGGGCCAAAATTGAAACTTTTATATCAGTGGTCTGATTTTGAAATTTTATTTTTGCATGTTTGTTCTTGTCGAATAGCTGCGACCCCCCTTTTTCCCCTTATTATGTAATGAGGGGCCAAAAGGGACCAAAATCGAAACTTTTTTTACTTGTGATCGGATTTTGATTTTTTTTTTTGCATGTTAACTTTGTTCTTGTCAAATAGTAGATACAAAATTGAGAATTAATTTTTGCAACCCCCCCCTTTTTCCCCCATTATGTAATTAGGGCCAAAATGGAAAATTTGTGGTCTAATATTGATCTCCTTTCGAAAATAAATAATTCCTTTTAAATTGTAAGTGGAAAGTCCACCAAAAGCTGCATGTGTCAAAAACCTTTGTCAGTCCACCATGGGCTGCAATTGTCCAGAGCAATTGACTATCCTTGTTAGGCCTAAAACGTACAGGGTTCAACATGTTGCGGTCGTATCATGCTGCGCTCGGCGAAGCTTTTTATTTTTTATATTTAAATGATTTGTTTTTGTTTTGTCTTTTTATCAGGGGGTGAGGTATTGTTGTCTTGATCCTCTCTTCTTATAGGTCTTTAGTTTATAGACGAAACGCGCTTATAGTACCTGTTGAATTTATTTACGGAGCATCAGCATGGGTTCCCGTAACGTAGGATTCGATTTCAGGTCTTTCGCTCATCTATTTCCTGTTTTCCGATTTAGTTCGACGATTCATTATCTTGCATTATTATTATTTTTTCAAAATGACCGCACAGTACGTTTCCTTCCGGACGCTGATAGAAGCAGAGATTTCATTGGTTGTTTAAAAAGATATTGTATTCTGTATGTTAAAATGGATTTGCTTATGTTAAATTAATTCACTTTATGCTAAATTGAATTAATTTAACATAAGCTTTTAATACTTGTGACCCTATTGCCGTGTCATACATGTAATCTGGCAAACCAGTCTGGACAACCGCGGCCAATCCGTTAGTTAGTTAATGCTTTATTCCCAAGCAGCACGATTTCGGCTATATCCGGGAAATGAACATGACAAACATGAAATGATGATGAACTGGAGGAAATGGGGACACAAGGCCAATTGGGTAGGAGAGTTTTGACTGCCACTGGAAAAAGGAGTGTTGGGTAGGGACGGGAAATTTAGCCTATGTGGTGCACTACTTGATGGTCCACAAAGGGAGTTTTTACGTGCATGAAGTGTGGTCCTCTTCACACACGTTGGCGCACTATGGTTTGCGATCAGGTTTTCCGAATTATAGCCTGACAATCCCGGCATTTATTATGATAAGACTGCCTCATTTAACCACCTTGGGAACTGATCCTAGTTGCTTTATGTCTTAGTTTTAAAATTGGAATCATGCACGTACATACAAACGTACATACAGACACTCGATGTTTTTATACGACCGCAAAAAAATTGCGGACGTATAATGGTAAGATGCCGTCGTCGTCGTTGTCGTTGTCGTCGTCGTCGTCGTTGGCGTCGTTGTCTGTTAACTTTAGTGTATACACGATAACTTTAGTTCTAGTAATGCAAATGCAATGAAATTTCACAATGATATTCCTTACAATTAAAGGATGAATGGGATTGATTTTCGGGGTCCCACTTGTTCTGGTTTCGAAATTGGGGGCCAAAAAGGGGCCAAAAATGCTACTTTTGTTTGTTGCCACGACAACTTTAGTCCTAGTCATCCTATTGCTTTGTACTTTGGCATTAATGTTCCTTGACATAAAAGGGTGAATGGGATTGATTTTCGGGGTTACCCCCATATTTTGTTTCGAAATAAGGGGCCCAAAAGGGGCAAAAATTTCAAATATTTTATTGTTTCCACCATAAACTTTGTTTCTAACAGGCTTATTGCTGTGAACTTTGTGAAGAATGTTTCTTCCAATAAAAAAATGAATCTGATGAACTTTTGCGGGCTCCCTTTTTCCCCGTTATGAATTTAGGGGCCAAAATTGAAACTTTTATATCAGTGGTCTGATTTTGAAATTTTATTTTTGCATGTTTGTTCTTGTCGAATAGCTGCGACCCCCTTTTTCCCCTTATTATGTAATGAGGGGCCAAAAGGGACCAAAATCGAAACTTTTTTTACTTGTGATCGGATTTTGATTTTTTTTTTTTTTGCATGTTTGTTCTTGTCAAATAGTAGATACAAAATTGAGAATTAATTTTTGCAACCCCACCCTTTTTCCCCCATTATGTAATTAGGGCCAAAATGGAAAATTTGTGGTCTAATATTGATCTCCTTTCGAAAATAAATAATTCCTTTTAAATTGTAAGTGGAAAGTCCACCAAAAGCTGCATGTGTCAAAAACCTTTGTCAGTCCACCATGGGCTGCAATTGTCCAGAGCAATTGACTATCCTTGTTAGGCCTAAAACGTACAGGGTTCAACATGTTGCGGTCGTATCATGCTGCGCTCGGCGAAGCTTTTTATTTTTTATATTTAAATGATTTGTTTTTGTTTTGTCTTTTTATCAGGGGGTGAGGTATTGTTGTCTTGATCCTCTCTTCTTATAGGTCTTTAGTTTATAGACGAAACGCGCTTATAGTACCTGTTGAATTTATTTACGGAGCATCAGCATGGGTTCCCGTAACGTAGGATTCGATTTCAGGTCTTTCGCTCATCTATTTCCTGTTTTCCGATTTAGTTCGACGATTCATTATCTTGCATTATTATTATTTTTTCAAAATGACCGCACAGTACGTTTCCTTCCGGACGCTGATAGAAGCAGAGATTTCATTGGTTGTTTAAAAAGATATTGTATTCTGTATGTTAAAATGGATTTGCTTATGTTAAATTAATTCACTTTATGCTAAATTGAATTAATTTAACATAAGCTTTTAATACTTGTGACCCTATTGCCGTGTCATACATGTAATCTGGCAAACCAGTCTGGACAACCGCGGCCAATCCGTTAGTTAGTTAATGCTTTATTCCCAAGCAGCACGATTTCGGCTATATCCGGGAAATGAACATGACAAACATGAAATGATGATGAACTGGAGGAAATGGGGACACAAGGCCAATTGGGTAGGAGAGTTTTGACTGCCACTGGAAAAAGGAGTGTTGGGTAGGGACGGGAAATTTAGCCTATGTGGTGCACTACTTGATGGTCCACAAAGGGAGTTTTTACGTGCATGAAGTGTGGTCCTCTTCACACACGTTGGCGCACTATGGTTTGCGATCAGGTTTTCCGAATTATAGCCTGACAATCCCGGCATTTATTATGATAAGACTGCCTCATTTAACCACCTTGGGAACTGATCCTAGTTGCTTTATGGGCTAAGAGGCCTGACCCCATGTCAGGTTTCTGCATAATGCATCTTATTACGTGTCCATAGTTAGTATCAATAATTTTGTAGGGTATGTAGTTTATGTCTTTTGTAGGGTATGTAGTTTATGTCAAGTCCAAATATTTAACCAAGGCAAGCGGATACAATGCTTCTTTGTCTCACTCTTTGCATTGTTTATTTGCAATACCTCGACTAGTCATTTAAATTGGACACAGTTTTTTTTCTCAAAAAAAGCTAAAAACAAGACCAATTGTCGCACGGCAAAACATTGAACCCTGTACGTTCTAGTCCCAAAAATGTATAGTCAAATTTTTTTGACACTTTCATCCTTTGGTGGACTGACAAAGCATATTTGTCACATGCAACCAAATTTGACTGACAATCAATATTTAGAAATAAAGCATGTCAAAAACGAATCACGGACAAAACACTTTGCCGAGAACGGTTCACGTGCAATATCCAATCACGATGCACGGAAAAATATTTCAACGAATCACAATTCACAGAAATTAAAAATTCCCGAAAACGGAGAACGAAATAAACCCATCAGCCCCCTCGATTGCATTATAAATTTGTTTGTATGTTGAAATTTTACTTTACGATTCTAAAATAAATTCTTCATGTGCAACACCTTTTCTTTTTATCATACATATGTTAATAAATATCAAAACTTTATTAAACCGTCTAAAAGTTACAAGTTTTAAAATTCTATTTTTCATTCAATTAAAAATCAATTTAATGAATACCCCAAATCGACTTTCTATTAATGTGACGTCAGTTGACGTTTCAAAATTTCAATGGCAAGCGCCATTTAAAACGATTACGGATAAATTTTGAAGCAAGATAGGCACAGTCGTGTAGGAAAACCAAAGAAAAACAGCTTATTGCTTGTATGAAGATCAATTTATCTAATTCAAATTACAGACAGGTGCACGATCTTTGTCGTAAATCGGTAATTGTAAAAAAATAATACCAAATTGTTTTGTGAAACGGTGGCAAACTTTGACGGTAGCTGGTCATTAAACAAGTGGGTAATCGTACGATTTACGACCTTTTGTGAAACGATCACCTGATTCTTACAGCATGTACTCATTTCATAAAGCGATCGTTAGGCTAACGTGCACGTTTGCATAGGATAACGAGGCACGTTAATTAGCGATTGCTTTATGAAACGGCACCCTGCCCTGGGGGTGATCTCCGAGGTTGTTTACATTATCATTCAGACGCTTGAAACCAGAATTTTAAATATTTAGAAATGAATTTTAAATATTGATAATTCAAGGAATTATAAATATTTATAATTGAATTATAAATATTTATAATTCATTTATAAATATTTATAAATGAATTTTAGATATTTAAAAATGATTTATAAATATTTATAAATGAATTTTTAATATTTATAATTCAACCTCCATTTATAAATATTTAAAATTGGAATTATAAATATTTATAATTAATTATAAATATTTATAAATAAATTATAAATATTTATAATTATTTATAAATATTTAAAAATATGGACTTTTGTCAAGTTTGGCTTGCCATATTGTCCATATCGCGAGTGACTGGCAGTAAACCGCAAGCACATAGAAAACAACAATGAGTGTTTACTGGCAGTCTGAAATAAACATCATAACAAACCTACAGCTTACACCCTAGCTGTGACATAACCTTAAAGTTATAGCTAATTTGAAACCAGGTTCTAAAGAAGCTCTAAAATTCGTGTGTTCTTTGGTACTTCCAAGACCAACCCTCTGGAGTAACTTGTCGAACATTCGTGGTTCCAATCGTACAAAGTTAAAAAATGATCGGTCGTCTTCTAAACGTATCTCGGTCATAAGTTGATCCCAATCTCTTAAAATGTAAACGTCTTTCGGCAGAAAGCCACGGTCGACCCCAACCAAACTGACCGGTTTCTCATTCCTCTACGATTTCACCGTCGTCGTAAAGCCATTACAAGAAAGTGTCTCATCATTAAGACAAGATGGTCTTGCAATAAAGCAAGTTGGACTAAGATCGCTTGATTCATGTGTGATTTCAAAGCAAACAAGACTAAGAATGAAACAAAAACAAATTCAAATGCCAAAAACATGTGAATCATGACATGCTAGAAATGTTAAAACGTCCAACAGTCGTGGTATAAGCGTAGTAGTATTGTAGTAGAAACGTAACGAGCGTTGTAGTACCGTAGAAAGAACGTATAATGATCGTAAAGGTCGTTTTAGTCACTGGCGGTTGGCGGCTACTCGTAACGGCAGTTACGAGTATCTCAAGATGGCGGGGGATATTCCTTGAAAGTCGGATTTTACATTATATCTTTTATAAAAGATTTTCTTTTGAATGAAAATAGAAAGAAAACCGAGGCTAATGACATACAGTTGCCATCTAACATGTGCTTTAGTAGTGTGAAACTCGTAAATCGTCAATCTAAAAAACACGAAGCTGTCGGTTGCAATGATGAGATACTCGTAACTGTAAAATATGTTTTTGAGAAGATACTCGTAACTGACATTTGCCGATTTGGCATTTAAAAGTTGTTATGTATTTTGTATGCTGTGTGGTTTGTTTTTGGGATGGCTTTTTGGTCATTCAACATCAAATTTCCCTATTGGTAGACCTTTGAAAACAATACTTGACTTGGAGATTCGCACCTGGAAGCAACGAAAGCGTTTCCCCAAAGTGGAATATGTATTGTTTTTGAAGGTCTACCTGAATATAATAAAATATCTTATATGTTAATTGATCTTTAGATGTACTAAAAGATGAAATAATGCATACAATTATTTTATGTTTGGGTAATATATAAAATAACATTCAGGCTCCTAGAGCCTGAATCCCTAACCTGATCTTTAAGCCATAAGGGTCTTTTCTTTAAGGGGTCATCTGACAACTGAGACCCAATGGAGACTTTGTGAAGCTTTTCTTTTTGTGTCTAATATATAGGACAAAACGCTGAAGAAACGCTATTTTCGACCTGTAAGGGACCATAACCCCTATAAAGGACACTTGAATAGAGCTTAATGTGCTGAACATTTGAGCAAGAAACAGCTTTCCTCTATCTGCAATAATTTTCATTGTATAGAGAAAAAACACTAATTTTGACCTGTTTAAGGGCCATTACCCCTATAAGGGGGTCATCTGAAAACTTTGAACCAAGACAGTGTATTGAGCTGAACATTTAAGCAAGCAACAGCTTTTCTCTATCTGCAATAGTTTTTTTTTATTCTATAGGGAAAACACAACTTTTGACCTGTTAAGGGCCATAACCCCTATGAGTGTCATCTTACAACTTCGTCAACCCAATGAACATTTTTGTCGAGCTTTGTGAGCTGAACATTAAAGCAAGCAACAGCTTTTCTCTTTTGCAATAGTTTTCATTCTATAGGGCAAAAAGATGAAAAAAACCCAAAACACTATTTTCAACCGGTTAAGGGCCATAACCCATAAAGGGTTACATATCTTACAACTTCGACCTAATGAAGACCTTTGTAGAGCTTGATAAGCTTGACATTTAAGCATGCATCGGCTTTTCTCTATCTACAATAGATTTCATTCTATAGCGACAAAATGCTATTTTTGACATGAAAAGGGCCAGTACCCCATTAAGGGGTCATCTCACAACTCCGACCCGATGGAGACTTTTGTAGAGCTTAATGAGTTGAACATTTAAGCATGCATCAGCTTTTTGCTATCTGCAATATTTTCATTCTATAGAGCATCGACATTAAAAAACGCTATTTTTGACCCTTAAAAGGTCATAACCCCTATAAAGGGTCGTCTGACAGCTTCGACCCAATGAAGACTTTAGTAGAGCTTTTGATGCTGAAGAAGGAAGGTGGCATCCTTATTTTCTATCTCTTATATTTTTTAATTTACAAGCCAAAAACAGAAGACTGACCTCCCTGGTCTACTTTAAGCCACGGCGGCCATGTTTTTTGACGGATCAAAAATCGAAACACAAGTTGTGTGCACGACACCCTAAGAATCAATCATACCAAGTTTCATAGAATTCTGTTCAGTAGTTTGAGAGGATATTTTTGAAAAAAATTGTTAACGGACGATGACGGGCGCCAAGTAATTCCTTTTTACTGTATTTCTAGTTATCGTATAACTAACTACACTGTACATGTACGCCACTTTACTCACCTGTACCCATCTAAGCCTGTTACATGAACATACCCATAATTAAACCTAATTTGAGGGTGTGATTAGGGCAGCGAAAACTATATTTTTATTTCTTAGATATTCTAGCTGGTCAATGATGCTATTAATAATGCAGGTTATAATGCCATGTAGTATTCCGCTAAGGAAAGATCAAGATTGTTCAATTGCTAATTTTCAGTTGGAAGATCTGTAGACTTTAAAAAAAACCATAAAATTATATGCCTATATCAAGGAGTAACTTCTTTTCAGTAGCATTTTTGAATCCAAACATTAAAAGGTGTTAGACTTGCTACAAGTCCCTCTGTATTATCTATTCTATCGTATTGCTTAATTAACAGGAAAGCTTCACCAACCTTAATAGTTAGAAAATATGCCAAATTGAAATATGATAAAACGCTCGTTCATGAAAAACGTACTGCCTTGAACCTTGGGGAAGGTTGAAAATCTTATAACGTACATTCATGGTTTAGCTAGAGACTCAAAATCAACCTCAAGGTGAAGTTTTTCAACGTTGCTGAATGTTTTAAATGAAAAAGTGATCATCATAATAATAGTAGATTTTTTTTTAATATTTTAAAAATTACATTGAAAACAAGCATATTTTCATGTCGGCATATTTTCGTTAAAATCTATGTTTCATGAATACCGGGGGCAGGGACGGCGAGCCTCTAGGGGGCTACGCGCATTCATTTGGGGACAGGGAGACAACTTCTTTAAATACATGTAATAATATGATAATTGAAAGTCTTTGTGGCGAACAAGCCCGAAACCGAGCCTAGCTTAAGGATCTTGTGATCTTGACATCGGGCAAGTGCCTATTCCACAGAGCGACAAAAATGTGTTCCTTAGGTGGATTAATAAGTTGACCCTTGTCTACGGGGTTTGTCAAGTCTATAATACAGAATGCCTGACAGCTGATCATAGTGGACCATCCTGTGTGGAAAGTGACACGTACGCTTCCCGGAAATTAAATATCCCTTTGTGGACCCCCAAGTAGTGCATCAAATATGCTAAATTTTTAGTCCATAATCACCTCCCCCCTTTTTCCTGTTGTCTTCAAAATTTACTGTTCTTTTACGTTTCCCAACCCAAACCCACATTTGTCATCAATATTTTATGCCCATCGCCCTTTTATAACCTCTGAAAAGTTACTAGAACAGAGAGGTATAGCAGTTTGGCGTTTGGGTCTATGATTTTATTTTTATTTATTGTGAGTATTATATATAAAAAATGAACCTTGTTTTATTACCACATTTATATGTCCGGTAAAAAATTGAGGGTCAGAATTTTTATATCCTTACAATAAATTAAAAATAAAATCGAAGACCCAAACGCCTTACTTCAATAATAAGCTTCGTAGAGCGCTGCATTATACTACCGCAATATAGCGAACACGGAACGTTTTCGGGCAAATATGGACAGTAAATTGCTCTTGACACATACAGCCAGTGGTAGACTGCCAACTTTTGTTTGCCCATGCAGCCTTTGGTAGACTTTTTTTATATAAAACATTAAAGTGAAATTCCACAGCATTTGGTTAACCATAACAAAAGTTACTATTGGAACAAACCAAAAAGTTGCATTTTTGGCCCCAAATTTTTTTGCGGTCGGTCCTATAAAAATTACAAACATATAGAATACTAGTAATTTATATTTTTTTCTGTATGTACTATCACTAATTTTAATATAAGATTTGTCCGTTACCAACATCATACCTTAGCAGTTACGCGTATCGTCACTGTTTTCGATTTTGCAGTTACGAGTATCAATAATGTTTTTAAATATTAGAAATTCTCCAAGTAGAAGGCATTTTACGTAAAAAGATAAAATGGAATATCTGTATTATTTTATTTGTCATCAACCTGACATCAGAAGACTTTGTTTTCGAAGCGAGTTTCATCGTTTTGGAAGCGATAAAAATTTATCAGAAAATCCTCCGCCATCTTGTGATACTCGTAACTGCCGTTACGAGTAGCCGCCAACCGCCAGTGATTAGTAGCGTAACAGAGTCGTGGATTGTCCTGGAATAAGCGTAGCCAGGCCGTAGGACAGTCGCTGAAGCAGCGGATGGTCGTAGTAGCATCGTTCTAAATTTGACCCCCCCCCGTAATGCATCGTACTATGATCGTAGTACTGTCGTGTAGGGTGTCACACTGACCTCGTTTTAATTAAAGCACCACGACTTTACTACGATTATTAATATTTTGGAAGTCGTGGGGAGCGTAGTGAGGTCGTGGTTTGTGTGACGGGGCTTAAAGGCATATTAATAAATGACGTCGTATAAACGTTCGAAAAATGCTTTTATAAGATCAAGTGCATCAACCGGGGCAGTGTGCGACGCACCGGTGGACTGTGCAGCGCACCGACTTATCAAAATTAAAGCCGTACGTTTACAATAAACCAATCAATAACTGCCCTTTAAATGGGATTTTCCCGTACACGTGAATATCAACCAATGAAAACGGCCCCTTAAAAAGGGACTGTCCCTCGCACATGTTTAGCAAGCACTGTGTTAAACTTACCAATCCAATCAATAATCTATTGATAATTCTTTAAAAAAAATAACAAAAAATCGGAAAAATTTTAAAACAATAATCTAATTCAATACACTAATAGAATGAAATATCATGAAAATACAATTGAATGGTAAATACATTTCGTTCCCTAATAGTTCTGCACTCAAGAATAAAATTGGATGTTGCCGATAATTTCTGTGAAAATAAATGTGAAAATGAACAAATATCAGAGAAACCCAGACTTCTAAAATAACAAAAGGTAAATTCTAGAAATCATCTTTTAAATTTAAAACGTATCTGATAGTGAAAACATGAAACAGTCTGTCAAAACGTACAAAAATTGCGGAACTTGCAAATTCAATTTTGAAATGTACGGTTGATATTACCATGGCTAGGAATAACTGGGAGTCATTTTAGGTGTGACAGATATTACAAAGGATTTTAAGATGAGCATTGCAACAAGTGTACCCATTATTGTTACATGTCTGAAAATATTAGTTTCGTTTAGAATTGTTAAATATCTTCATTTAAAAAACAAAAGAAGAAATCCCGCACATTTTTGTCCGCTTTTTCGCAAATCCTGTAAAATAACATACATTTTAATTCAAAACATTAAAGGTGATAACGATTGTCTCCCTTTGTCTACTAAATTTACTAGTCTTGCATATGGTCCACATTGGTTAAAATGTTTATGTTCTGCATACTCTGTTGTTTTCTGTATAAGTTTTGTATTTTACATGTGACTTTGTCTTTTGTTTTTGTTTTTGCAGCAATGCTATGACCCATATGCGTGTATTTTGCAAATCAAGATATTAAATAATTTTAAAATGTTAATAACAGAAGTGCCAATGTCAAAATATTGATAATTAAATTACCTGTATGAAGGATATGCATATTTCGAAAAGGACTTTTTCGACAGCAGCATCTAAATAAAAGAAACTGGAAGGGAATGTATTAATCCACCAAATTAAGTACTGGTAGTTCATTAAAAGAATTGAACATGTAAGTTTATTAGTTGCTTCTGAATCTGAAAATGTCGAAAACTTATGATGAGCAGGATGGTTCAGACACATCTGACAACAGGTCTGGTGCTTTTATCGAGAGACTCATATCAAAAGCTTCTTCAATATAAATAATTTCCCATGTACATATAAGTAAAGAAACAGCGAACAAAAAGGTTGTCAATACGATTACGATAAAATACATGTAGCATCAAATTAAATGTTCCGGGATCCGGTTCTAGTTTGATATCTGTGAATTTACGACATAAAGGGGAACATTAACAGAGAACAGTTGAAGTTGACTCAGACGATAGACCTTACGGTTATCTGGGGAAAACCGAAGCCAGCATCATACATTGAGTGAAAAACTGGAAAGTTGACTACTTCATAAGGTCAAATCTCTAAAATAAGGTAATAACTACGGTGGCAGAATGTGGCCATGAGAAAAAAAAATAATATCACGTTCTCTCGTGATACCATCACGTTCCCTCAAGATAACATCACGTTCCCTCAAGATAACATCGCGTTCCCTCAAGATAGTTATCGTGTTCACTTAAGATAACATCGTGTTCTCTCAAAATAGTTATTGCGTTCCCTCAAGATAGTTATCGCGTTCCCTCAAGATAGTTATTGAGTTCCCTCAAAATAATTATTGCGTTCCCTCAAGATAACATCACATTCCCTCAAGAGTGTTATCGCGTTCCCTCGAGATAACACCACGTTCCCTCAAGAAAACATCACGTTCCCTCAAGATAACATCACATTCCCTCAAGATCATTATCGCGTTTCCCCAAGAATATTATTGCGTTCCCACAAGATAAGTTAAATTGTTAGAGGTATAATAACCACGCGATGTTATCTGAGGGAACGTGATAGTATCTTGGAGGAACGTTTTGTCATCTTGAGGGAACGCGATGTTATGTTGCGGGAACGACATAATTATCTTGAGGGAACGAGATAAATATATCTTGAAGGAACGTGATGTTATCTTGAGAGAACGCGATAACACTTGAGGAAACGTGATGGTATCATGTGGGAATGTGATATATATTTTTTTCTCATGGCCGCATTCTGCCACCGTAATTAACAATACCTTAAGTTATGCCGAAAGAAACTGCAAACAAGGGTTATAGGTTAAAAAAATATCATCCAGAGAACACTGGAATACTGATGCATTTAATGTAAATAGTGATAATAAAACATTGTATGTACGTCACACTATTGTTGTACCCGAACTTGAAATCAGCGAATTGGTCAAAATTACCTTTAATAGTCTATTAATTTACCTTTTTGATGTCCATTATTTTTAAGAAAGGACAGTTTAAAAAGAATAATAGAAAACTCATATACAAAGTTAATAATTTAGCTCTTAAGGGTACTAGCTGTAAGTTTGCTGAGAAAATTTACGAATACAACATAGTACAGATAAAAATCAAAACAGAGTAAAACATCTGTACCAAAAAAAAAATTCTATGTAACATTAAAATCGCAAATCAATTTCAACAGATTCATTATCCATGTGAATTGTTTTATGGTTTTCTTTGTCCTCTTGAAAAGGCGTCGAATAATTTTTTGGACACTTTGCATTTATTACATTGTCAATTTGTTTTAGTTTCTCCTACTATGTCGTTTTGTTAAAAATTGATGTACGGCTGATGATCGGTGGCCCGTCTTTTTGGCTATAAGTTGCTCGACTACTCAAGCTGTGTACAGTCGAGTTGAAGCAGTTGCTCTCAGTGAATGATTAGTGTATAGTGACCACGGAAACCTGCCATTTTACAAAGCCCATCGGTGATTTTTTTTTTAAGCTGGTGGACGCCTATGGTGCATCATCAAACCAAACAGTCTGTGTAGGATACTTTTTCGGTCTCAACTAAAAGGCAGTTCAGTTACCATCTACTAGTCTGATTTTTATGTACTTAGGATAAGTTTGGCAAGTGAAAGCATTTAGTAAATGCATACGACATAATTTATTTTAATTTTTCTTATTATTTTTTTTAATTTTGGTCAGAATTATATAAGTTATAAAATGGTGAACGTCGAGCTACAGACGGACGGACTGAGTGGAAATACATTTCTTAATAGTTGTTTTGAGCAATTGCTTATCGCAGCCTATTGATATTTGGTATGATCAGCGTGGGATTAGATTTTAGGTATGACTTTGACATTTTATTTTTGGAAAATGTCTTTTTAATTTTATTTATTTTTATTTGCTTTTATGAAGCCTCAAAGTGATTAATGCCAAAATATCGAAATTGCCTGATTTGGTACAACCTTTTGTATTTCAAATATTTGCTTCCATCGGTAGGTGATTATCTTATGGTTACTTGGGAATTATTTCCAACACGTAAACTCCTATGTTCTTGGCCGGCTCTGGGTGCAACCCGAATTCAACCCGATTATATACAAAACAGTATTTCTAACTGCTTTGGTGTGTCAGTTCCTTAAATATTTTGCTTCCACACGGCTTTTCATTGCTTTGTTGTAATAACCTCCGCTTTTTGTGTTGATAGCCCACGTCCGCCTCTACTGAGCTCTTTCATCTTAGCATCTAAGACCTTTCGGACGTTTCCAAAGGCCTTCTCATCTAACAATAACACATTTCTATGTTCCCTTTTCAATGCTAGATGTAAAGAGGCCATGAAAGAGTTATGGTTAGCTATGATCTCATCTTTGTCAAATGATGTCCTAGTGTATGTAGCACTCGCGGATGAATTACCATCTATGCCTAATTCTTGAATCAGACATTTGTTGTAATGTGCTTTACATCCCAGCTCCTTTGTTCTAACAGGGGTGATCTGAGCCGGATCATCCCTCGGAATACCCTGTTCTACTTTTTCAACTCTATCGTTCCTTTTCTTTTGTTTTTCAAAACACGTTTTTTTTTAGAAATGTTCACTAAGTTGAACATAGGAAAATTTTAAAATCAACAACAAAGTTTTTTGAAGATTGAAAAATAACATAGTTTCCACCGGGTTTTGAACGACGGATTCCAAGTCTACCTTCATATCCACTAGACCACGAAACCAATGGATAACCTATGCTTAAGAACATTGAATGGGTCCAATAAGGATACTCTATAATATATTTCCATTTGATTCTAAATGCACAGAATGTATTCTTATGTTTGTATTTAAATTTTACATGACATATTTTGAAGGCTGGGATGTAAAATAGTTATTACATTCGGACTTGGTGTGTCCTCATGTAATAACTATTACTTACATATAAAAACTATGTTATTGGAAGCTTAATTTTGTCTTTTATAAAGTGTAGCTGCTCCAACAAAACATTTCATTAAGAGATTTGTTATTTTGTAGATATTTCACTTCTAAAATTAATGGTGACCCTATTGTAGATGAAATGAGAAGTGGTATCTCTCATATTTATCTGTGTAATTTCTGTCAAAATGCCCAAGTTGAATGCACGTTGATGCACGCCAATTTAAATTTTGTGCGTTTTGCTATTTTTTCTACTTTTTATGGAATTTTTCTGAAATTTTATTGCTATCAACGGCCAAAGCGCCGTAACTCTATGCCATTTAAATTCGGGATAAAGTTTAAATCCATTATGAGGAAAGGGAGAAAAAATTCGACTAACCGGAAATTGAAAAAAAGCACGAGAAGTGAAAATTTTCATTTTTTTAACAATTCTGTACTCCGTGCAATTTTGAAAAATTTTTAATAAAAATTATATTTTCCTGTTTCTGAAGCAGATACCTATCGTTTTAAGCTGCTTTCATAAATGAATTTGACAATTAAAAATTTTAGTTGGAGTAGCTATAAAGTGAACTGTTTTCATTTCCTTCTCAGATACCCTTGGCTGGTTATTACAGAAGTTTTTTTGTGTGAATAACCCTTTTGTTTAATGAGCATGAGGTGTGTTTACAAGCGCAAAAGCAGTGGTATCTTGAAACCCCTGTTTTTGCCATTGTGAATAAAGCCTATTGTTCTTAGTACAAAAGACCTTTTCACACAAACAAAGTTTCTGAAAATGAGAGTTCTACTTTAAACGATAGAACTGGGGTGAAATTATATTTAGAAGTGTTTTTTTCGTTGAAAAAATTATGATTTGTATTGAATCGTACACATTGAGATTTTGATCTGAATAAACTTCTTGACGGCACTGTGACCACTAGTCACATTGAATACTTGTTGCTTTTTTACTTCGTTTTTTATTTATAATTTAATGCAGATTTTGACATTCGGATGCCTAATTGGTACCTCTGCTTCTTTGAATGATTTGCGCAAACATTCTTATTCTTACCGCCAGTTTTGCCACCGATTTGATCATTGCGAAGACGTAGTCGTCGTTTTTTTTTATACTTTTGGTATTCTCGTTTTCAGTTTTGTTGACGGGAGCTATAAGTATGCATGAACAGTACCATCAAAGTAACTATTTTATCAATACGTGCGTTAGACCTTGTATTTTGAAACAACTTGAAAATCCCTGAAAATTCTCAACATGATGGTGAAATATAACCCCAAAAATACGAATAGGTAAGTAAACTCCTCCAAGAAACAAATTTCCGAACTCAGGATTTCGACCATGTGCATTAAACAAATTAAACAATGTAGTTTCACAAGAATTTGAATATGAACAAGCGTTAAATTTCGAGAAAAAAAAACAAACAAAGCAGTCTTTGAGAATATTCTAATCCGACGGTGTCTTCGATTCTTTTAGAATTACAGCTGGAAGTATCCATGAACAGTATAGTTAAATTAACTTCTATATATAACTTGTATAAAGTAGTCTTTTAGCAACTTTGTATTTTGAAACCACTTCAAGACCGTCGTCGCTGGTGAATTAGGGCTCATCAACGTGGTCATCAGACAAATTTAACGTGTAATTCACAAACTTCCGTAAAAAGAGATTAAGTCGTTAGAAACGCTCTTTTCAAATAAGTCACGATATGAAGTGCACAATTTTAAACCAAAGAGGCAGGAGTACCAATGGTGCAATCAAATTTCGTAAATCCGAAACGACAAAGACAAAAACGGTCCAAAGTAGAAATAAAAACATCATACAAACAAATCTTTCATAAACAAACAAAAAACACAAAATACATGTGCAACCAAAACCACAATCAGCAACGTGAACCTCAGGTGGAAACGATAGTGTTCTCCGGTGCTCCAGAAAGTAAGCAGTATCCCAAGCTTTTGATAAAAACTTACGGAATAAAATAACCGTCCATTAATATATACAATAACATGTGAATTTCATAAATGTTTATTTCAATTTGAAAGAAAAAAATGATTTTTTATACAATATAGAATATGCATCGAAATGTAGACTATTATGCAAAGATTCAAATTATAAAGTGTTCAGATTTGTAGATTAGAAGTATGCTTATATACAGTATGTGCTAACATGTCATATTTTACCCTGAACATCATTCAGAGAAGACACATATTCACTTATACCTTTAATATTTTAAGTACAAGCCTTTAAGTCCGTTGTTATGTACAACTTCCAGATAATGTGTAGGTTCAAATTTTTGTAAGCCATGTAAAATGTTAACTTGTTTTTTCTCTCGATTAAAAGGTGCCTTTTCTTTGTCTTAATAAGATTTGGAAAATGCAGGTTTTAATGCAGAAGGAAAAGTTGTATTGATTGGAGTGTATATAAAAGTTATTGTTTTAAACTGGAATTTTAAAAATAGCTCCAATGTTTCATAAGAATAGAAATTAGAATATTCGCTTTCTTTATACATGTATATGTATGCATTCTTAGAATTTATATAGAATTTCGATCAAAGCCACATAAAGTTGATTAAAATCGCCATTTATTTCTCTGGTGTTTCATTTGAAATACACTTTAGAATATGAAAGAATTTTAACAAATTCCAATTCTAAAAATATGATATTTTGTAAAGATAATAGATTGTTTTAACTTTTTTTTCAAATACACATTGCCATGCATGTACATGTACTTATAACTTTAAAACAATTATATTTACACGAAATTACATGTACAACAAAATATGTCCAATTTGATGTCAATAAACATATGATTTTCGTGACGTTTCTGAAGCACTTCCATTTAAAGCACTGATTCCAACGTTAAATATATGCTCCATCATGATTCAAAAACAAAACAAATACACCTTTTTGATTGTTACAAATTGAAAAGATGAATTTTCTGGTCCATATGTCACTTTTTCTCGGTTTTTATGTGCTTGGAAGCATTCAGTTTTCTGGGCTGAATGATGATCGTGATACTGATTACCCGCTATGCCAGTTTACCATATTTACAAAAGACGAAAAACTGAAATGACACAATAAATAAATATATATCGAAAACAATTTTGATATGTCACATTTTACGACTTTGATTCCTTTTTCTTATTTTTCTTTTTCTCTTTTAGACTTTCTTGAGCTACAAGTTTATCTACTAAATCTTTTGTATTCGTGATATCGTCATCTTTTCCTGGAATGAGTTTAATTGTTGTCTTTTCACCTTTTGATTTTTTCTTTCCTCTTTTTCCTTTTTTCTTATTTTTCTTCTTTTTATTCTTTCGTCTTTTCTTACCGCCCTTTTTATTAACTTTCCCCTCTCGTCTGCGTTTCCTACCACGCATGCTCTTTCTACGCTTGCGCATCAATTTGCGCATGCGTTTTTGTCGCCTTTTTTCTAATCGTCGTTTGCGGCGAAGTTCTTTGTCTTGATTATTTAGGGGTTTAGATCTCACAGATGGATAACCCCTTTCAATATGGTTAGAATATTCTGGTGACTCTAAAGGCTGTGGTACAGCAACGGGACCAGTTAACCCGTAAATTAAAGGTTTTTGAATAACGTTCGTATTTTGATGCGGCAAACATTCTGCCTGGCATTCAGCCTGCGTTTTAAAGTTATTTTCATTTCCTTGGCATCCTTGCCAAAAGAACCATGTACATTTTTGAATATGAGTATTGAAATACCATCGAACATATCGAGCTCCGCAAGTTCCTGGATCTAACGGTTTTTGACAAATCCTCAGTTTTACTGAAAAAGACAAAATAGAGTTATCTTTCTTTGAACGAAATCATTCGAAACAGGTACATGTTCATGAACAGCGATTCAGTAGATTCCAAAATTGCAACATTATGTAACAAAAGCAATATATCAATGATGGCAAGTCATTCTGTTGATATCGTGTTCTGTAGCTTTGCTAATGATTTAATAAGACTAATTGCTTTCATGATAACAACTAACATGGAAGTTTCAAGAAATTATGATTTTTGATTGTTTTAAGTGAGAGCAAAGCTAGTAGAGGAAGGAGGAAAGAGTAAAAAAACATTATTCAAACAAACAAAAAAATGACATGCAAAAGCATAAAACATATACAAAAATAAATTAATAAATTAATTTGTCGCAAATTCAGATAAAAATACACATTTTCACGATTTTACAAAGAGAAACTACAAAAGATACTACTGAAAACTAAACAAAATAAACTAAAAATGAAATCTACCTTGTACTAACATACCCGAGATTTCACTTTCCGGAATACACATCGGAAATGACATATTCATCGGCCATTGCAAATGGCGGATCACACAGAGGTTACCAGGACTACATTTTTTATTCAATTCCTGAAAAGGAAAAAGAATAAGTTTTAAGATTGACTTTAAAAAATGTGTCTATTACGATTGTTGCAATTGGGCCAAACAGGGTGGTCAGTTTTAATCGTGAAGAAAACCAACTACGGTAGGCAGGTATCTGACGAACATGACTAAAATATGCAGGTGTGTAAGCCGTTGTTGGAAAAGAAGTCTTTTGTTCACCCGTAGAGTAAAACAAGAATTTATATATTGAAATAAAAACATAATATAAGTATAGAAAATAATGAGATGTGGAATAAGGCCACAAATAAACGGCAATTTAGAAAAACCACAATGGACAACCGAGACAATCAGCCTTCAACGAGGCCATTTGGCACTGCTCGCAGTTCTGCAATACATTTTACACTAAAATACTTGCATGAGAAGCGAAATCTTAAACATTTATGCAATAAATGCTTGTTATAAAGTAATAAACATAAATTTGGTCCATGAAACTGAGCAATGACATACATGTAAAAAATATGGGCTTACACATTTATATGGAATCCCCAAAACCCGATTTACAAAATGTAGCTTGATAAACAAACGAAAGCGAAATCCTAGTTATTATTTTTGTAATATCTTATCTTTCGTTTTATCTTAGTTTTTGTCTATATGTTTTACTTGAAAGTAAATAATTACATACAGATCTATTCCTCAATAAAATATCTCACTTTGATAAAATTCAGTGATTGCGATGATGTTCAAAATTGTATTGAAAGACATTTTTATTAGCAAAGAAAGTTATTTATACTGAATTTGATAACAATTGTTAAAAGGTGTTGAGGTAAAACCGGAAGCACTTGAAATTGTCTTGCATATCCAGACAATTGAGTTTATTTTAAATATTTAACTTGAAATTAAAGAATTTTAAAACCAACATTGCTTCTGACAAATGAAAAAAATGCGTTGATCTATCCTTTAACTCTGCCATCAGTAAATCCATTGCTTCTAGTATTTAGCAGTACGCATGTAGGTAAACCTATTTTCAATATGCATTAAATTAAACGACTTGGTTTTTTTTTAATCTGGTCAAAGAAGCACATAAAAAGTTTCACGACTAAGTATAGTAAAAAAACCATTCAAAACCACAAAATATCTTTTTATACTTTAGATACTAGGAGGCATTGGCGACACTTTGACTCAACCTTTGCTAACGATGCGAAAATCGCCAAAACCAGAGGATTGTTGTTGGTGCTTTAAAAGGGTACACTGCAAAACTCCCATCCGCGATACCGAGTGGCAAGATGAGCCAAATTGACGATTTGGAGTGAACATGGACAAATATTTGTTGCATGTCTCAAATTTTGCATGCCTTGAACTTCAACCTAGTTCAACCTTGCATTTTTTACATCTATTTCTAGCGGTCTTATATGCATTGTGCAATGATCGATATATTATTTATTGCATTTTAACACAATTAAACAGACAGCAAACATTTCCCCTGCTATCAATTGTTATTTTACTATTTCGTGCATTTACAATCTTGACAGTATAGAATTAATTGGAACAGTTGTTCTGTTGTTGGTTAGTTTTTTCTCGATGTTTTCTACGTGGAAAGACAATGTATGTCTTTATGTCAAAAATTTCAAACTTAATTTACAAAAATTAAGACTCGTTTATGCTTGCATGTTTTTCAAAATCCTTGATCTTTTTAAAGTACACATATTGCCTCCTGTATCAATGTTAACATTGTCCTCTGCTATCTTGCAGAAAGATTGTGTTCCTGAGGAAAGTTGTACTTTTTGCCGTACGGCTTCTTATCGTGTTCGTCGACTGCATTGTCATGATTGTGTTCAAGTGTATTTCGGGTGTGGTTTTTCGTTGCTTCTATCGTTTTAATATACAAACCTTGCATTTTATTTCTGCCTCTTTGCCTATTGTTATCGTATTTCCATCTGTAATCTGAAAAAAAGAGAATCTTTTCAGCAAAAGTCTTTATAAACACATACAAAACAAAAACAATGATCCATGCAACCGACACATATGATGTCGGTTTCTTTTAGACAATCAAAGACGCTTTACATCGATCTGAAATACCAAAGAAAATAGGAATATGAAGAACACAGTCACACATCGAGCGGGATGTAGAATACAAACTAAGACACTCTTCTACTCATGCTTGGGTGTTAGGGAAGTTAAATCGTACATATACAGAGAAAAGACCAGAACAAAATCGCATAGGATGTAATAAGTCGCATGCAAATGTACACGTACATGTAAATAGACGACCAAATACCAATGTTTTAAATAATATCAATTATAGGTCAAGTCATGTACGTTCACAAACTACAACTTGCTTTTTAACCATTTACCATCATTATCACTAAAAATCCTAGCGCCTGTTTTATATCAGGAAATACATCTCCTAAGTTTTATGTTTATACATTTTACATGCAATTATGTCATTAAACGTTTGATCTAAAGAGATTTTTATCAATAATGTGAACAATTAACAGGGATTTATTCCTTCTTAAGTGGTGTATACAAAATTGCTTTTGGTTGTAAAATGGTTTGGTACTTGGTGCCCGCCTCGCTTATACTACTGTAATTAATTAAGTACGGCCATGACGGTGTGGTCCTTAAGTAATGAGACTTGTCTGGTGAATATTTGGTTACATTAGTTTCTTTTGAAATTAAACTCTCTATTGTTTCTTGGTTGGGGGTTTGTGTTTCTAAAAAGTTGCCTATGGTATGCTGCTGTTTTAAAGTGCACATTTTACAGAGACAATTGTTTCGGTTACTGAATCTGATAGAGGACACCAAGATGCCACAAGGAGATACACTCTATAAATTAGTATTTGTGCAGTTTAGTGCAAGTTAATTCTGCTAAATTCCTATTAAAGCTTGTGCATTTTTATTCACAATGTTCACACTTTTTAGTTTAGACTTCAGAATGACAAGAAAGGTTCAATACGTATTTGGTTTGATTATTTTTCCCTGGCTTGAAATTTACACAAAACGGTCGCATATATATTACCTAGAATCGCAACAACAAATAAATACTCAGTATTTTGCACATTTTCCTAAAATATAAATAAAGTAGGCTTTAAACCACTCTACAAAATTTCAAAATGTACATTAGACGTAAATTTTCGGCTATATCGTCAAATTTTCCCGGACTTTAAAAATCCAGGAAAGATTTATTTAATTCTTCTATATCAAAACATGACTCGTTTTATGAATTGAATAAAAGAAAGATCTATTCTCTAAAGGTTCACTATACAAAGTGAATTGGGTTCAACAACTGAGACGAGTTTGGTATAAACACTCACTAACATTGATTGTGATAATACAAACATGCCCTCTTTGCGACGGAAGATCTTTTTTTCTCTCCCTATATGTTTGCTAAATTTCGCTCTTTTGTACCAAACAGTAACAAGGTTACAATTATTTGAATTTTGTGCATATTAAAAACGGATTCGTCGTTTTTGGAATTGATTTTAGGGGACGTGTTAAGGCCCTGAAAATGCTGCAAAGTTCAGTACAGAATGACATGGTCTGTCGTAAAGAGATTAGGTAGCTTAATAAACGATTCCACACTTGTACTAGAATACAGTCTACCAGAGATGCCACCGATTATACAACAAACAAGAACTAGCTTTCTTTGCAACAATTGGAATTTTGCGCAAATTTGGGTTTCTGTTCCTATAAGAGTTGATATTTTTTGTTTCATCTTATATATATATTTAACATGTTTAAGATGCACAATTTTTAAAGCTCCAAAGGTCATCATTTCGACTTTGAACAACCTTCGGGAATAAACAAAAGCAACTTAATATGTTTATTGGTATCTAAATGGAGAATGGCGTTCTTATTGGTCATGCCTAGTATTAGATCTAACAGTCCATTCCTTCCACATAATGATAGACTTAGTCCTCTTTAATTATGTTTGTTTATTTGGTCTTTTGTTAGATAATGGTATTGAAAACCACAACTGGGTACTTAAATCATCATATAATGATGGACCTTTAAGAAACCCTCTCGCGGTGGTGGACAGTAATTAGACCTTCTCGGACAATAGTAGAATAAAGGGGTTTAGATGGTCAAGGAGTTTACACAGTAAGATTGGAAATCTTATACATTTATTTTGGACCACAAATCGGCGACATCTTTCATGATATAAGGCCTATTTTAAAGCGGATCTCATATCGTATATCGTACACTCATCTAAATTCACTACCAATGTTTCCATAAATCAACTTTTATTTTCACAGATTTATCAAGAAAACACGCATAATAGCCACAAAATATTCAAATCTTTTCCTTATCATTCAAACAAGAAATTAGACTCGGCAATAGCTTTCTACATTTAATAAAGGTTTGATCTTTACCTAATTATTTTACGAGCAAAGTGTTGCTTTTAAACGATCATCTTCTTAAAACAATAGATTAGATGTTTTTGAAAAGCCTAGAAGCAATTTTATATCTTATCAATAGCAAACAGAAGTACCAATTGCGTTAACTATTTTGAATTTTATTGTTTTGATACTCTTGAACAGTTTCTTGTTTCATTTGTCATGCATGCATTGACAATAAAACTGCAAACAAAATGAGCTACACTGAAACAAAACTTTGTATACATGGTTTATAAATCTGCAAATCAACGAAAGTCATACTAGACCCGACATTTACTTATTCCGTTCTTAGTAAAACCTAAATGCATTTGCAACAGCTACAAAATGTAAAAAGCACGAAATAGTGACGAAAATAGCTGAAATGTACCTTTAACTATTCTGATATGAAAATAATCACTATTCTAAAAGTGCAAGATGCAAAAACCGACCGACAGAAAAAGTGTGAACTTCGAAAGCAAAGTGCAAATTTGATTATTATTTTATGTGATATTGACTGAAATAACACGAAATTAATGTTCTGTGTTCTACTTTGTAACATAACCTCTTTAATATACAATTAACCATTTTTCGCTTCGGAATCTATCATTTTACGTCCGCATTTGACTCTGAAATAAGACATTCGTTAGCATTTGATTGCTTTCATCAACAAAATATAGTGTAAGCTCAATTTCTTTTCCTTATTTAATATATCATTTGAGATTTTTTTCAGAATTTGCTGATTTTTGTCTATTTGGTGTCATTGGCTACAAATTATATTTCAGTTGGTGAGATCGTTCTAATCTATACATGAAGAAGTTTCATTTCCCTTGTATTTTCTAAGCCATGTCTGCTTTAAAGTATATAATAAGCTTATATACATGTTCGAATTTTGTAATAACTGTTTTACTGGATATATATCTTATTATTTGGCATATAAGTTTATGTCTAGTCATATGCGATTTACTTGCCAGCTGGCTCTAATGTAATCTGTAAAGTAAATGCAAGACCATAAGCAGGACCTCTGGTTCTTGATGGAAGCTGCTGTCTTATTTTGAAATCGGCGTCGGTTTAGGACCGTTCTGTCACGCACACGGTATTTTAAATCTCATTAGTACATCAGTTGCAGGCAAAACTTGCAGTTCGCGAACATTGCTCTTCAGGAATATTGCAATATTACAATGTAGGTCTTTAGTCTTGGTATATCAACAAACTATCAAACCAACAATTACATTGTATAAAAGGGCTATCCATTTAATTTGGTTTAAAGCCAATAGTGGATATACTCCATCACGATAAAAGATCAAAATCACTGAACATTTACTTATATAATAGGTTTTATGTCATATATGGTTAGCACATTAGTTACGCCTAATGAGCAGTATAAAATAATTAACCTTTGGTCCCGGGCCAATTCCCTAATCTCCATTGATTTATGTTAAAACCTTTTGCTAATTATTTCTCAATTTTCATTCCATTGGAACAAAATTAAAATAAAGTAGCAAAATAAAATTGTTAAGATTGATATCTTGCTCTGTGGGGGACATTATATAGATCAAGCGTAAGTGAGTCCATTTTCTATGCTTTTTATCCCCTACATTGAAGCTATATTACGTTTTCTTTTTAACGGGTATTTATTCAGTTGATAGAACACCACTTAACAACTTTATTATAAAATAGTTCCACATGGGGGTAAATAACAAGGGGTTTGAGAAAATTCATGGGTTAATCCCCCATATCTCTTTAAAATTTTAGAATTTTACCAGACTAGTCATCAAAAAAGCAAACAGTTTATATTTTTATCTTATTTGTTTTATTCTTAAAAACATTTGCCCCAATCGACACCTCAAGTTTGAATTCTTAAATTACTATGACTGTAAACATTTATACAAATGAACGTTAACAGGGTTGTAATTTGCATTAAATACTGCGACAATGAATGAAATATTATCCCGTTTTAAATGAAATGGCGTAAAATTATATTTTTTTGCATGAAAAATTAGCTATGCATTCAATATGACGTTGTGCGTCATTGATAATTTTTGTACAATTTTATTCTATTCTCATGATTCTCTTTTCAATGATGTGTGTTCTACTGGGGCAATTGACTTGAGAAAACAGGGGTCAAGAAGCTAAAAACATGATTAAACAACCCGTCACCAATACCATAAAAATACCTTTATACTGATATGGTTTACAAGTATAAGCTTTCCAAAAAAGCTTGCTCGGGCCCGGCATTAATTTTTAACGGATGTTATAATGTTTACGAAGACACATGTAAATCGCAATTAAAAAATCTGCAACAACCAGAAAACTTGAATATCTTCACTGTGGTCAAAGAGATCCGGTACCTAATGTTTTGTCAACTTCCGGTATTCTGTCAACAAGTGGACACGATAGAAAAATGTTGATTTTTTTCCTATTTACATATTATCAAGATGCAAAAATCTTTTTTAGACATATTCCGAGGTATCTATAGTATAAATTCTGGCCATGTTTGTTATGTTTTATCTTCTCACTTGCCGATTATCAACTGAACCAATGGCAAAATCGTACGTTTTTGACCAGCTGCTGACAAATATTCACAAAAACGCAATCTCGGGTAACAAAATTTGACATATTTTGAATGAGACATTGTTTAGAAATAACTTACATACAAGGTCAGCTATAATTTACTCTTTATTTTACTCGAACTAAAACATTATTCAACTTTCTTTGTGACCCATGCTTGCCGAAGGAGTCCGGCTTTGTCAGAGGAAATACATCTCGAGGAATCGGTTTTGTCTTTCTTTTGGAATCGGCTTTGTCAATCGCTAAAACATGAAATTGAAAGCTTTATTTAGTTCTTCTTTGTTGTTTACTCTCGATTGATTTATTTTTTGGTGATTTTAGTTTGAAAGGTGAAAATCTACGCGCGCGGCAAGCGGTCAGACAGGGAAAATATTTTGTTACAATTTTCTCAACTACTTATGACACCTTATGATCACAGACTTTTGTATGTAGCACCAACATGAAATTCCATCGCAAGGTGCTTTGCTCATCTACTGGGACCCAATACGTATACGGACCTGCGATCTGGAGGGTATTTAGTGTTGACTTACCATAGCCACCTACCTTAAGCAGGGATATCCAAAATCTGCCTTAAGTTAAAAACAACCTTCCTTGAACGTTTATTGAAAATCGACCTACGATATTATGTAAAGATCAATCTCAACAAAGTTTTAAGAGCGACTTACGATCTGAGGGGCTGCACTGTGAGAGGTCCTCTACTGCCTGTTTTTTATAGAATTTTTTTCCCTTTTTTTATTGAAACATTCATGAAATGTTTGTAACAGTTTTCTTGATTTTTATTTTACCGGTACTTATCAAACCCTTTTGATATACATGTAATAGTTGGTACGCAGCATCAACTTGAGCATCAACTTCCTGTTAAACGACATTTGTCGACTTCTTTCTATTTTGTACTGTCTAAAGAAATAAAAAGTGGAATGGTTAACTTAAACCAATGCATGAAATCTCTCCTGCGATTATTGAAAATATATAACTTTCTGGTGGTGACGGAAGAAAAGATTTATATAAAAATTTTAGCGAATATATACATGTACAGCCCTTGCATGGTCGCCAGGCTTGCGTGGGAGGAAAGTCCAACTATTTAATGTAGAAAATCGATGAAACCAACGAGCAACAGTACGTGTCTGGAAACCTTGTCTTGCGTACTGCTTTTAAACTGCTTTGCTCTCGTTGATTTGTGATTGCATGCCTGTGTAATTTAATACTAGTCTTGTATGTCATATTTGTTTGTGATGTATGTGTCTGTGATCTTTGTTATTTGTTACCTAGTCGGTTAAGAGCTATGCAGCTCATGTTTGTCTTTGTATTGTATATATGTGCCGACTTAAAATAAAATTTACTTTCTTACTTACTCGTACTTATGCGAGGCTCGAACCCACAGGTATCAACCTGTGATTTAAACTTAAAAGTCCACCGCCTTAAACTTCGAGAGATGTGGGGTCGTCATGCTATAATACAGAAAACCTGACCGCAAACCATAGTGGTGCACCGTGTTGGGGAAAATGCCACGTCCCTCGCACGTTAAAGAATCCTGATAAGAGTAGGACCCGTAGGATTTTTGCAGGAGGCTAAATTGCACGACATCAATCCTCTTTTCCTGTAACAGTCAAAACTCCTAACCCTGATTGGCCTTGTGTCCCTATTTCATCCACTTCATCATCATTTCATGTTCATTGTATCATCCATGCCATGTTCACCTCTCGGAAATAGCCAAAATCGCGCTGCCTAAGAGTACAGCCCTAACAAACAAACAAGCCTTAAACACTTGACCGCGATCCCTGTGTTCATGGTTCAGTGACTCTGTAAGTCTTGATGTTTTTTTAGGACAAAAAAAAATTTGTGGAAATGAATTAAGGCACATACCATTTGATTTTCTGGTGTGGCCTGGGATTTTACCTTGAGCCGGGAAATTTTCGCACGATTCGCGGGCCAGATTTTTTTTTTTCACACACATCATTGACAAGAAAATTTTGTTGGCAAGATTGAAGCCAGGTTATTTTTTTAAGGTGCTGGTTAGATTAGTTTTGTTACAAATATCATGGCCGGGAGTTTAAAAAAAAAAACCAACCCAGCCCCCCCCCCCGAAAATCAAATGGTCTGTGCCTACTGTGCCTTAGTCGAAAGTGTGATCGCTACTAATCTGATATACCGACACCTTGGGTTATGCCTTACACACCTATCGCTATGTAATGTTTTCATGGTTAAAAGACAAAGAAAATAAAAAATAGAAAAAGACGATTACATCATCTGTAACAAATCTTTTGTGGAAAAGGAATATTATAATGGCTACATTAACATGCACCAAAATTTAAAAATACACAAATGTAAGGATATTTCACGTATACAAAGGCATGCTTTGCTACGTACGGACCATTTGATTTTCTGGGGGATGGGCCCGTTAAGCAGGTGAAAAAAAAATCCCAGCTCAAGGTAAAAATCAAGGTCACCCCCGGAAACTCAAATGGTCCGTGCCTTGGACACTTTAAGGCACGATGCAACGGTAACAGTAGTGCCAAAAACTATAAATGCGATGGTTGTGGAATCTCATGTCTTAAGGAGGCACCCTTAGGCAAATTGATCACTCCATGGAAGTTTAAAACATGGAGCCAGTTTACGGGAATATGTATGTAAATTGCACCAAAAAAAATTACTTACTGGTAGTGTGATTTTTTTAGTCTTTGTCCAAGAAATAGAAAATAATGAGATGTGGAATAAGTGTACGTGACACAACCTACATAATAAGCGGAAATTTAAAAACCACAATAAAAACAGCCAGCAGCCTTCAACAAAGCCTGCGGGCGCTGCTCGCTCTTTTGCGCTTGGCCCAAGGTCACAAATTTCGATACATACAATTTGAGTACAGTCCTGAAATAGTCAAAGAAAGATACCCTTCTTAAACAAAGAGCAAAAATACATAAAAAAGACAGCTACAAACAAAATCTTTGTCAGAGGATCCTGGCTTAGGAGAAGCACAAATAAATGTGGCGGGGTTAAACTAGTTTTCTGGGCCCAACCTTTCCCTTATTGAAAATCTCCAACAAAGTACAAAATAACACACTATAAAAATCAAATCGACAGAAGTTGAATCCTGAGACAAAGAGAATAAGAAAAATACGAGACATAGAGGAACATTCCTGAGAACACTCGAAGTTACTTACAACTAGCTATAAAGACTTGTTTGAAGGTCATTAATATATTAATACACCCGCTTCGAAGAAGGGATATAATGTTTTATCTGTGGTTGTCCTTAGCTTCGTCCCACACCCGTAGCACTTATTTTATTTAACTTATCACTCAGTTACTCATATAATACCAGGTTATCAAGCTTTATATAGACTCGATACATTCTATGGTACCGTTGTATGTCCATCGGACATCTATTTCCGGTTTACTGAAAACTTTAATTTCCCATCACACTTTTTATTCACTTATACTGGTAACTCGGCAACTAATATTGCTACATAGCTGATATTTAAAAACAAATTTTATATATAAGTATTATACATAATCGTCATTGGTCTATAGTTTAAAAAGGCTTAAGCATAACGTAAATCACCTGTTAGTTACTAGAAAATGACTGTGATCTTTAAAATGATAGTCATTCAAGCCAATACAATATGGCAGTCAGCATTGTACTTAAAGCCTCACTAAGTGTGCCTATACCCATATGGAAGATAAAGTTAATAACAAAACTAACCGAACATGAATGATCAATTTCAGTGTCCAAAAAGAAAAAAAAGCAAAGCAGCCACACCGGAGAAATTGTGGATGGCAATGGTCCTGACTTGGTACAGGTATTTCAAACGAAATGATGGGTTGAACCAGGTTTTATGACGCAAAACCTCCCACTTCCACTGCGATCTTAGGAACCGGTAATGACAAAAAATAAACCACACACAACATGGTTGGGAGACACAATATAGGGATATTGAGCCAGAGGTGATTATCTCAGTACAGCAGACCAGCCAAAAACTAATTAAACAAATTAATCACCATATCTTTCAACTCACTTTTGAATTTTTCTACTAGTGGCTGATAATGAAGAAAGATTTTTTTCAAAGATCGTATTTTCTTATAACCCTGCCTCAAAACTCGGTCATGAAGAAATCGGTATCTGATCTAAAAAATCTATGAAATGTGTGCAAGGTCTAGCATATCGAATAAGTTGTGAAGTATAAACGCCGTATGCAGGGGAAGTTTGTATATTGCCCTTTAGATTAGGAAAATTAATAATTTGAAAATTCAAAGCGTCTCTTATATCGTAAATTTTTGTACTGAGATGACCACCAGGGTCTTATTCGAGATGCAATTGAATTCGGTAGTCTCTTTAATTTACAACTCTGGAGGATATGGAACTTGTCAGTCACATACATGTAACGGGAATATACTAAAATCATTCTCCTGTAAGTGGTCATCCATGTGAACAACATAGGTCATAGCCAGCATCCGAAGCATGCAATGTGTTAATTTTATCCAATTTTGACGGGTTTCTTTGGTTTTTTGACGACCTTGGTACGGGGTCTGGGATCAAGGGCACATAGGATGGGGGTGGAAGGGCAATATTGTATCCCCGCTCCCCACCCTCTTTCTCCGGCCCTGCTCCCCGCCCCCTCCCCCTCCCCGCTCCTCGTCACCACAAAATAGCCACACCACCGCCTGTTTCACCACACCATCTATATTTTAACACCGCTTCAGCCACCGTATCACCGTCCCTCTTTCCACCCCTACACAAGATGTTCACTTCGGCGACCTACATGTATCGTCAGTTTAAAAAGGAGCAGCATTTGAGGGACAGTTCTCATGTTGAGCAAAACATTGATCTCTTTTGGTTTTAGTTCCTTTTCACTTTTTTTTCTAAATAACGTGTCTTCCTCCTCACCTGTAATATAATTTCTGTTCGCTCCAACATCATTTGGAATACCGGTATTATTGAAACTATGAGAAATTAAGTTCTGAAAGTTTTATTTTAAATACATAGTCCTTTTCGTGACTTTTTGATGTGCGTACGTAATACTATTTCTGACAGAGTCATGAAAGTAGAGGTTCAATAATAATAGGTATGTTCATTTCTCTAAGTTAGGTAAACAAAACTGATTTAAAAGTTTATACATGTTTAATGTTTAAATATATCCCCAAATAGACACACAAAAAACATCAGTCATTGACATTTTGGTAATAATAAAACTTCAAATGAGTTTAATGTTCATTTTTTGGAAAGACGAAACCGGTTCCTAGAATGATAGCAATTATGACGAAACCGGAGCATTATATTTGACAAAGCCGGACTCTTTCGGCAAGCATGGGTCACAAAGAAAGTTGAATAATTCTTTAGTTCGAGTAAAATAAAGAGTAAATAATAGCTGACTTTGTATGTAAGTTATTTCTAAACAATGTCTCATTCAAAATATGTCAAATTTTGTTACCCGAGATTGCGTTTCTGTGAATATTTGTCAGCAGCTGGTCAAAAACGTACGATTTTGCCATTGGTTCAGTTGATAATCGGCAAGTGAAAAGATAAAACATAACAAAAAATGGCCAGAATTTATACTATAGATACCTCAGAATATGTCTAAAAAAGATTTTTGCATCTTGATAATATGTAAATAGGAAAAAAATCAACATTTTTCTATCGTGTCCACTTGTTGACAGATTACCGGAAGTTGACAAAACATTAGGTACCGGATCTCTTTGACCACAGTGATCTTTATCAGAAGTCTTAGAGCAGTTCTAGAGGTACAAATATTGGGCAATGGGGCACACAAATGATATAATTCTGAAAAAGCAAAATCAAAACCCATTGCAGCACGAAGAAACGCACAGCATAAAACACAAACATACGAAAATCAACAGAATGGCAATCAGAAACGCGAACCCAAGTCGTGACGAAGGAGAACTCTTGTGTTCAGGAAAATTAAGCAGTTTCTGTTTGCAGAAACAAGGAAATCGATGTAATTTCCACAAGCCATGGAGTAACGAATCAATTGTGATATGAAAACTTCATAAGTTTGAGCAAATGGAATGTTGCAACACAAGAAGGGAAATTGACGATTGGAATGTTGAAGTCATCACGTTTATCATAGAGCTTTGTTGATAGTTTTCCTTGAGAGCTTTGTTGATAGTTTTCCTTGAGAGCTTTGTTGATAGTTTTCCTTGAGAGCTTTGTTGATAGTTTTCCTTGAGAGCTTTGTTGACAGTTTCAATTTCTAAATGCATATCAAAATATGAAGCAGACTTCCTAGAAAAAAGGCTTTTATTTTTTTTTGGTCATTTTTTTATTGCAATCAACTGAAAAGTACACTACAATTCTATACTCTGTGACCTTTTTCTCTTTTACTTTAACATTTTTTTACTTCCAACTCAAGTGTTTGATATATTATCAATTCATATGAATGTACAAACTTAACTTATTTCATAAGTTTAATGGGCTCACCAACAATGCTCGCCAACAACTCAATTATGATGTTTCCTACGCATGTCAAGTCCACTGCATGGTCACATTCGAACCCGTTACAAGTAACGCTTATACATGTACTAGATATATTTTTTAAAAAGTTAAAAAATAAAGTTATTACAAATTCATAAACACAGGTTCAAGACCGGACAATACATTTAGTTAAGTGGAGCACACTTATCAGAATAATTGATCGATAAAGAAACCCCCCATTATGCCCAATAATGGACTGAACCAGTTAAATATAGCTACAGAAGATATGTGTATATTATGATTATATGTTGTTTTGATCCCTAGCTATGATTATGACATAAAATATCGTAATATTTATCTTTATATCTGAGCTTTATATTAACTGGTTGATAGAATTTTAGTTTTAAATGTAATTCTAGGTATACACATTTGTTAGTGTACTGTACAAAAGTTTATAAATAATCATGACAGAGCACAGACTCCAACCCTTGATATTCATCTGGTTATTATGACCGACACTTATCAGTCGTGAAATTTGAAAACGGGTACGGGTCCAAACGAAATCATACTAGGGATATTCCGATTAGTAATCGGAATCATTCGGCCATTTCCGCTGCCCGGAAGCTTCTTCAATTTTGATGCATCGATCATTTAAATGTTTTGAAAGTGACGGAATCCAATGAGTGAATTTACAAGCGCTGTTTATACAGAGATCTCCATGTAGTTGCTTTGAATCTAGATGCTCGGGCCCTTGAGCCCGAGCAATAATGATGTTAAAGTTATATAATTACTTATATAATTTATATCAATCACTTCTTTTGACTACTGTATAAATGTGCATGCAGTTGCGCATTTTTAAAATAAAATGTCGCCTTGTATTTTCCCTTTACAAACGTCTTTCATAAACAGTTTTAAAATTCACCATGAACATAAGGTATTTGTCCAAAGTTAATAACCTTTCTGTAAAACTTTAAAATGATCCGTCTATTCAAAAAGTTTGAGACACGGATATTTTTTCACTTTCCGATATCGTTTTCGCCCGTAAATCAATCGAAAAACTATAATAAAAGAAATTTATCTGGTCCGGAATACCATCGTATTGTCACCTAAATACAATGCTTAACGAGGTGGGAGTGTGCTTCTTTTGGGTATTTAGTCCCAAAGAAAGGGTGCTTCCACATATTTTGTGTTTTAAATCTTTTTCTTATCTTTTGTCGTCAGACACGCCACATTAAGCTGTTATGAATGAGTTTTAAATTCTTATTTAATTTTATTTTAGTGGTTACGTTCCGTTTCAGATTAGCCTGCTTACACCACTTAGAATATGTTTGTTGCATAAATAGATTTCTTTTGTTATAAAAAACGCAGCAATGTGGGTTTTTGTAAGCATATACTGTAAAATGGCACTAAATTACTTGGCATTTACTATAAAAAAACGCATTACTCCTTGGTCAACAAGTATGTAAACTTGACTAAATTCAAGTCAGCTTGATGCAGAAAAAAAGCATAATTGTTTGAAATGACCAAACACACCTTCAGACCTATGCATAGATGAGTGCACTGCATGGCGACGAAATATTATAAACCTTTACCACGCAAAGACTACCGGTATTTAATACTCAAGATATGTCATTATCATAGTAAATTTAATAAAGAAAATGCGGAAATGATCATTTTACATAATTGCGGTTAATTTCTTATTGTCATTATTATTAATTTCTTAAGGCATGTCAAATAAGAAAGCCCACTGCCATGTATCATCGTCGGTGGGTGAGTAAGCTGCGAAAGACGTAATCGACTTCGTTCATGTATTTTAAGGGAGGGGGTTAAGTGCATGAGACATGAAAGATAGTCTGGACCTAAAAAACTTAGCTTTCCAACCTTAAACCATGTAAACTAAGCCTTGAATTCTAAATATGTCAAATGTTGCAGTGAAAAAAATAGAACAACATTGAAACCCTAGGGCTCATATTGCATGTCATTATAAGCATAAAGAGGTATATTATTTCAGAGTTGTATGCCTTAAAATGATCCTTTTTTACCACTCAATGTTGGACTCATTCAGTAACGAGAAGGTCCACAATCTCTAACATCTACATCTAAAGTAATGACAATCAAATTTCTGACAAGTTTATGATGTCTATGAAAGGGAAAGGCGAAACCTTAAATTGTGAGGTGTATTAAAATTAATAGGATCTATTTGACTGGATGTGTATTTTATTATCATATTTGCATAAACGAATTATATGTCTTTGAAATGGTTATTTCTTATGCAATTTGGATTGCAAAAGGTCAGATATGATGATAAAAAACATAAATGAAATGTAAGTTTTAAAACAACAATTTGAATGTGAAGTTTTTACTGAATTCCTACCGGCTAAATATAAGTATGTGTAGAAAAAGTGAAGTTTCAATGGCGGAAACGATCTAGTTTGTGTTGTATTACTTTGGAACCTACTATAGGCGATACAAATAGTTTATCACCATAAACATGATAAAACAATATTAAACTTTCCCTGAAATTCCTGTAAAAATCAGGACCATTAGAATTTGGGATTCTAGTTTGATTTTTTTTTTTGGGGGGTGCATTTTCCTTAAACCGTGATTTCAGATTGAGACTCAGCATCCTTCGTTTTCTTTCAATCTTTGTGCTTTTTCCCTTTTCCATCATGTTATGAACAGTAAGCTCCTATGGACTCGTTTTATATATACAATCTTACAGTTTGTACGACTTTATGATACATGTTCTATTACTACCCACGCCAATTCAAGTAATGTCGTAAGGAAATGATTTAGATGAAAGAAAAGGTAATTATATGTCTTGTAATATTAAAAGTAGCAGATATTTATGGGTGTTTGTGTATTATAAAACATACATATTTGTGAAATAAATACATTTTTGTTATCTTTATCATCATTGTCTAAAATTTGCAGAGGAATATTAAATAAAAATGCATTGTACTACATGTATCGTCCTATTTACAATTTTGAAAGATTACTTACGATGATGCTGACGATATAGAATATAAACGAACCACTTCAACTATTTATGTACCGCTCTTCATAACCACCCCCTTGGTATACTTTTTACGTTTAAATGTTTTATACTCCTTTTATCTTTGATATTCTCCATTTAATTTTATGCAAGAAACATTGCTTTTCTCTAATGACATTAATGAAGTTTCCTTACATCTCGTGTCTTTCACTTAGTAATTACTCAATAAAGACAGCCTCAGAAATTTGTAATATACAGAAAATGTGGAGTAATTAGGTATAAGAGTAAGAGTAAATTAACCTGTCTTTCTTCGCTCTTCTGATTTACTGCTTGCTCCTGTTTTATGATATTAAAGATGCTTCAGTCTACGAGGACAAATAGGATTCATTTGTCTAAAGATTTGATAGACCTAAACGCTTTTGAGAGAGACAATCAAATCTCATTGCTTGTCATAAAACAAGCCATAACAATTTTAAAGCTGGTACTATGGTAATCAGATTTTTACTGCTAATTTGTAAAAGGTGTTTGTTTGTGTCTTACGCTAATTAAATGTAAATCTGTTACGAGTTAAACGTCTAGCTGTGATATTTTGCTTTGCTTTATTAGATATTAGACTTGACTTCGTGATTCGATTCGAACGCTTGTAACGGTTCTTTTTTTTTGTACTAAGATACAATGTAGTCTTTTTATACGATTGTTGACTTTGTTTTTATGTTGAATTCTCCAATTACAAGAAAAGTTGATTTTAAGGTTGTCGAAAGTGAACTTCTACAAAAAAGTTTGCAAGAAATAAACACTATAATTTCAAAACTTTATGAATTCTTAGTGTAAAACTTATTCTCTGTTTGGGGCATAATACACATCCCCTTCAAAACCACAATAATTGTTATAATAAACTATATATAATAGACATGTTCTGCTTCTTTTCTGATCGAAGTTCCTTTGATCTTTCGCCAACACAAAAGCTTTTTGTTAAATATGAACGTATAAAAATGGCTTATGTATAAAAATTTGATAAATGTAAAAATCAAAAGGTAATTAAACAGATGTATGAAATTAATAATTTAATTGTCATTCATTTCATATTTAAAGAATGACATCTTATTAATCAAATTGAACAGCTAAAAATCGATAGTTATCTATAAATATATATTATAATTTCTATTTAATTTCTTAAAAGTCGCAAAAGAAAAAAAAGAAAGAAATCGTTTTATATGTAATTCAGATTTCACTACCGGAGTATTGTCATTGCAACGATGATAGATAGATAGATAGATAGACTCTCTAAATATATCTTTCAGGAATACAGATATGCATCTTATAGTAAATAAGGCAAAGTTTACAGTAAACTGTTCTCCATGTACAGCGGAAGAAGATGCGGACCTATAATTACAAGTAATTAATGTACATGCATCTTCGGTGACCAAGGGGTTTTTCTCTCGCTTACTCATTGAGAGGAGAACCCTGGGTTTCCGAGGATGATGCACATGACGTATTACAATTATGTTGCAGTATTTTTTTACATGCATGTTTATGCATTCAACCCAAAAGCAAAGGCAATGTAAAATATGCGTTGTTGATATAATATTTGTTATAGACATATTTGAAATTTAAGGCTGCTTCGAATTGTAAGTCAAGTATCCCATAAGACCGCTCGAAAGCTGTTGAAAGGTCTCCATTTGCGATAAAATTGAAATCTGTCATATTGACAAACCACTTATATCAAGTGAAAAATAAACGCTAACAGACCCATCGACTACAAAGTCAATGTCATTATAGATATTATGTCACTGTAGCGCTCCATACTTTTGTACTATACCATTCAGTTCTGGGCCTACTTTACAACGCTATGAAAAATGTGTGGTGTCATTATAAACTAATTCGACAGCTTGCATACTCATTGAGAAAAGTACTTACAGAACTGAATAAGATGAACATTTTTTAGATAAGAAGGTCCTTTTTGTTGTACATAAAATGTCATGGTGAGCTTTGCAATGTTTTGTCAAGGGCGTCCTCTATACATTTCCTTAGCGCTATAGGAAGAACTGGTAAATCACATGGTTTGTACGAAAAAATAGTAAGAAATGTAAAAAAATGGGACAAGCCTCATTCGATTTATGAAACAAGAGTGGTTAGACAAAAAGATATCATTTTCATTCTCTCAAAAAAAAAACCTTTTCTCTTTTCCTGTTATGTTCTATAAATCAATCTGAAGTGAAATACATCTTGTCTTTGCTTAACATACAACTTATCATGTTTATTAATATCATGTAGGTGTTTAGAAAGTAGCTCGTGTCATCCCAAGCAACCCGCCCCATTTATAACATTGAGAACTTACACGTTGAGTTTATTTACACGTACTAATTTTTAAGTTTGCATAGCGTTGAAATGTTATCCAATTAATTACAAATGAACAAGACCTAAAAGTACACGTGGAACTTTTAAAAGATCGAGTATAAAACGGTTGATTTTTATCTCGATCTATGTAGAGTTTTTATACGAAGGTTGCCAAAATATGGTTTTATACAGTGCATGAAGGCCTTGGACTTGTTACATTAAACTTGTTCCAGTTATTACGTCCATTCTTCTTATACTAAAACAGAAATATCCCAGAACAGGGGTTCTTCTCTCGCTTACTAATTCATCATGGTGAATGAGTAAGCGAGAGAACACCCCCTGCATGTGTTTCCGATGATGCGTGATGAATTACGTAAGCGATAAAAAGAACTATGGGTTTCCAAGGATGCCAAAACGCGCGTCAACTAAAGGTCCATAATCATCAGAGGTTCTCAGTCAAAAATATTTATGCAGGAGATATTGGACAATAGAATGAACAGTTTGAAACTTAGACATTTATGCCCCTGCACAGAGGAAAATCTCATTTGTTTTATTTACACACAGCGTAATTTGCTCTAGTTACGATAACGTAACCCGGGAACGTAACCCTCACTCGATCCGATACCCTTTAAATGGACTTTTGAGGAACCCAAATTTAGCTTGGTTCCTGATTTTTGTGTTTTCTTTACAATTCAGTATTAATTTATGGTGTCATACGAATAAGACTATTCATGCAGTATTTTCTAAATTTGTATTCTGTTTAGTTGAAATTGTTAAAGAAGACACACATTAAAACCTACACATTTCACCTTTATGTTTACATTTTCTGTAATTCTAAGGTTACATAACGGCCTAAGTAAAAATGTGAAGTACATTGAAATGCGAGACCCTTTAATTTCTTATCTAACAAGAAATGGAACACGAAAAAAATGAACACCTTTTATATAATGTATAATTCTAGCTGTTATATGTCACCACAATGTCATTTTGTCTAAGATAATATTCATTTTTACTGAATTGTTGAAATATTTTCATATTATCTATGGGGCTATTTTCATTTTTGAGGTTTCAACGGTCTTTTCTTTTAATCTGATGGTTGTAATTGAAAGTCACTATTTGTTGACAATGGGCCGTTCATTCACGTAATTTTAGGATATTATATTTGCACAATCACCGTTAAATAGCAATAAATCTAAGACTAAGAGACTAGGATTTTATCATTTGTCGCGACTGACCAACCCGATTTTAACCAGAAAATACGCGACCCTTTTGTCTCTCTCACATTATGAACGAAAGAACCTACTATACATTTCAAATCGCGATTTTGTGGTGCACAATAGTCATACAAAATACGGTAATAATAACAAAAACTATTGAACAAGGAGGATCAGTCTCAAATGTCTGACAGAAAAGACCAAAGAAGGCAGAAATTAATACATAGCTGTCTACATACATGACATAATTAATTCGAGTTTCTTCTTGTTTTCGTTCACTTTCTTTAAGATTTTTAGATCACTGACCAGGGATGGTGCATCTTGATTTTTATCTTCTACAAATATCTCAGATTTTGCGCCATAAAACCTGGCTTAAATTTTGCTTTAGTACATTTATTAAAATCATTTCAATATGTGGATCGTGTCTTTTTGGCACATATTCCATATTCTTTCGTTTTTAATATTAACCCACCATTTCTTTTGAAATGTCTTTAGCAAGTCAGGACCATTGCGGTATTCATTTTGTTTCTGGTGTGTATCTACCTATAACTTTAGCTTGTTTTGTCTTTTCTTCTTCAACATTTGATAGTGTTCGTCACAGTTTGGAAGTTTTGTTTGTATGCACCTTGTTTACTGTATAAAGACTTCCACTGATTTTGATGTAGTATTTGCATTTCTAAAATAAAATCTTAATTCGAATTGTTAAAGAAGCTCTGCTCAATGTATTTATACTTTCATGACAGCTATTATTGCTCTCTAGCCTCTTATTTTAGATGATGCCTATGATTCGCGTGTGGTATTATAACAACGGATGTCTGCAAACGCGTTTTTAATTTGCATTAATAAACTTCTATATACACCTGTGGTAGTTTAAAACATAAAAAAATTAAAACCTTCAAATTCTCATCCATGCTGGTTTGTCTATTACAGATTGTTATAGATAATGAAAAGATAAAAGGAACGGGCAAATTGGGAGCAGTAAACTCTTCACATAATGTTTCAATAAAATGATATGAAACACGTTATGAATTTGGAAAATTGGTAAATGGCTGTCGTAACAAATTTCTCAAGGCGTTACAGATTTGTTTTAAACATTTGCTTGATAATAAGAAAACTAATGGTACTTAGCTCTTGTTATTAAAAAAAAATACCCCTTAAAAAGCATACTCGTTGTAAAACAAAGGTGCTGCAACGTTTAAAATCAAAAGAAAAAGTCTTTGATGGAACAAGTAAATATTACATATACATGTAGTTAACAGTTAGAGCTTCTGTTTTTTTTGTATATTCAAGGACTATAACATAGCAAATAGAAGCAATCTTACAACCAATTTGTATGTTCCCATGGCTTGCAGCACCCAATTTTTATGCGTTCGAACTTCCAAATTAGATTCCAAAAGATTAGACTTGTTACATATTCAGGCCAAAATCGGAATATACAGCTGATAGACAAAAACATGAACAAACTGTCCCCATCGTATCATATATAGTGGTACATGTACGTTCAGTCTTGACGAACAATTAAAAGAAACGTAAAAGAATTTAAGAAAACATACTGACGCATTAATTACTTTATATATTGTACTCTTCAGACTGAGTGACGAACATTATCAACCTTCGTTCATTACAACACTAAGATATTGCAAAGAAGCAAAGAATGTCAAAAGAAATTCATATTAACTTACAGGTATTCAAGGCTTTATTCACATGTAAAATAGGGTGCAAACCCGTACTTATCATTTCAATTTTAAACTTCGCTTCAACAAGGTCAAGCAATAGGGTTGCATTCATTCATGCACTAAACCAATATTTAAGAAGGTCTTTAAACGGCGACTATTATCTATTTTGGGGATCGAAGCGACTGCAATAAACCATCACAACCTAATGGAGACGGACAGTTTATTTGTTGCCCTTTCTAAGTTTAAATTTTAACCCCAGTCCTTTTTAATGTAAACTGATCTACTCTTAAAAACAAACCACCCCTTGTGATAGTACATTGAAAACAAGAATATAATTTATTTGACGTCGGTATAATACAGGGCGATCCGCTGTAACCTTATATATTCATTATTGCTCAAAATAAACATATAAAAGATTTATTTTACAACGGTAGATATGTTGTTCTTGTGTTTGGCTGTACAGGAAAACATAGTACAGGTGCAAATCCATTTGAAGAATAATTTCATATTGGACAATAAAGAAATTAGATATATTTATTCGAGAAAGAAATCTAATTTATTTCTATTTAACTAGTTTACAAGCAAACCGATGTCATTTTGACAGGAATACAAGTTGTAATGAACTGGCTTTCACAAGGTGTTGTATTTCATATGAATGAAAAGAGCTGAAAATAAATATCAGAATTTAAAGTACTAGTTCACTTTTTTCTTGTACTTTGTATGTCCGTGCTTTTTATCATACATGTAGGGAATGCTTAATAGGCTAGATTGTCTATTCGTAGTTTCAGCTATATATAGTCTTCTATCAACTACAAATATACCAAAACTGTGTGCCTTTTATCATACATGTAAGGAATGCTTAATAGGCCAGATTGTCTATTTGTAGTTTCAGCTATATATATAGTCTTTTATCGACTACAAATATAAACAACTCGTACTGTAAAAAGCAATTAATGCATCGCTTAAATCAAATACATGTATGAGATTTATTATTGCTTTAAACACGTATTTTGTCACTAAATCATGCATGCCATGAGCCACAATATACCAATGCAAATAGTCTTATCATATGTCTAGAGATATCTCCTTATATATTGCTATGTCACATTTGTATCAGATTTAGATGGAAATACATTGGACTTTCTCGGTTTTCTTTTCTCTTTCAATGAAATTCAAGATCAAACTATTAACCATCATAAATCACATAAAGCTTTAAATTCATCTCTAGTAACAGAATAAAGAAAATTTACATAGGTAAATATGTTACAACAAATGTATTCCCTGTTAGAGGGCTGGTTAAGTCCATAAATCTTAACTTTCGATATATATCAATCCCGAAATGCATTATTACAAATGTCCGACGAAATGACAAGCTACATGGTGTTTGAGATATGAAAATTGTTTTGTTATCTGTCTAAAGGGTTAATATAAAGTTCGGTGGTCCCACTAACCTTGGGGAACTCTTTCACACAGTAATATATATTGCTTAATGCTTAAAACTGTCTTATATTAGCAGATTTATTTGTTTTCAAACTACAAATTAAATGTTTAACACCTATGGTAAAAAGATAAAGTTAGAACTGGTGCCAAAAGGCCAATATAGTGCGGTTGTTGTAAGAAAAAAACGGGGTTTCAAAAAGGTGGGTGTGTGAGTTGGAGTTTTACGTCCTTGCAACGCTATAAGGGCTTTATAAAGGCGATGAACATAAAACATGTAAAAAGAATGATAAAATGAACATGAAATGATAATGAGAAATGAAATAAGGAAATGGTATGGGAAACAAGGAAACAATCAATTTGGAAGACCACAGGATAAGGGAGGGATGGGTAGGGGCGGAATATCTAGCCTATGTGGTACTCTATTTGATGGTCCACAAAGGGGACTTTTACGTGCATTGCACTCTCCAGACACGTTGGCCTAATATGGTCAGCGGTCAGGGTTTCCGTATAACAGACCTGACAACCCGGCGGACGAGGGTTTCAAAGGGAATCACAGAACTGCATATTTCTAAGTACTACAAAACGATTAGTTGGCTGTGTTATAAGAGCGCACATTCTAACACGTAATATTCCATAATTTGTTAAGTTGAAACAAAGTCTCTTCATAAATACTCTAATAAGATCACAAGTTTTCTTTGTGATTCCCGTATAGTAATTAATATATTATTAAGCACATGCTATTCCAGTTTACTTTCTGATTTAAGTAGATACAGCAGAAATATAATTGTGCTTTGATGCCTAATCTGCTCATTATAAGTGCACGGACCTTTTTAATTTTATTAAAGCAGGAGATGAACAGTTAAAGGGAAGATTCAGTTACCAGAAATTTTATCAAAAACAGAGAAAAGAGTACAAAAAAGTTAGAAAAGATCCAATTGCCAGAAAGAAGCATGTTTTGCCAAAAAAATATTAATAATTCTTACGCTTAGTTACGTCTTTGCATCACCTTAGGCAAGTGTTATAGTTTTAATAAATAAAATATGCAATTCCTGCCGTTTGATGCCTTCTTTCATATTTGATAATAAGAAAAAGTTGATTGAGTGAAAAGAAACTAACAGAGAATATAAAAACAAGGTATATACGATATTGAGATGTGGAATAAGTGTACGCGACACAACAAACATAAACAAACAGCAATTCAAAAAATCACAACGGAAAACAGCAAGCAGTCTTCAACATGACCATAGGTCACTGCTTACCGTCTTGCATTGGCCCATATTTTAAACAAGGGAGCAGCAATCTCATTGTTTTTTCACTTCTTTTGTAGGATTTGCATGAGAAGGATTCGAACAAGTTTATTTTAAAAGTTAAATTTGTACTTTTTTAAATCAAAGACTGCTAATTATTTACTTGTACATCTTATTACTTCTAAAAGTCATAGATATATGATGGTAATACTAACTGAATTAGCGTTTGACTAAGCTAAAATTTGTTTTATGTGATTTATTAACTATTAAAAGAATATAAATGCATTTTTATTCCTGTATAAAGAACGTTATCATTTGATAGAAAAGTACCCATAAAAATCTATAAACGAATCAAACTACGTCATGTACGTCAGCCGTTCGTCTCTCCCATACGCTCGTCGTGGACAAATGACTATGTAGGTATTCTATTATATTTGTCAATTACAAATTGAATTTTTATGTACTATTAATAAATTTCCCATTAGCTAATAGTTATCACAGTATATATACATGTATAATAATATGGATTACATAAGTACGAATATTGTATTAATCTATATTTGTTAATTTACGTAACAAAATATGTCAACGAGGAATAATATTGACTTGTACAATTCTTGTCTAAACAAATAGAAATAAATCTTTAATTCTTGACAGCGATATAATAAAGTAATACATGTTTATTTAGTGTAAATGGCCATTATGAGAATACATAAATACTTCTAAGTATTCATACAAATTAAAAAGTCTTGATTAAATAGTCAGTCGGGTTTTCCCTTGTAATAGTCGCGTTGGGTTGTGCAAATATTTTTTCCGAACTCCTTAACATGTAATATTAGAATTACATCGACGAAAACCTAAAAATTATTACAAAAATCTTGAAATATGACACAGTCAATTGTTAAATAAAAATTAAAAGACAATTTTTCACACGGATTCTAAAATATTTCGCTATTTGTTCATTTACCAAAGCGAAGAAAAAACATTTTAATTTACAAATTACTTTTAAATTTCTCACTTTTAATTGACCCAACAATCAAAAAGGAATAAAATGGATTATAAGATTTTATGAATATGTCTTTTAAATCTCAAATGGGAACGGCTCCTACATAATATAAAATTTAAGATTAATTTGCTGTGTCATTTGCCTATATTAGTATAACTTATTATCGTTTATTGCGATTTCGCGACTTGAGAAGCAATTTTTAATCCTGCCATTTCAGAATAAAGAAAGGGGGTAAAAATAACCCTGTCTGACACCAAGATTTGTTATGAAATGCAAATATTGATCACGCCTAGTGCATTGTTGAAGCTACCTGATCAAACTTTTTGGAACAATGCTACATCATGAATAGAATTACACAAGAGCATTTTGGGTGATGTAAAAAATATATACTTTAAGAATCTTTATTCATACATGCATACAGCATTAACTTATCGTAGAACCAAGCATTCATATACAGCAAAAAAAAATTATTTTTTATAAAGTCTGAACGCATTCTGAAATGACAAATGAATCTTCAGGCTCACGTCCCAGTATCATGGTACGTGTATTAAAAAAACATAGACTAGCGTAAATGAAGACGATTTTCGATTTAAACAAACGCTTCTTATTCCGGACTCAACTTTGACCGTCAGTTTTTTTCAGGTTAGGTACTATGTTAAGACGACCATGTATCCTTCTGCATGTCTATTCCCCGATGGTTACCGGTTTTTGAGATGCTTACTTTTGATTAACAGGTTTTGACTATTTTGTACAATGAAACAGCGATACAAACATGTAAAAGTAGATTTACAGCAAAATAAAAAAAAATATTTTAAAGTACAAAAGTAAGTCTACTTTAATGTGGCAATTATCACATGGAGCCTCTTTATATGTCTCGTTTTTATACATTTTATACTAAAGAATTCGTATTATTCGACCTCTATCCTGCACAAAAGACTTATGTGTAAAACTCAAAGTTTTATCCAGTATCAGAAAACATTGCAGAAGTGTTTGAGTCGATAAATAGAAATGTTCAAAAATCTACATTAAAATGCACAATATACTTTTAAACTTCTTTCCTTATAAAAGTAATATGAAAGCGAGGTCATTCGGTGCACAAGGTGGTGGGATGTAATCCAAAATATTTAATTGAACGTGCTTAAAATGTTTTAAATGTCAAAAACCAATAGATTCTTCATTAAACATTAATATGAAATATTAGAAATTGCCTGAATTTCCATATTAGAATTTGACATATTTATTAACAAATTTTTTTAATTTACTTTCTTTTTTGGTCGTATAGATAATAAAATTTACCGAAACGTGAAAAAGACATTTCTCATGTACCGATTTACAAAAGTGGTGCAAAAACCTTACAAGACGTTTCCGCCACGATTTGGAAGAAATAAAGTTATTAAGAAGGAAGGAACATCATGTATATATGTATATATTTGTTAATAGAGTTAGAAAAAACACGATTATGTTTATAATTCTCAGGCGTAACGCTAAATTGAGTTTATTGAATTTAGAAAAGAAAGGTAAACGTTTAGATGTACTGCTGAGTGTAGATTTTGTAGACATAAGCCTGCAAGTCCAAGTTGTAGCATCACTGATGAGATGCGAAAATGAGATGTATATCAATTGGCTATATAATATGTGTATGCTGATAGACACTTTTTGTATGTTTACATGTAAGGCAAAATATTTTGTACACCCTGCCATACTTAACGCTGAAAAATCTAGAGGACAAAATTTCATATCTCTTAAGCGTTTTATTCCGTCCTTGGACTTCATCATAGGAGTGAATGCCACTCAAGACAATATTTCACAGCGGACACTATTTTATGTTACATACACACTGAAAAAATGCATGGTATATATTTAATGCTCAGTCAATAAAGAACATATAAATGCTATGTTTTAAAAAAGGGCTGTGAAAAAAAACGTCAATTTGAGACGCAATGACAAAGCAAAGAAAATAGACAACTCAAGAAAAAAAAATCAAAGCTCTTCATTGTACAAAATTCAATCAAATTTGACAGAAGCGAAAATTTATGTATCTTAATATAACTGATAAGCTAATCTCTTTGGGGCTTATTTTAAAATATACGATAACATGTTAATTTTTCTTCATTAAAATGTTGTTAAGGGAATATAATCTTTGGCAATATTTGAAGAAAAAATGTCATTAAACTTCTCAATTCTTTATACATCCGAATACAATGATTTAGTGGAATACTTTCAATAGTTATAAATCATGAAGTCTCATCTTACACCGTACTAAATCATGGTGAACGTGCCTGTTTCTGTCATTATCGCTATCATTTGACTGAGCCTGTTATTGGTTTAGTAAACTGACAGAATTCTTCATTAAACATAGAAATAAAACAAGGGATTCTACAGAGTTCTATATGTTGCCGCTGCACGTAAAAATGTTATTGAACACACACGAAATCCATTTCGGTAAGATCACATCATCTATTAGATGAAAATGGAATTTTAATTGAATGTATACATTGAATTTTGTTAGGCTTGACTCCCGGTTTGAATTAAAGGAATTCTACATTTTAGGATTAATTATAATGAAAACACTTAACACGGATCTGATTTGTCTCTTAAAGGTGAAAAGAGTCTTGGCTAAGAGAAAATTAAATTTGGTTGCAAATGTACATACACATTGTATACTTTATATGAATGGAAATTTTGAAAAAAATATCTATGATTGAAACAGATTTTGTTTAATTTTTCAAATCTTAACAAATGGGGAATTCGAATAAAGGAGTAAGTGTGGGTGTTCAGATTATCGCCTGATATGACTGCAATAATTAAAACTGATCAGACTGATTATAAAACCCAACATGCACATTTTATTTTGTCAAAGAGGCCTGTCTTCCCCAATGTCTCTCGCATGTACTATACATATTTAGAAACATGGAAGTTATAAAGGTTCGCCTTTCTAATTTTCTGAACTTGTCCTTCGTGGTGAAACTGTGACATCTAAGTGGGTATAAGGGCGTTTGGTTCACGACAAACTTTTTTAACGGCGAGTATCGACTCTACAATGAATGTAGAAAGTGGACGACTTTTATTTGCTTTGACATGCAAATTTATAAGACTAACATCTCATATTTTTTTTACGGTTTTTGTGTTTTTGTTCAATAAGCTTCTGTTTTGTTGAAGCAAACATCTTCCTTGACCCAAGTGTGTAATCTGTAGTCCATTAAATTGATCTTCTAGACATAAATCTTCATCATTTTCATTATTTTCTCTGTATTCCTGCTATGGAAATGTGGCTTAATGGGTTTTATATGCAAAAACGGACACTACATCAGAACAACAAACTTAATATTACTGATTTATTTGTATTTTAACCAAGCCATAAGCTCTACTAAAGGCTCACATACGGCTCCATTCTGTCGAAGGTAAAGGGTTAATTTTGATAAGAAGATTATTGGGAAAATTAAACAGAACGTCAAATTTTTATTTCAGTTTACAAAATTCGTAGTCATTCTGATAATTAAACGGGTGTAGTCAAAATCACTCACAAGATGTCGTTTGTATAAATTGTGAGAAACAAACATAATAAGAGAATATAAAATTATAAATATATCAACACTTTAAACTAAACCGAAGTTCGATCCGAAAGTCAAGTAGGTCTGGTATTTTAGTTTAAAAGTCAACTGATCAGGGATTATTATAAGTTAGTAAAGTAATATCACCGTTGACCCAAATTTAATTGTGTTTGATTGAATCAAATATCAACTCCACTTAGCTACGATAAGCACCAAATGATTTACGAAATTTGAAGTTCTCGTCAACTGTTTTTAGTCGAAATAAATGCCGTGTCCCAAGTTCGTCGCTAGAGTAGATAAATTGCATATGCCATCTTTTGTGTTGTCATTGAGGAATGCACTGTCGTGCACTTCAGATAATGCATCATTAATCAATATTTCCAGATGGCTATTAGCTATGGACTACTGGCAAGGAAATTTTTAGTTCGCCTTAAGATCAGAACCATTTTCGTTATCTCTTTGTGCTTCGTATCGATTTAGGACATATTGCTAAAACGATGGGAAGGGAAAAAAAACAAATAGCATATTGAGCCTGTATATGTAGAGCTCTGGAAACTAATAGGCTAAGTTGATTACGATAGAATAATTGGGAATTAGCACGCAAACATGCTATGAAAACATCTAGGTATACTTAAAGATATCTTCCTAACATTAAAAAGTTTAGGGTTTTTCTATGGGATTAATTTACAGACAACGTTTTATGGTGCAATTTCGTGATGGTTATTTTTTTTTAAACAAAATTGAAATAAAATGTTTATCTTTTTTTTCAAAATATATTATTTCGAAAGTTAAATGAAATATAGTTTCTTTACCCATCCATGTTTTTCCTACATTCTACAACAGATAAATGGATAAAAATTCTCAATATTCATAAACAAAATCTGTGCTAGTTGAAAAAAAAACCACCAAAATGAATTAATATGAAAACATAAATAAAAGTAATTGACTATAAAATTGAAATAAAAAAATACGTACCTGGAAAAGGGTAAATATTAAAAATGTCGAAATTAATTCTTGAAGCATCATAGTTTCATATTAATCCAGCATCATGTCCATAAAATAAGAAACAAAAACAATCCAAAACTATAAAGGTTCACATAATTCCTTAAAATCAATCTGTAATTTAATTTAAATCATTTTCAATCTATTTAACCCACGAAATATGAATGACTTTCCACTTATGATCATTTTATTAAATCCAAGTTGTCACTCAAAAACAAAATCTTTCTATTTGTTCAACAGACAGGTGCAAATGTATGAAAAAATTAACGAGTGATAAAAAAATCTCAACGGGGTCAAAGATCAAGCTAAAGAACTATTCATCCAATCAAAAGTCCCGTTGTAATCGGTCAATATTTTACATGTCGTCTGGTAGTTCGTTTCTCGGTCTTCTGATAATTGCCGTATTCTTCAGAATTTAACGCACAGTTGATTAAAATAGGTAGGTATTTTATTTAAATACAGGTATCAAACGACGTAAGGTCCTCGTATAGCAGGCGAGGCGCTTTAACAAGACTATTATGTCGCCCTATTACTTCATTACACCAATATCATTTAACACAAACATTTTGATTGATAAGAAATAAACAAATTAAGTAACCTTAAAAGCTTTCGTCTACTTTAATTTGTTTATTTTCTGTCACCTTATGAACATCGTATTATAATTAGTACATCCATTACATATTTAGTTGGCGTTGTTTCGATTTAATGGAGAAAAAAGTAACTAAAATCTACATGCGAAAATCTTTGTTCCTCGTGCTTTGTTCTCTTACAGAATTAATTATAAAGTAGTCTTCACAATGAATATCGCTTTTCAAGATTTGTCGTTTTGTTTGATTTATTTTTAGATTTAATGTTGCCCAAGGCTATAATAGCTTTGTTAACAAGACAATTATTATGTATTTCCCCCTTTTTTGAATGAAAGTTAATGTAACTGAATTTTCTTGAATCTGACCAGCTTAATGCTGTTAAAATTTACTTGACAATGTTTCTACTGGATTTAATAGGAAGCTACATGTATACTCTTTCATTGTTTGCAGTATTTCGCAGGAGCCCATTGACTCTACGTACTCTAATCGATCTTTGACAAAAAGTTTTTTTTATCGAAAAAATAAATGGAATATTGTTCTCTCAACACAAGGGTCAACTTTTTGTCTTTTCTGAAGTATACTAGCATAGTTCCTCGGGGCAATTCCTGCAAATGGTTGCAGAGGGGGTCGGAAAGTAGATCCATGAAATTTTCACTCTTGGGGAAGATCAAACATGGTGATAACAGTCCAGCTTAATTTGACACACAATCATACCACAGTCCAAAAACCAACGATTTAATACTACGATTTCCCCTTTAAAGGCAACACAATACTATTTTTTATACTTTTTTATGACATAACCTATTATTACAAGGCCTCGAACTACTGTGCATTCCTACGAAAATATTATATTCTCATAATTACGTCTATTTGAGTAAAATCATTAAATTATTTTATGTGGCCATTAAATGGGATCTTTCAATACAGTAAATGTCATTTTTCATAGCAGTAAATATGTGGTTTTGAAAAACATCAATTTTGATAGCCTAGCGCATAGCAGGTATTGGCTATTATATACCTTAAATGGATGTAGAACGCTGCCATCCATTTGATATTCTCTTTTCAATATTCAGACCTACCAGCAAAACCATCGAGGCTGGCAAAGGTTAGCAAATCCGTTTTCAATCATTTTACGATAATCCCCTTGTTAAATCAGGGTTAAGTCTTATTTTTATTTCAAAATTTATGTACGATAATTTACGCTGTATTTATTCAAGTTATCAAAATATTTACAACTATTTACAATACAGAGGATTTACTTTTTATGTCCCTTTTCTATCCTCTTGTTCAGAGTAAATTTATTTAGCTTGGCCATTAAACAGCACGGTGTCTTTCGTTTTCAATGCTAGTTTGAGCAAAATTTATTAAGCATGGTTTACAAGTTGATATTAAGCTATATTGGGACTGCTTTGAAACATGGAGAAAATATTCAATACGATAGGCAAAATCTAATAAAACATACTTTATGGGCATTGTTGATATTGGAATTTTGCTATAATTCATATTTTATTGGACCTTTAATAAAGAAACGAGCATGTCAAAATAAACCGTTGTCTTTTTGGTTCGCTTTTTCTATGTGCGGACGATTGTTGTCTGTCTTAGGTACAAGAATATTAGGCGATATTGGTCGAAACACCTTTTCGATACTGCTATAGATATATTAACTTTGTGGCATTAGTACACAACACCGCCATAGTTTGGTAATCTAAAGGCCCTGCTGTCTCTCAATCATTGCGTAGAGGTTCTGCTCGGTTAGGTTTTGTTTGGTAAATGATTGTCTACTTTCATCTAGCAGGGCCAATTCATCTTTCTTAGGTATAGTTTAACATGAAAGGCATGATATGATGATGAAATTGGGGACGAGGTAATACAGACGGACAATTGTGAAAAAAGGATAAGTAAGGTCGAGAAATATATATCGGCTGTAGGAGATACTACATGTGCATGACTTCACTTGCCGTAAGGAGTACGGAATTCCGTTCCCTATATATTTGATGTGGGTTACGGGCGTAAAACACCAACTCACTCACTCACGGTTAGTTTTTTTTTGTACTATGGCTATAGACGACCCTAAAATCAAGTTGTTAGGGCCACCTTATTCAACCATCTAGGAAACACATCTTAGTCACTCTGGTGGAAAAACACCTGACTCATCAGAAGAGTGCGTTATTTAGTTGATTTTGAGACAAGCTTTGTGCATAGCACAGCACAGGCCCGATCCTATTTTAAACCCGAGGAGAGTGTGGTCGGATATTTCTGTTATATTACTATTTCTGTTGAAATTAAGATTTAAAATATCCATAATTAGGGCCCCGCATCGAAGATGCGGACGCCCTATAGTTTTCACTTTGTCCGTCTGTCCGTCTGTCCGTCCGTCAACAATTCTTGTGAACACTAAAACTCAAAAACTATTATTACCACAGTTCTTTGTACAGCTGCTTAGTAGCATGTCATAATTTGCATATTAAAATTTCGTGCAAATCGGATTTATAATTTTGTAAAAAAAACTTCATTTTTTATCGAACTTCATTCTTTATCGAGAATCACAGATTTTGAGAATTGGACTTTGTGAACACTAAAACTCAAAAACTGTTATCAATACAGTTCTGAAACTTTGTACAGCTGCTAAGTAGCTTGTCATAATTTGTATATTAAAACTTCGTGCAAATCTGTTCAATATTTTTGGAAAAAAATTCATATTTTCAAAAATAACAGATTTTCGTGCAAATCTGTTTAATATTTTTGAAAAGAAAACTTCATTTTTTATCGAAAATCACAGGTTTTGAGAATTGGAATTATTGAACAATAAACCTCAAATGCTATTAACAATACAGCTCTGAAGTTTCATACACATTCCATGGAACATGCCTTTGTGGTTATAATCAAAGTTCGTATGATTTTGAAAACACTTAGAATTTTTGCCGCGGGGCCCTTTCTGACTTGGTCAGTATTCTAGTTAAACCAAGTAAATTATGAATAAAGGGAAAACAATTAAAGTGACGATGGAATGAGAAGTAAGATTGGATTCATGGTGATATGATAGGCGATTTTAGACTGCTACAGGAAAATGAAAGGATGAAAATTTCTATATTACGTGGGGGGGGGGGGTTACTTACACCTCAGCTGTAGCAGTGCTCTTTAATGTGCAGGGCCCATTGCAACTATCGCGCCAGGGTTTTTGTATTATGACCCGATAGAAGCAGAGGTACCAATGGGGTATGAACTTGCGTACCTAAAATGCAAGATGGCAGAATGGATAGCGGATTAAGCCGTCTGATCCGACGTTAGTAAATGGGTGGTCTTTTGGGGTCTTTTACAAACCAGCATAGCGCTACTTTTGGGACCTGCACAGGGTTGCCATTAGAGTGATCTGGAAGTGTGACCTAGATTGTTGTATAAAGTAACTCGAGCATCCTGGATGCTGTTGAACCTAAGTTCTTCATACAGAAAAATTGAAAATAAATCATATAAGTGCATGAAATGATGAAGTGGAAGAATGGGGAACACAAGGCTAATCAGGGATGACAATTTTGAGTGCCACTGGAAAAAGGAGTGATGGGTAGGGACAGACAGTTATACTCTTGCCGAGACCTGCAGTATAGGGCCTCCAGTCATCCCAGTTGCTTTCATGGCAAAGTAGCCTTAACCGATATCAGGTTGTTGTGCGCAGTTTAGAGGAGTTTTACCGACAAGATTCGCGCTGCTGTGGAGAGAAAAAAAAGAACTAAAAGCTAAATTCTTGTTTTTTTTTGTAATATTAAAAACACCGTTGTACATTTACCTGCATGTAGAGATATTACAAATGTCAAAATTCAATCCAATTATATTTTTTTCTATGGACGAGTTATTCTAGGTCATGTCATTAATTTTACTTATTTATGTTTCATAAATGAAAACCCTTTTCATATTATTGGTTGTAAAAGTTACATTTTAACACATACTTGTGAAAAACATTGAATATTTCACTGACAAAAAAAAAAACTGTTTAAAGGTAGTAATAGTTCGTTTGGCAGAAACGCCGTTTTGAGAAAAAACATTAAACTTTCTTTTAGATCCGAACACTCTTCACTCATTGTTCCGAAGACATCATGTATTCGTTTAAAAAAAATCGAGATTGTTATTTTAAACATATTTATTTATCCTGGATTTGGAAACAAGCTTCATGCTCATGTAAATCCTTCTCCAGCTAGCAGTTTGCAAGTGTGGCCTTTTCATCGGCCCCTATTGAGCCTTCTCTTATCGAACTTTACAAAGAGGTCTGTAACATGCATGGGGTATTGCTCTCCACATACACGGGACAATCTTTTTTTTTTTCGTTCCTTCGGAAGGACTATTGCATCGTTCCTTGAGACCATCCTCGCAAATGGTGTCAAGAGAGAGTCGGAAAATTGGTTCATGACTTTTTTACCCCTGAAGAACCATGGTCTTTGTATTTTTGTCCTTTTCCCGATAGGGCCAGCAGTAAATTGGCATTGGCAACGCGACTGGCGCGTTATAACAAGCTGGATCTGCCTATTCTTCTCGAGTACCTACGGTCACTCTCGTTTTGGCTTAGGTTCGCGTTGCTTATTGTAGCTAAGTTGATTTAAGTGTATTTGTATGGCGTTAGCTTTATTTTTTATGCCTATTTGATATCTACCGATTGACTCACGACATTCGAATATTGCCATTTATACTCCTTTATTTCTTGCAGAAGCTATATCTGAAATAAATCCTCCAAGTTTAAAAAACTCAGAAAACTCTTAATAAACTGTCGAAAAGAAGATTGGATCTACAAATGTAACACGATGTAAAGTAATTAAAAAAACAATACTATAAAATCTTAAAATAACAAAACACTCGGGCGATTAGATGTTAACACTGGGAGTGAAATTTACCCACTTAATACTAGTAATATATATAAGTTTACTTTAATTTTGCCTTAACCTTGATAGACACCAGAACGACCCTGGTGTTAACCTAGGTGACAGAATAAAATAGCCCTCGTGTACTGGTGTTTTCAGGTTATAAGACGGAAAGCCAGACCACTTACCTAGGTCGGCCGCCGACGTGCTTGTGGAGAGTGACAGGCTTCAGGCACATAAAGGCCTTTTTGAACCCCACGAAGATTATTTATTTTTTCGTCACAACCTACCTATCCCTTTCAATTGACTTTCAGATTTACCATTCATTTGTCACACTGTCCATCCCTATCTTAAACTTGGTCTAATAGGGGAAATGTAAAACGTACATGTACCAGAGTCCAAAGTTGCCATATATGGCTATACGGTGTGCGTTCATAAATGCCATTAGTGGTCAGAGAAGCAAAGGAATATTGATAAAACCATGTTTGTAAGTTAGTTGATGCTTTACTCACTTGCAGCACAAAATCGGTTATATCAATGGGGTTGAAATGAAAAAGGTTATACAATGAGCATGAAATGATGAAGTCAAAGAAAAGGGGACACGCATACAAGACTAGCCGGGAAAACGAATTTTGACAGCCAATAGAAAAAGATGATGTTTATGATCGGGAAATTTAGCTTTCAACAGGAGATCCTATGGATCCTACTAACTGAGACCTGCAGAAGTGTTTTTCAATGTTCATCATCACGTTGCACCACTATGGCTTGCAATAATGTTTTAAGCATTATAGGCCACATTTAATCATATGAAGCGCGCAGCCCAGTTGCATTTTTGGACAAAGCATTTATTATCGACTTTTTCGGACAAGCTAAACAGTGCTGTGTGTAAATTCGCCATTTGGAACCTGATGCGGGTGTGCTTGCTTTAATGTTTAACCGAAGAAGCTGTTCAAAAGCCTCAAGGGCTTCAAAGTCGTTAGGACGCCCCTTTTTGGGGTTATATGTCTCATAGATGAACATCTTATGGCGTATGGACTAAGAAAGCATACCAACTTTTTAAGATCTTTATGTTGTGCTTTTCTGTACTTTTGTGAAGATTATCAGATTTCATGCAGTAAACATATAAACTCTTTTTCCTGAATATGCTTTCTGAAAATAAGTACAAAACAGATATTTTGTGTCAACAGAAACGCAGAAATTAATAATGCTGGATATGCACATTTCGTAAAGACTCCTCTCGTCAGCAGCTTTAAAGCAAACTTAATGATAAAAATTTCACAGCTGAAAGTAAACACTTGCTGTCTCACTTTACAACATATCAGACAGTTTTTGTGAAAAGCCATTGTTGATATCTGTGTTACAATGTTACATAATCCGTATAATTACGCCTATTTGCCATCTTAGTGTCAGTGTGAAAGACCACCTTTCAAGTCTATTATGATATGCAGAATCATTGTCAAAATTATCACTCTGGTTTATATGATATGCCTTAATCGTTCAGTAATCAATTGTACATGGTACTGCACCGGTCGGTCTTTTGAATGGAGCAGACAAAAAAGATATTAGTAAATTGCGTTCAATTCATATATGGAGTTTTGAAGGTTCCTTCATACTTTATGCAATAAAACAGGTATAACATATACATACTAGATAAAGTAGCAAAACAGGTGTCAATAAAAAGTTTACTTTTGTAATGCTGTACACATGTAGGCATATTTTAAGCAATCACCTCTGCATGATCCGTAACATTCAAATCAAAATAATTGAAAGATCTAAAACCAAAAATATTGGAGAGGAACTCTTCATATCAACAAATGATTCAAATCCAACGTCAAGATATCGATCATGTGAAACTGGAAAAAGAAGGGGAGGTAAGATCGGACAATTAGACTCCTGTAGGGGGCTCCCCTGGGATGATGCCAGGCCGGGCCAGGCCAAAGAAGTCTCGACAATAAAGCCAGGCCAGGCAAAGCCAGGACAAGCCAATGAGGCCAGGCCAGGGTCCTACGGGTACTACTCTTATCAAGTTATATTACGTGTGAGAAATGTGACGTTTTAATTGACACGAGGCACCACTTTGATTTGTGGTCAGGTTTTCAGCATTAAAGTCTTACAACTCTGACATTCATTATGAAAGGGCTACCTAACTCCTCTATCTGAGCACACATCCCAATCGCCTTGTGTTGGCAAAAAGACCAGCTGACTGGACGTCTGGTTCTGGTAGCTCCTTATAGTGTATTTGTATCGTGAGGATTAGCGCTTCTGTGGGCCTGTTCGACACCCGGGCCTCACATGACTGTCAATAAAATGGTTAATACGGTTATGCTGGACATACCAAACCAGCAGCATTCACCTCAAACTCCATAAGTGTCAAAATGATCACATGATAGTTCAGGACTGTAAATATGTAATAGAAAATAATGAGATGTGGAATAAGTGTACGCGACACAACCCACAATCAAGCGGCAATTCAGAAAAACCACAAAGGACAACCACCAGCAGCCTTCAACGAGGCCAGTAGGCGCTGCTTGCGGTTATGCAATTGGCCCATGGTCTTTTAAAATATCTAAATAAAATGCATATAATTCAAATCCAGTCCTGAAATAGTCATAGATAGACCCACTTCTTAAACAAGGAAAATGTGTTGAGTGTGTAAGAACAATAACAAAATGTTTTAGTTTACAGTCAGTGGGTATTCTGACCACAACTGACCCAGGGTAAACTTAAATGTTTGTCATATTAAAAACGCATAGCGATATTACAGCTTGACCTAACACTTGTTAAGCTAATTTACAGATGAACGAACATTTCAAATTGTTAGTCAAAATTCATTTGTCTCAATTAACTTAACATAAAAGATATGATCAAAAATGTTTGAAGTTTAATGTAAAAAGACACGATTTCGTCTGTTATGATGCGTACCAGTGACAATTTTAAGATTAACGATAACATTCCGTAATCTTGTCTAAGACTAGGCTTGTGCCATCACCAGAGTTTATAACGAATCGACGATTAATTTTCCTTTTTAGCTCACCTGGCCAAAATCTATGCGAGCTTGTGCCATCACAATGCGGCCGTCGTTGTTCACCAACGATTTCAAAAATCCTCTCTGAAACCACTGCAATTTAAAAGCTGAAACTTTGCAGGAATGATATAACATGTTGGCAACATACGATTTTTATTTTAAAATGATTCAATAAAAATATGGACACTGTTACTAATAATCGAACTTAGAATAGAACCATTACAAATTGTTTATAACTTAGTATCTATAACGGATCTTAGGCATATCAGAATTAGAGCTCTACAAAAGTTTTCGTTGGGTCAAAGTTATCAGGCCCCAGTATCATCAAACATCTCAAGTTTTAGATTTCCTCAAATCTGTCCTCAACTCAAATATTGACCAATGAAATTGCAAGAAATCTCAGTTGAGGAAGGATTTGAGGAAATCTCAAATTAGAGATGTTTTATAAAACTGGGGCCAGAGGACCCCTTATATGGGTAATAGGTAATGCAAGATTTTTCTATAGCTTAAAGACAATGTGAGCGATTCAGACTCCTGTGAGCCTCTTGTATTTACAATTTCATGGTCTTTTTCCACAAAAATGGTGAACCAATTGGTGCATGTGATTATGCAGTCAAAAGTGGGGTAGGGGCACAAAGCATTCGGTAAAACAAGTTTGGAATAATTTAAGAAGGATTGGTAGCGTCGGCAAAATGAGTCCACTGTAGGATAGCCGACAAAACGTGACGTTTGTATTTTAAATAGTACTATAGTTTTCTCTATTATGGCCATGATATTAACATACTTTATTGTTTATGAAGCAAATAAATTCAAAAACATTCCTATGGGAATGAAAAACTGGCTTAAAAGATTATGAAATGGAAATTTTTAGTAAAATCTTTGAATTAAGTCTTTTTGGTAAAAATATTGCTAATTTGATACTTACTTGCTTTTTATATTGATGTCATTGTTGAGAATTACAGCGGTCAAGTGTGTTTGTTTTGTGTGATGATACATCACCAAATCATTAATTGTTTGACGTGTTGTGTCGGATTTAAAATCGACATACTTAATGATTTTTTTACATCAGTCAATGGATGCTTCTTAACTGTCAGTAACTTCGAGTGATCTCAAGATAGTATCCCTACGTCCTGTTAATTCCATTTGTCTCAGGTTCTCTCTTGTTGAATAAAACTTCTATCGATTTGTTTTTACTGAGTGTTAGTTTGTGCTTTGTTATTGATTATAGGTAGAAGGTTAGCGCCAAAAAACTAGTTTTACCCCGCGACATTTTAAATTTGCCTGTCCTAAGCCAGGAATCATACACTGTATGTAGTTCATTTTCAATCCAGGGCCAATTGAAAACCAGCGAGCAGCAACCACTGGTCACATTGAAGGCTGCTGGCTGTTTTTCATTGTGGATTTTTTTTAATAGTCGATTATATTGTAGTTTGTGTCATATACACTTTTTCCATATCTCATTATCTTCTATAGTATCAGGTTTACCTATTAATAATCATTCAGTGCGGGAGGGGGGATTGGTCCACAGTAGACCGTACCCTGTCATAAAAGGCGACTAAGGGTCTTGCTCCTAATCTAAATATGAAGCAGACTAGATTCTTTGGATCCATAGTGTCCTTAGTCTCAAGATCCTGGGGATTGAGAAAGTCACCAAATCGATGAACTTTTAATGAAAGAACACCATCATTATAAGTTCTACTAACGTTTTTGTCTGTAAGTGATTGGAAGACGTTTTAACTTCTTCATATGAAGAATAAATAAATCAGCAAGCAAAGTTTCACAATTAGTACGAAAAATTGTGTAAACTTTTTTTTCACATTCTGTAAACTGCATAAATAAAGCCTTTTTTGTCTTGATTTACGACCCAAGCGTCTACTGGTGGCCAAGACAAAAACACTAACAAAATTCTAAAATCATGATCCATATCTTTAGAGGAGAAATTGATTTTAAAATGTCTAATTGAATATCGTAAAGCTTACAGCATTCTTTTCGCCTGATTTGTTTAAGGTACTGTCGGCGACAGGAACTTAGAAAGATTGTATCTTAATTTGTTCGTTTAATGATATAGGTGCACGCACTGCCTTTGAATGCCTAAGTGTGTACATCAATATGCACATTTAAACTATAATTGTGATACATTGCTTTTTAAGGGAAATGGTTATCTGATAAAAATGTAGTATTTGTTCTTAGTTCTATTTTGGGGATGTTGTTTGGACCTACAATAGAAAGTAACTAAGGTCTATTCACTTCTATTTTCGGGGGTGTTGTTTGAACCTCCAATAGAAATTAACAAACTCCTCCACCATCTTTCCTGAAATTAGCAACGATTGTGATAAGCAAAGAATGGAGAATATACCTTGTTCACTCTCGTTTGAAAGTAACAGTTGATTATGTGACGTCATAAGTGAGTTTGCGTATCTATCTATATTATTAAATTAACAGACTTTTTTCTATGTTCGGATTTTATTCCTTTCACAATCTACTACATGAATTGTTTTTGTTATAAACTTAAACAATAAACAGTGTACTTTATCACTATTGAATATTTCATTTTTCTGTGATGCTATGGGGAAATGGGGGGACAAAACGTAAAACAAAAATACGGAATATTGCCGAGTTTGGTTTTAAAATTACAAATTAACAATACTTTCGTTTCTATACCCAATAATATTTAAGAACCCTTCAGGTAGATGATAATAAAACACAAATTTTGTTGCGAAGTAATAAAAATAAAAAGGAGTTAGCAAAATGTTTAACCCAGTCCAAGAAATAGCGTTTGGGATTTAAAAAAAACAGGTCCGAATTCTATCCCAATATTTTTAAAACCGTCCCTATCTGATGATCACTAAAAGAAACATGAACTGATCAACTATGGTATGTGTTACATTGTAATATATTTTAAGCACCCTTCAGATAGATAGATGAAAATAATAAAGCCATAAACGTAACAAAAAAACATGAAAAGAAGTTAGCAAAATGAACAACAGCAGTCACAGAAATAGCGTTTTGGGAATTTAAAAATTACAGGTCCGAATCCGTTATTTTCAAATATTTATCATGTTAATATAGGTTATGTTACAAAATTTGACAAAATTCACAGGCCCGAAACGATTTTAACATGCGAAAACCTGTCGGAATGGTGCTAATTTGTAGACTGCAACTGACAACCAGTTCACCTAAACTACACTAAAAAACTTTGATAAAGATACAGGCTCTAAACACAACATGAATGCTACGTGTAGCCAAGTTGAAGGGGTTACATAGGATCGATGAACATTAAGGAGATGATAAAATGAACATGACTTGAATTGAAATGATAATGAGAAACATATTGGGGGTTGGGGGTAGGGTTTTTAATTCACTTTTTATGGTTCATTTTTATGTTAGGCAAAATGAAAATAAAAAAAAACAGTACCAGTACGGGTAAATGAGCAAAACAGTGGTTCAATAATGTTTTAGTGAGTGACTGAGTTAGTTGGTGTTTACCTGCTCCTCTTTTTATATGTTTAATGAGAGTGGCAAAGGGGACGATAGAAATATGTTTCCCAACACGAAACACGGAGCAAAAATACAGAAAAAAAACAGAGCACGGACATCTATGTCAATAACGAAAACGTGAGAAATAAAAATCACGAAAGCATTCAAAAATAGACCATCGAAAACGTTGCACGAAAATAAAAATAAATTAATCACCCTTTCATTTTTGATGGGCAAAATAAACAAAAAAACAGTACGGGTACGGGTAAATGAGCAAACAGTGAGTACATGATGTTGTTTGAGTGAGTCAGTTAGTTGCACAATATGGGTTATATATGGTCGATAGACATTAAGGACACAATATAGGTTATATATGGGCGATAGACATTAAGGAGATAATGTAAGAACATAAATTGATGAAAAATATATCAGGAGGTGTTTTGGTAAACAAAGGAACAATGAATGTTGGAGACCACTTGAAATATGGAATTGGACGAAAACACTACTTGGTGACCAACAAAAAAAAATAATTAATTTATGTGCATTTGTATATATGTTCGCCCATTATTGTCAGCATTCAGATTTTTCAGTTATAGACTTTGATTTCCCAGGTCTACATCGATGGAAATGTTCAGGCAACTTTCCCCGCGAATTCGCGGGTGCCTTCTAGTATACATAAAGTGCGACGAGAGAAAGAGGTTTTTCTTTTTAACAGTAAAATAAGATGATATAGACTTAGTATGTAAGCGGTTAACATTAATTTTATATCCAAACATCTTTTATTGTAGTCGAACAAAATGTAGAAACGGCACGAAAAATGTACTAAGTCTATATCATCTTATGGAACAGAAAAAAATACTTTTGACGCAAGACCAGGCAAATGAAGACTATGAATAAGCAAGCATTAATCATAACAAAATAGCATTCCATTTTTATCCCAGAGCCTTAGATTAAAAATTTTGAAAACAAAATTTGATCTCGACTTTAAGGGATTCATCGTCGAATAAACGGGTGGTCGTAATTTAGAAATCAATATTGAGAAAGTCACATTAAGATTTGATTTATTTTATAAATATCAAAGATGAATACGGTTTCATTATCATTTCTCATTCTGTTCCTCTTTGATAGTTTAGAAAGTGTATGTCATGTTTTCAACGTTTTCACAATTAGTCAGCCGCAAATTAACATGTTAATATCAAAAGGTATTAAATCAAGACAACCCTTAAAATATGATAAGTGTTATGGGTCATAAATTTATTATTGCTTTGAAATTGTTCTAAAACGTTTTCTGTGACAAAATTAATTCATTCGAAAAACTTAACAAGATGGCGATATTCGCTCATAGTCCAACGATTACCTACTGAAAATGATAATAAACAAGCCAAAGATGGTATATATTTTTGATCCATAATTTTGATATTAAATTATTTATAGACTTAAAAAGTAATAAATTAAGTAATATTTAATAACATGTTTTTAAGAGATCTTCATTATGAAAGAACAAATTGTGCGATCGTCATATTACTCATCCTAAACAGGGTGCCGTTTCATAAAGCGATCAACGTGCTCGTTATCCCATGCAAATTAAATGGGCTTCCGTGCACGTTAGATTAACGGTCACTTTATGGGACGGTACCCAGGCCTCTTACAAGAAAAAAAATGCAGCTTGTCCCATACTTGAAAAAGCTTATGGTCAATTATAGCACACCTTTAATTTTAAGTCTCAGTGCGCTCGCTAGGTAAGCTAAGCATAAACTCTACCAAATACGAGCAGTTATGACGTGTTCCTAAAGTGGTTAAATTTTGGCAACTTTATTATCTTGCATGAAAACCAAAGATATAGAAACTTCAGATTCAATCTATAATCCTCCTATTATAGGACAATTCTTAAAAAAGTTCACATCTTTAAAACTGAACGAGGGTGCATGTGTGAGTTGGAGTTTTACACCCTTGCATCACTATATACCGGTAGATTAAACATTGATGACAAAGTATAGGAAATGGGTAATGAAAGCTAACTGGAAAAGAGAAGCGGTGGTTAGTGGCGTAAAATTTAGCCTATGTAAGGTGCAATTACTTGAATTGTGGTACTTTCAACACACATTTGGCCACTATTGTCAGCGGACAGGCTTTCGATATTATAGACATGACAGACCCTGTGGACGTAGGCCAACCAATATACCTAACTGTTGTGCGCCTTGGTCGCTCTGTTGCCAGAGCACTAACCCAAAGTCAGAATCACAAGACCCTTAGTCGCCTCATACGACAACCTAGCTTCTGCTGAGGGCTTTCCGCCACCGAAGCTTCGCACGGAAATACTATAGCATAACCTTTTATAATACATTTATGTATTGTTCGCGATATCAGCTAGAATATGATGAGCAATGTGCGTCCTGCAGAGTTTTAAAATAAAAAAAAACATAACACGAGGATAAGTTAATAAAATGTTAAGACTTTACCAGAGTACTAAATGAAAAAAAAATCTTGAAGAATATGTATATGTGTATGAATATGGAATTTTGTAAAAAAATGCAGCCCAAATAAAAGTCATGTGGGGAGCATTAACTATATCTTCAGTACCTTTCATGTTAGTATTCAATTTCTTTTGTTAATGAAGCTATATATGAAAACAAATACCACTGAACATGCACAGTATATTGTAACAAAATGTATCAATGCATTTGAAGGTAACTTGAAGCGCGATTTTCCCTATTAAATTGCATGTAAAAATGCACTAATTGCGAAAAAGGACTACGATATAAACAATTTTACATATATCATTGGCTGCAAATGTATGTTATGAGGAGACATTAATGTTGTTTGATACACATTTAGACAAACGATTATGGCCCTTTCCTTAAACTATATGGAACGCTATACCACACTTGAAGGCTATAAATTAAACAGTCTGACAACATGAAACAGCATATCAACTTACTGGGCTATATGAGAAAAGCATGTAGATTTGATTTATTTGTTTCCATTTTTTACTATAAAATTAAACAATTTGCTTCAGACATAATATATAACACATTTAAGTTAAGAAAACTATGTTGTATTTTTTCATTCTAACAATTTTAACACAGAATTACGCCAAGTAGGCCGACTATCGTACTGTTACACTTCACTTTTTACTTGCTCAAAAAAGCGATATGAATGCGTGCTACGGTTAACCCATTTTTTTTGTACTCCGGGGTCATGGACCGAGTAGGTAAATGAAATTAATTTCTTGCTCATGAGTAGAAGCCTCGACTCCCATCCCTAGAGGACAAAATCGGCCGAATTTCACAGCCCTCAATTTTCTATTTTATCTGATAGGCCATGTCCCAATCCCAACTCTAACTCCATCATCATTTCATCTTCATTTTACCACGCATGTTATGCTCATTTCATTGATATTGTCGAATTCATGTGTACTGCTTGTAAGTCACTTGCAATAATTAACCAATTACATGTAACCCACTATTTCAATGTATAACGACAAAACCTTAACCAAAACCGTTGTATCACATTGTTATGTTATAACAGTCAGTGATTCTCGTCTGGCACATATGCGTTTCGATACCTATTGGTAAGAAAACAAAAGAATCTATTTATCGTTGAAAATATAAGTCATTGATCTAACAATAAAAACACGACTGTTTATCAACATTTATTTTGTTTTATGCAAAACAGAAGCTTTCTCCGAGCACCTGTTTTGTTTGATTGTTCGATTATGAATACCATATTTCATCCTCAATGCCAACGTACTGGGCGTTTGCCATGTGGTTATTGCAACTAATATTTTGCGTACGGTAGCGAAACATTTTACATCGAAATAAAATGTTTTGGCCTCGTACAATTCAAGATCGGTATATACAGCAAACTCTTTTTGATACGAAATGAGCGGGGAACAGGTAAGAAGAATATAGAATAAATAGGTTCTTCAGAACGGGATATAAACAGTTTCTTTTTTTCTATCGGCTGCTTTGATACGAATTAAAACGTCCCTACCGATTATTTCCTTGTCCAGGGACAGTCATATCTCTCCTCTCCGATTGACCTTGTGTCCTCTTTCCTCTACTTCATCATCATTTTATATCACCTCTTTCATGTTCACCTCCCGGACAGCCGAAATCACCGCGCTGCATTTGGAGTAAAGTGAAAATTAACTCACTAACTAACTAACAAATGAGTTAAAACGTTTATTTGGTAGAAAAGACAGTTATAATGGAAACTTTTGTTTTGGAGCTGTTTTTTTCCAGGTCAGTACATGTATGATATTGTAGCAAAAATACAATGTACACGTACATGTAGGTCCAGAGGTTGATCCAATATGTCCGATTGTCCTATGATGTATCTTCAGTTTGTTGCAAGTATATTGTACCTATTGAGTTAGAAATATTGTAATATAACAATTACAAAAGAAAATAGAAAATGAGAGTTTATTGCCACGGTGGCTATAGGCTAAAAGCCTCTGCAGCGACTGTTAACTGAAGACTTGTTGTGTACCATAAGTCGTCCAGCTCATGACACACCACCGTTAGAGTTAGCTGCTCAAGTTACACTTCTTTGAACCAGAGACAGGAGCTAGCTCTCACCGCGTGGAGGTTCTGGTCGGGATTCGAGAGACCAAAAAAGAGAATAGTCTATTTGCCAATTAGCTTCGGATTTTTATTCCGGAATCGATTTAATTTTTCTTTGTATTAGCGCTATGGAAAACGCCGTGGTTACCGAATGGCATACAGAGACTTTATCGTTAATGACTACGATAATCTACTGCGATTGATAGAATTATTAGAACCCTTTTAACCTTTTTTTACTCAGGTTGTGTTAAACAGTTAGGCGTAAATTTGTAGAATACGGTGTCAAATTTTTTTTTAATGCCAGTAAGGTTTTTTTATAATTTTTATGGTATAATATCATAGTCGTAAAGGAAAAAGTCCGAGACTTTTCCGGCCTGTATGCCATTCGGTAACCACTGCATTTTTCATAGTGCTAATACAAAGAAAAAATAAATCGATTCCGGAATAAAAATTTGAAGCTTATTGGCAAAGGTAACATAACAGGAATTAAGTATTGCGCAACCGGAAGTCAGACTGTGACAGAGCTTGAAGCTAGATATTAAAACTTTGCTGGAATGTGATTGGATTATAATATCAAGACTGGATTATCAATGTATGTTTTCAAGTTTTTAAATGGATGTAGTTTAATAAAATAAGAATAAAATTTTCCACATGATGGATAATTTTTTTTGGTGATTTTTCAAACAAGGATGAAATTTTCATTAACACCGGAGAAAATTGAATGTAAACATCCGCCAGCTGAACTCGGCATTCAACAGCTCTCTCAAAAGGCGGTCAACATATGATTTGACACCACTTATTCAATGGGAAAAAGGTTACACCATATAGATTAAATTTTATTTACATCAAACACTCTTCAGGGAAAGGTTGAAAGACTGAAAATAGTTGTTTGATTATAAAGGGGAAGCAATTACCATAATGTTCCCTATAGCCAAAATTATGTTTCTGTGTTTTCTTAACTCAAGCTTTTTATATCCACTTGTTTTGGTCTTATTTATTCATATCAAGTCTAATTGAAGTCCAGAGTCACACCATCACTTAGTATTTCTGTTTTTTGGCTCAAATAAAACACATTTTGAAAAATACATTGATTTCAATGGAATTTTATGCCGCAGTCACATTATTTGTCTTCTGTGTGTCTCTTCTTATCTACATTACTTGCCGTACTTACTGAATAATTCATTTAGTAAAGCCCTACTCACAAAAGCTGAACAAACCTTTCATTGATTTCATTATTTTTTTCAACAGCTATGGACTTAGCACCAGAATCAACATTTACGCCATGAATGCATAAGAGGGAAGAAAAATTATGGATCAATGATAGGCTTCAACTATGGTTTATAAAGCATTCTTGCTCATATGCAGGTAAATTTCTATCAAATTCTGTATAACGTGTTGAAATATTTATGTTCATTTTTCTTTATTTACATATTGCGACGTGGCAGTTAAAAATATTTTAGACGGCCAATTTTCTAGGTACACAATTTTCATTCCTTTTCTTTGTTTAGAATAAATCCCCATTCAAATGCTCAAAGTGGAAAATAAGTAGCAATACTATGTATCTTTCCTACTAAAAAGATAAGAATAGAAAACATTGCTTAAAATTTTGTTTATCTAGACATTGTATGTTGTTATATTTTGTAGGATTTTCATCGTTGGCCGCAGCCGAACAGTAGACATTCTTAAATCACCACAGGAAGTTAAAAAAGAGGTACAAAGATTTGAAAACTTTTCATCATTCTTAAAAACAGATTAAAATACAAGAAAAAAGTGTTTCGCGAACAAATATCATGCAGGCCTAACAGTATAGCCAAAATTATGTTTCTGTGTTTTCTTAACTCAAGCTTTTTATATCCACTTGTTTTGGTCTTATTTATTCATATCAAGTCTAATTGAAGTCCAGAGTCACACCATCACTTAGTATTTCTGTTTTTTGGCTCAAATAAAACACATTTTGAAAAATACATTGATTTCAATGGAATTTTATGCCGCAGTCACATTATTTGTCTTCTGTGTGTCTCTTCTTATCTAAATTACTTGCCGTACTTACTGAATAATTCATTTAGTAAAGCCCTACTCACAAAAGCTGAACAAACCTTTCATTGATTTCATTATTTTTTTCAACAGCTATGGACTTAGCACCAGAATCAACATTTACGCCATGAATGCATAAGAGGGAAGAAAAATTATGGATCAATGATAGGCTTCAACTATGGTTTATAAAGCATTCTTGCTCATATGCAGGTAAATTTCTATCAAATTCTGTATAACGTGTTGAAATATTTATGTTCATTTTTCTTTATTTACATATTGCGACGTGGCAGTTAAAAATATTTTAGACGGCCAATTTTCTAGGTACACAATTTTCATTCCTTTTCTTTGTTTAGAATAAATCCCCATTCAAATGCTCAAAGTGGAAAATAAGTAGCAATACTATGTATCTTTCCTACTAAAAAGATAAGAATAGAAAACATTGCTTAAAATTTTGTTTATCTAGACATTGTATGTTGTTATATTTTGTAGGATTTTCATCGTTGGCCGCAGCCGAACAGTAGACATTCTTAAATCACCACAGGAAGTTAAAAAAGAGGTACAAAGATTTGAAAACTTTTCATCATTCTTAAAAACAGATTAAAATACAAGAAAAAAGTGTTTCGCGAACAAATATCATGCAGGCCTAACAGTATAGGTAACATAACAGGAATTAAGTATTGCGCAACCGGAAGTCAGACTGTGACAGAGCTTGAAGCTAGATATTAAAACTTTGCTGGACTGTGATTGGATTATAATATCAAGACTGGATTATCAATGTATGTTTTCAAGTTTTTAAATGGATGTAGTTTAATAAAATAAGAATAAAATTTTCCACATGATGGATAATTTTTTTTGGTGATTTTTCAAACAAGGATGAAATTTTCATTAACACCGGAGAAAATTGAATGTAAACATCCGCCAGCTGAACTCGGCATTCAACAGCTCTCTCAAAAGGCGGTCAACATATGATTTGACACCACTTATTCAATGGGAAAAAGGTTACACCATATAGATTAAATTTTATTTACATCAAACACTCTTCAGGGAAAGGTTGAAAGACTGAAAATAGTTGTTTGATTATAAAGGGGAAGCAATTACCATAATGTTCCCTATAGCCAAAATTATGTTTCTGTGTTTTCTTAACTCAAGCTTTTTATATCCACTTGTTTTGGTCTTATTTATTCATATCAAGTCTAATTGAAGTCCAGAGTCACACCATCACTTAGTATTTCTGTTTTTTGGCTCAAATAAAACACATTTTGAAAAATACATTGATTTCAATGGAATTTTATGCCGCAGTCACATTATTTGTCTTCTGTGTGTCTCTTCTTATCTAAATTACTTGCCGTACTTACTGAATAATTCATTTAGTAAAGCCCTACTCACAAAAGCTGAACAAACCTTTCATTGATTTCATTATTTTTTTCAACAGCTATGGACTTAGCACCAGAATCAACATTTACGCCATGAATGCATAAGAGGGAAGAAAAATTATGGATCAATGATAGGCTTCAACTATGGTTTATAAAGCATTCTTGCTCATATGCAGGTAAATTTCTATCAAATTCTGTATAACGTGTTGAAATATTTATGTTCATTTTTCTTTATTTACATATTGCGACGTGGCAGTTAAAAATATTTTAGACGGCCAATTTTCTAGGTACACAATTTTCATTCCTTTTCTTTGTTTAGAATAAATCCCCATTCAAATGCTCAAAGTGGAAAATAAGTAGCAATACTATGTATCTTTCCTACTAAAAAGATAAGAATAGAAAACATTGCTTAAAATTTTGTTTATCTAGACATTGTATGTTGTTATATTTTGTAGGATTTTCATCGTTGGCCGCAGCCGAACAGTAGACATTCTTAAATCACCACAGGAAGTTAAAAAAGAGGTACAAAGATTTGAAAACTTTTCATCATTCTTAAAAACAGATTAAAATACAAGAAAAAAGTGTTTCGCGAACAAATATCATGCAGGCCTAACAGTATAGGTAACATAACAGGAATTAAGTATTGCGCAACCGGAAGTCAGACTGTGACAGAGCTTGAAGCTAGATATTAAAACTTTGCTGGACTGTGATTGGATTATAATATCAAGACTGGATTATCAATGTATGTTTTCAAGTTTTTAAATGGATGTAGTTTAATAAAATAAGAATAAAATTTTCCACATGATGGATAATTTTTTTTGGTGATTTTTCAAACAAGGATGAAATTTTCATTAACACCGGAGAAAATTGAATGTAAACATCCGCCAGCTGAACTCGGCATTCAACAGCTCTCTCAAAAGGCGGTCAACATATGATTTGACACCACTTATTCAATGGGAAAAAGGTTACACCATATAGATTAAATTTTATTTACATCAAACACTCTTCAGGGAAAGGTTGAAAGACTGAAAATAGTTGTTTGATTATAAAGGGGAAGCAATTACCATAATGTTCCCCAAATGGACTATTGCGACAAAGGCTTTCATAATGTGTAACCTGGTGTTCTAACCTAGATTTTATTAAAGTCGAAATAACCATTTTAACTTGATATAAATTATATCGCATGCTTGTAAACTATTAGCATAAAATGATTACTGCGGTATAGTTTCGAGATATCTCGATGCACTTTAAACTAATTATCAAGTGTTAATCTGATGCGCATTAATTCACATAGCGGAATGATCAGATAACATTTGTCGGTGATTTGTCTTATACAGTTTAACACCTGTTTCAAAAGATATCAGAATTATAATCGAAATTGTTTAAATGATCTTCAAAATTACCAGCCCTCCCGAAAGGTTTCATTGTTATAAGATCTACCCAGATCACATGTCTGCTAATTGTGTAAAATCAAGGTCCATATTCCAAAAAAATAATTATGATATTTGTAAAATACATAAATTTAAATTATGAATGTAATACAAATATTTAAAACCAGTTGTGCACCTGGATAATTTTCTTTCATTTCTAAGTTTTTTTGAAGCTACAAAAAGAGCTAACGTAGCGGAAAAGTTTTCTGCGGACACACCCGAATGATAATTGGCCAGAATTGAAGAAAATAAGAGACAGCAAAATAGAACATCGGTGCAAACTGTCCATTTGAAATCAGAATTGCTGATTGTGTTTCAAAATAACTCAGGCTTGAAAATTTATGAATTAGGGCGTTTGATTGATCACTTATATCAGTTTATCTTGTTTTTCGCTTAAATGCACTACTACAAACATTTTCTCAATCTGGGACCCTCAAATGAACATCGTATTGTAAACCGCCATTGAGGGAGTCAATTACTCGGGTATTCTTCTATATAATTTAAATAACTACCCCTAGTTTAATGAGCACGAATATTTGGGTAATTAGCAAGTACCTCCCAAAATCGAAAACATTTATCCATTTGCGGCCTTTCGTAAATGCGTAATTAGGGGTTATCTTCATTTTTCATCTTTGTATAATAGGTTTAGTTTGTTGTAGAAACGTTGAAATACACATAATTTAGACTATAGATAGACTGGTCTTATGTCTTCGCTTAAAAGGATTAAGTTTTAAAATGGGTAAATGGTAGCTTAGTTCAAAGGGTAGCCGAGTACATTAGAATTATCATGTCCATATTAAAAATATCTCTTAACCACCCGTGAATTTAATAAATTTTCCCATGTATATGGCTAAAAATTGAAAATGGGACAGTTTAACACTGTTACTAGCTTATTTTAACAAAGTCATCATACAAATGTACAAGTACAGTTTGCCTGTCATATGTTCAAATCATTTACAACAATAAAACGAAAAATTGGTTTAAAATGTACTCTTTACCATGCTTACAGAATGTTCAAAAAGACGTTTCGAAATACATGTATTCTTTGCAAAGAATAAATACATTATTCATAAACCATTGGACATATTAGAGGTGCCTTATTAGACTTTTTTATCAGTAAACAATCATTGATAAACATACAATAAAAACGTAATCACCATACTAGTCATTTTTTAAAAATCGGGATTCCATAAAAAAACAGTATCAGCCAACACTTTCTAAGTTCGATGGCATACATGCAAGACATATGAATGTATTTGAAGTTGGTCCTTATATGTAATCGCGTAGTTCAATACTAGCAACCCTTTAAAATACAAAACAAAAGCCAACCAAACAAACAAAACATAGAAGACTGTTAAATACCACACATGACAAAAAGTTTTTACTTAATCAACGTCCGGCTTTAATAATACATTTGGGCGGGGTGGGGGTGGGGGTGGGGGGTTAATACATGTGAGATATGGGTTCAAGTGTCCGAAAAACCAGACAAAGACAAAAATCATCAGACACAGATTAAAGACAACAACACAAAAGACGTTAAAACAAACACAATAATGGCCAAAACCACAACGCAAACATAAAAATTAATAAAACTGAGTAAGCGACCAAAATTCACGTCGGAAGGTGTGAACTCATGTGCTCCGGAAGATTTATCAGTTCCTGCTTGTTCTGGTAAATGATCGAATAGTAAAAATATGACAAAACCTCACAACGACCGAGGAGCAAAATAATCAGATCCGAGGCTGTTCCAAGTTAATCTTTGGAATAACGAAATAGTCGGGAAAAGTATACTTCACGTGCTATAGAAAGGCTGGAATGCTGCTATAAACGGAAGTAAAGTTGAAATATCCACCAATATGCTTGTTGTAGTGTTTTATTAAAAGACAATAAAACGAAATATACAACAATAAAACGAAAAATAGGTTTAAAATGTACTCTTTACCATGCATTCAGAATGTTCAAAAAGACGTTTCGAAATACATGTATACTTTGCAAAGAATGAATACATTATTCATAAACCATTGGACATATTAGAGGTGCCTTATTAGACTTTTTTATCAGTAAACAATCATTGATAAACTTACAATAAAAACGTAATTGCGTGTCATTTCGAGATGTTTAAGCTTTCTTGTGCAAAGTCCTTATTTTCAGATTCCTAAACAAATAGCCCTCAATAAATCTAACTCGACCGGCGATAGTTGATAATTTTTTTGATTTAGATTTTTTACATTGTCAATGGAAAATTGCACACTAAAGTATATGATAAATGTGGTAACTTTTCTTTCCCAATGGTAGATTTTCTTTCCTTGAAGGTGATGTACCTCTAGCTCCCTCTTACGGAGTGAACATTTCACAGTTAGTCAGATATGCTTGAATTTGCAGTGATGTTTCTGATTTTAATGACAAGAACCGTTTCATTACAGAAAAAATACTAAAAAAAGGTTATCGATACCCAAAAATAAGTCAAATCTTTTACGAAAATTGTTCATAATTATGGGTATCTTACGGAAAAAAATAACTTAAAACGTCGATTTTTTTTATTGTAAAAGGAATATCACATCCTGCATTTTATGGAAAGGTTGTTTATAAGGCACAGAAATTGTCCCCTGGACATGATTATTTGGCTTAAAAACCTATTAAAGGATACAAGTTAGAAATGTTTTAAAAAAATAGTAAAATCTTTAAATTCGGTGTTTTTGGTAAAAATATTGATACCTACTTTAAAACGTTAATCTATATTGTATTGTTTTTAAGCATTACAGTGATCAAATATGCCAGTTTTGTGCGATGATATACATGTAACACTAAATCGTTTGTTGTTTGAAAGAGGCAAAGGCGCCAATGGGGCATTCGAGTGTTAAAAGTCCGAAAGGGCAACGACGAAACAGGTAAGCACGAACAAGAACAGCACGAAGAAACACAAGCCACAAAATCAACCGCACGTGCTGTGTTGGATTTAGAATCGATATATTTGATCAGTCGATTAATGCTTCTTAGTCAGTAACTGCGAGTGATCTCAAGAGAGTTCCTCTACGTCTCATTGTTCTCGTATATGTGATCATGCCTCAGGTTCTCTCTTGGTGAATTGAACTTTTATCGATTTGATTTTAGAATTAGTTATTTGTGTGCTTTGTAAAAGATTAGCAATAGGGGGAAGGTTTGTCCCAAAAACCCCGCCACTTTTTATATGTGCCTGTCCTAAGCCAGGAATCCTTGTCAAAGCTTTTGTTTGTCCCTGTCATCTTTCTGTGTTTATTCTATGTCCAGAAACGGGTCATTTAGGGATTGGTTTTGAATCTTATATTTTGTATTTTCAGTCTTGGGCCAATGCAAGACGGCTAGCAACGACCTCTGGTCATGTTGAAGACTGCTGGCTGTTTTCTATTGTATTTTTTTTTAATTGCCCTATGTTGGTTGTGTCGCATACACTTAATCCACATTTCTTTGAACAAATCATCAAGGGATAGCTGAAAAGTGCATGTCCATTGGAATAGGGTTTTCTGCAGTTGCTATATGCATATATTCGGTAGGAGGTCATTTTAGTCATGAATAATTTGGAGTGGGTAACTATTTTTACTCGGAAGTCTTCGGCTTCCGAGTCTTATCGGAGAAAATATGAATGGAAGAAGGCGCGCCAAACTGTTACAACTCGTTGTCACCTCGCTAACTCTCGTAGAAATAGAATATAGGTCAAAATAGGACCAGATTAGAAAAAGCGATGGCTTCAAAAGTCGTAAGCGGCCAACATGGCGACGGCAGCCCGATTTTAACAATCTATCTGAGACATATATCAAAAAATATCGACATAACAACTATAGAAACTGAATTAAAACCAGACGATTTCGGTTTGTATGCATGCCCAGGAGTCTCGACAGAGGGAAATAGTGATTTTGTTATTGAAAAACTCGCTCCCACAACAAACATTCAAGCCGCTTCTGCCATTGAAAATAGACTTTACAAGAACAACAATGCCCAAAATACTACTATTTACTTTATTTTACTATTGATAAGCGGAGGTGTATCAATATCCCAGAATCCTGGGCCAGTCAAATGCCCTTGTGGAACTTGCTCTAAACCAGTCAAAGACAACCAAAATGGTCTACAGTGTGAGGGTACTGAATGCAACTTTTCGTTTCATAGAAAATGTATCAAAATGAGCGTTACTGAATACAGACGTCTCTCCAACTCGGATGAAAGCTGGTATTGTTCCAAATGCTTGATGTCTACAGCTTTTTCATACTCATTTCTAGAAAACATTGTTGAGGACAATTTGAACAGCTATGACAACTGTACCAAACCTAAAAATGTGAGTAACAGGACACTTAATAACCAGACCCATAATTTGAAATGTTTTGAGAAAAAAGGACTACATTTTATATGCCTGAACGCCAGATCCCTTCTCCCCAAAATTGCAGAACTTCAGATGCTAGCCTATAAGAGCAAAGCCGCTGTGATCTCTATTACAGAAACGTGGCTCGATGAATCAATAACTGACTCGGAAGTTAACATAAATGGTTATGTGATACTCCGTAGAGACCGCAACCGCTCAGGAGGCGGCGTATGTCTGTATGTCCGTGAAGATATAGCCTTTACATCAATGAACATTGAAAACCAACAGAAAGACAGTGAAATTCTTTGTATAGAACTGTTCCTGCCAAAAACGAAACCCATTACAGTAGGAGTCTGCTATCTTCCACCCAATCAAAGTAACTTTAACGAACAATTTCAAGCTATCATTGCCCAGTTCAAACCAGAACATGAGACTGTGCTACTTGGAGACTTTAACATCTGCTACAGAAGCAAGAATGGACTTTTATTTTCTGCCTACTCTACGATCCTTAATTCCAGATGTTTAATTTAACTCAAATTATTAAAGAACCAACCAGGGTTACAGATACATCAAATTCTATTATTGACCATATTTTATGTAACAATGTTGAAAACATAAATCAATCAGGTGTATTAGATATTGGTCTTAGCGACCACTCTATTATATATTGTACTAGAAATATCTATAATCAACATAATACTGTGAAAATAAGACCTGTTAAATCTTATAATAAAGATATTTTTATTTCTAAATTAACTGAAGCTTATAAACTGGGGAAAATGTTTTCTAGCAGACAATGTTAATGATGCATGGTCAGTCTTTAAAGAGATTTTTACTTCTATTTTAGACTATGTGGCTCCTTTAAAAATTAGGATCAAACAAGGAACGGAGCCTTGGATGACGTCTGAAATTTTAACTCTTATCCAAAGACGAGATTTCTTTTTTTGACAAATTTAAAAAATCTAATATTTCAGATGACTATAAAAAAATTTGTAAGATTAGAAACCAAGTACAAAGAATGTGTAAATCAGCCAAATCAGAATATTTTTTTCAGCAGATAGAAGAAAATAAAAATAACCCAAAAGAAATATGGAACAATTTTAAAAAAAACTTGGTTACAAAAAACAGTCAAAATCTAACCCTAACATTATATTAAAATAGAGGGTGAAAATTGTTATGATGGTAGACAAATATCAATTTTTTAATGATTTTTTTACTACTATAGCCTCAAAATTGGTAGCAATGTTACCCCAGTAGCAGAGGTATTTATAATGCAACTTCAAAAATAATTAAATTGTTCTATAATAATAGAAAGAAATATGATGTAAGCTTTATCTTAAGGCATGTTACAAAAATAAAAGAATAATAAATTGTTGATATACATACATGTACAAGACTCGCTTACTCGCGAGGGTTTTAATGGGGTCCCTTTGAACGTAATGGAGTAGCCGCCTTAAATGTACTTGTAAGATCAGGCATAAGATGTATTTTAACCAAATGCATGTACATGTATATGCAAAGAAATTGTTGTATAAAATCCGAAATTTTTAATTAGTGTATATCATGCATGCCTTGTGCATTTCAATTTTTTCCGTAGGTTATACATTAGGTATATATTCTATCGCGGGCTCTAACTCAAAAGTAAGTAATCACTGACTCACCCACCCACTTTTCTAGATAACATACAAAAATATGCTTGCATTAATGGGGGAATGCATTTTTCTTCCGATACTGGAGTATCACGTCTTAACATAAATGTATATAGTGGCAGAAAACAAAAGATGTGCCAGACGTGTGGTGTCGGATGCTTGGACTTGCATCATTGAAAATACCCTGAACTTAAAGCACCACTCAAAACAACATATTGGCTGTGCCGAAAGTGTCATAAAACATCGGGCTTTTATTATTATGTGTAATCGGGCTTTATTATTATGTGTATTAAATGAAAATGAAAATCTATCGAAGTAAAAAATGTAGAGCATGTACAATGATCAGCTTACTCAAATGTATTTTCCTACACTAATTTTTTTTATAAACAAGTAGTGTGTATGCCATTATCATATGCATGTCTTGTTTATGATATTAGAATCCATTTGTACACATTTACTTACTTGTTTCAGTGCTATTTAATTTGTTGTCCCCCGCCGCAACGCGTCGGAGGGACTTAATTAGTAATGGTCTCCGTCCGTCCGTCTGTCCGTCCGTTGCACGTTTTTGTGGGTGCAACTCCTCGGACACTACTGAATGGATGTTGCTAAAACTTTACACAGTGATAGGGTACAATTAGTAGATGATCATCCCATATTTAAAATTTTCAAAATGGCCGCCGTTTCCATGGAAACAGGGAAGAAAGGTCAAAATATAGGACATTCAATATCTCGGTTACCTAGGTGCACAGGGTTCTGAAATTTCGTAGGCTGATAGAGCAAAAGGTACTCTATAATAATACACAAAAAAATTTTGAAGCGATATTTATTTTCGAGTTATTTACGAATTTGTGATTTTTCAGTCCGAAAAATGGGACTTTGTCAAACGTTTTTGTGGGTGCAACTCCTCAGACACTACTGAACCAATGTTGCTGAAACGTTACACACTGATAGGATACTATTAGTAGGTGATCATCCAATATTTGAAATTTTCAAAATGGCCGCCGTTTCCATGGAAACGGGCAAGAAAGGTCAAAATATAGGACATCCAATATCTCGGTTACCTAGGTGCACAGGGTTCTGAAATTTTTGTAGCTGATAGAACAAGAGGTACTCTATAATAATACGACAAAAAATTTGAAACAATATTTACAGTTTTTGAGTTATTTACGAATATGTGATTTTCCGGTCCAAAAAATTGGACTTTGTCATATCAAACATTTTTGTGGGTGCAACTACTCGGATACTACTGAACGGATGTTGCTGAAACTTTACACACTGATAGGGTACTGATAACAGGTGATCATCCCATATTTTGACAACCTATTTCTATCGTTTCTCAGAGAATATATTGCTTGAATTGACATACCACAGAACTTGTATGCGGCGGCGGGGGACACATGGCTACGCGTAGCAATCTTGTTGTATTTTAACATTTTTCATTCGTGTACATTGATTTAATGGGTCCCCCTTTTTTAAGGGACCATTAATGTTACATTCTTGTTTGTTCCCACAATGACTTTTATTCTGGTTAACCAAATGCTGTGAAATTTTATATTTTGGGGTCCCCCTTTTATTCGTTTATAAACTAGGGGCCCTTAAAGGGCAAAAAAATTCAAACAAGGGGTTGCATTAAGTCGTACAGCCGCTCGACCATTTAGAAAACAGGTCTAGTAGACGACCGATCAAATGACCTGGAAAGGGGAGGCACGGCACGGCACAACTCATCATGCTTAAGCCAGTTAAGCTTTATACCAAATTGAAAATAAATCCCTTTAGTAAAAGCCGAGAAATCTGTTAGGGAACATTTTTGGTACTTAAAAAGTCTTAACTCGGCTCTAAAAAACAGGATGTAGATGCGTAACTTACATAGAAAGGGAAGACACGGTAAAACGCATCATGCTTAAGCTGTTTACTGAATTTGAAATCAATCCCTTCAGTTGAAGCCGAGAAATCTGTTACAAAAGTTTGTTACGGACGGGCAAACAGATGGATAATGTGATTGCAATACAGCTCCCTCTCTTACGAGTATGGGTAAAGTATTATATTTGTTCCCACAATAACTTTGGTTCTGGTTGGTCAATTGTTATGATATGTCTTACCATTACACCATAGATGGGATTGATTATATATGGGGCCCCCCTTTTTTCAATAAGAAATTAATGGCCATTAAATGGGCAAAAATGTTCCATTTTATTTCTGGTCCGATTTTTTTTGCAATTTTAGTCTTATCAAGCAGTGGATGCAAATTGAAATATTTATAATTGCAACCCCATATTTTCCGTTACTTAATTAGGGACCATAAGGGGGAAAAGTGAAATCAGCAAGTATTTTTGAAGCAGCAATTTTTTGGGGTCTGCTTTGGCAAAAAAGTTTTGAATTCCTTGTAAAAGGTGGGTGGAAAGTTCACCAAAGGTGGCATGTGTTAAAACAACTTTATCAGTCTACCATGGGCATAATTTGCCTCAAATATGCAACTTTCATGCATATCATGCTGCACTCGGCGAAACGTTTTATTCGCAAATAACTAAGAAATTTTACAGATATCAAATTTCTGTTAATAGCAAAAAAAAAAAAAAAAAAATATGCCAAAATATTTTTTTATAAAAAATCAGATACAGACCATATTTTTTATGATAAAAAAAACACTGTAGAACAAAATTTCATGTTTTTTCATTTTCCACAAAGTCCTACAAAAAGTTTACGGCTAAGAAAAAAAAACAGAGTTGTTGAAGCGTGAAGATGAGTTCAGGGTTACACAGCATGGTGTGATTAGCGTAAACCACAACCCCAACCGTCTAAGAATTATCAGATGCCTAGGTTTTATACTTTTCATGTAATTAAACAAAGATGTTTTGATATGTCTAAAAAAGACCTTATTTCATATAAGAGTCGTTGAAGCGTAAAAATGGATCATGGTCACATGGCATTGAGACAGTTGCGTAGACCACATCCCCAACTGTCAGTATACCAAATGATAAGGTATGTATATTATACTTTTCATGTTATTAATTTTTTCACAAAAGTCTACAAAAAGTTTATTAAACCAGTATACTATAGGATAAAGCTAATCATACAAAATATAAGACCACTATCTTATGTAGTTGCATGTTAGAAAACCGTGATGTACTTTATATTTTACAGTATACCGGTATTATTTTGGACGGACGGACGGACGGACGGACGAATTTACAGTGTAAACAGTATACAGTCTTTGAGTGGGGGATTGCTCAGAAGACGACAAAATTAACATAGAAGGTGATATTTTTATAGAAAACGCTAGTTTCAGAACTCAACTGAACATTTGTAAATCATGTACGCTAACATTTAGGAAACATTCTGACTTCCGAGTTATTAGTACCAACGGTACTTTGATTATATTGCTCGTAGTTGGTCGTACATGTACTTTAATAAAGATTTTATTGTGAAACCTTGTACCTGTTGAACAAAATCGGAAATAGCAATCTTGTGATGCCATGTTGCTGTTGGCTTCATGGAAGTCCATAAGTCTTTTCTTTGGTTTTGTGCGTTGTTCTCGAAACTAAATAAGTCGATATTCATTTTTGAAGTAATTTGCTTTATAGTATCCATTAAAAACTATTTGCTATGTCATTCATTTCAAGATAATTACAACTAAAGGAATTCAATTATTTTGCGTCACTTATTAATGAAGACAAAACATACAGTTCTTAAATCATAATTATATACTCAAAATAACTTTAAAATTGAATGCATGATGAAGGTAAAATTGTTGACGCTATTTCATAAAATTTGTTATTATTTTTTCGTAATTTACAGAGGGCTGACAATATAACATTCTCTTATCTTAATTGCATATTTGAGGCGACTAATTTTGGATTAAAAACCATAAATGGCTTTTAAAATATACAATCATGCATACATAAAAGTCGAATAATTTATCAATTAGAACTAAAAAGAAACTGTTTTTAGAATCTAAATGCCTCAGATTAACGTTGGAAACAAAGGTCCATTCACGTTCTAAAGTGCATGACATAAGCAAATAAATAATTTTGTTTTTCATGTATTAATTTAAGATTTAATTTGACTTAAATTACTGAGTAATAGCTAAAAAAGGATACAAATTAGTCATTATGGGCATTTCTGTAATTTTTTTAGTTATTTAACTTGTGGGAATGTTTTTTTTTATTGTGCTAACTGGTGCAAGAAGAGTAGCATATTTTGTTGGAGAACATCGTTGTTTTCTGTACAGTGTTCTTTCTATGTTGCAATTTTATCGGACGGACAATACAATTTCGATCAATCTCTCTGATGGGCACAGATTTTATCCGTAATGATATGTTTTATGTTGTCTTTACTGAATTTTACCTATTCAAAGAAATCACTGACAAACCAAAAAGTATGCAGGCCTTTGGTTAAAAAATACGTGGACAATCGTGTTAAGTGTAAGCTTTTTTCATTTATTTAGTATGAGACAGGCACGCCTGTTTGAGGGACGTTAGTCATAACTTTTGGTAAAAAAATATCTGTCTTGTCTTACCATTGCATGTACTGTCAGGTCCACAACGCAACTCGGAGGATGCAAATCTGTACATCTGTTTTTTTCTGTCAGGCCCATAACGTAACTCGACGGACGCAAGTCGGTACACTCTGGCCAGTCACTCACAGTGGCAGTGTGTTTGTTTACAACCCCAGTCTAGTTTCATCGCGGTTCAATAACACTTTAGAACTCTGTCTAGATAGGGTCACAAACTTGGCAAAACATGGTTTGATGTTGCTTTCCAATGACTTCTGTCGTCTGACATAACGTGAGCGTTTGACTAGTACATGTAACTTGAATAAAATAATTCTAAAACTTTTAATATAATGTTCAAGAATGTGGAAAATAGTTGAAAACATGTTTTGTTTTTAGAAAAAAACCTATTACAAATAATCGGGCATTTTGATGTCACATGACTCCAATACCCTTGGAAAATACTGCCGTTAAAAGAGACTTGCGTACCTTATTATTATCATACGTGAAAAACCAAAGCAGCTGTTTTGGATCACCTTTGGATCAATCAGTCTTCTCTTTTAATATGATTAAGGCCCTGCCTTTTTAGCGAGCATCGAAAATCTATATACCTTTTAAAAATTAATCCATGTGCCCGACCGGCTACGTTTAACGTAAAGAGGGAACTTTAAAAAAAAAAATTAAATAGTAGCAAAGTCTGACCCCATCCAACCCAAATCATATGCACTTGAGAAAGTTGTTGTTAAAATATCTGGGATCAATAACTACTTAATAAAAATTCAATTATTTGTGCAAATAATAAATCCTGTAACATTCTGGGACGACATTAAGCGGGGACGAAATTATCTATTTTATGGATTACGTGACGTCATTTCCTTGTCAGAGTATTTCGCGCTTCTTCAGCAGACCAAAACAACATTAAGATTCTGTCAGGTTTTGTGAGATTTTCTGAGTATCAGTGTTTTATTTGAAGCATTTGTAACAGAAGGTACATTAAGAAACCTGGCGGAAAAAAAACGGTAAAGTAAAAATATCATGCGGGACTGAGGAAAGTGAGTGAAACCCCACAGTCAGGATGGGACTCTTCTTTCATCTTCAGGTAAGAACCTTTCATTTATTATTATGAGAAGGTTTTATTCAGTAAGTTTATGTATTTCTTTATCTTATTTTATCTTACTGCTTGGTCAGTATCATGCATTTGGTATGACTAGTCAATGGGACGATGTTGCCAAAAGCTAGGTCGGTAATTTCCGGAAAATCGTTTTTTTCAGCGGAAAAGACCGAATGGTGTTTAAATAAAAACCTGTGTGTAAAAATAAACAAATGGATGAATGAGGGTTTTATCACTGTTTTTGAATTTCAATTTTTATATTTTTGCATAACAGATTATGATGTATTTTTTATAAGCCCAGAGGTTTGATTGTTTTACTTGCTCCGTGCCTATTATTTTTTTCACTCCGTAAAAGTAAACCTGTTCCGGTTTTATAGAAAGAAGCAGAGGTACCAATGGGGTATCCGAATGTCAAAAGTCCGAAAGGGCAGAGACTAAACCAGTAAACACAAACAAGAACGGGACAAAAACAGACAACACGTAAAACATGGAAACACAAAACAACTGAATATCAATCAACAACGCGAACTCCAGTCGAAACAAGAGTGAACTCAGGTGCTCCGGAAGAGTAAGCAGTTCCTGCCTGCTATAGCACACCCGTCGCGCTGCCAATAGTCCATTCAGCGTGTCAAATCCAGTAAAGGAAGACAAAACAACACACTATGACAAACCAACATCTGCACTCATCTGAGAGATCGAAATCCCATATTTGTCTATAAGTGCATGATGTCTTCCGTAAAATTTCTTGAGTGAAGACAGCAACCGAGGAGCAACATAACCCTGTATGAGCAATTTTTGCGTCAGACGTGTCGCTCTGCTAAGGAAATCGATGTAAGTCCCGCACGCTCTGGAGTAACGAATCAATTGAGATACGTAAACTCCATAAGCTGGAGCTGACGGAATATTGCTACACAAGAAGGGGAAGTTGACGATTGGAAAGTTGAAGTCATCACGTTTGTCATAGAGCCTTGTTGAAAGTCTTCCTTGAGAGTCAATTTCGAGATGTAGATCTAAATATGAAGCAGACTTCCTAGAATCCGTTGTGTCCTTTATCTCAAGCTCCTGTGGATATATGAGATGGAGAAAGTCACCAAATCGAGAATTGTTTAGTGAAAGGACATCATCAATATTATCGTCAGTATATTTCTGGCACATCTCAAAACATGCACAATGCCGTAGGGCTCGCATCTGCGATGCTCGCTATTTTTATTAATCATTGATAATTTAATATTGTTCTTTTTTGTTTGTTTACTTAATTATAATTTCACTGCCCCTTATGGGCGTCATGATTGGCAAATAAACAATTTGTTGTTGTTGTTGTTGTTGTTGTTGGGTACTTGTTCCACAATTTAACAGTTACAATTTGTTCAAAAGACACAATGCGCCACCTGACGTCAGTTAACATGGGACATCAACAAGAGCTTGAAGGTCAATCTTCAATTTAAGACGGACAGGCCCGAACACTATGTCCGCCTCCATTTTCGTTGGTGGGGCATAAACAGACCGAAGATCGGTGAGCCATTGACTAAATAAGTTCAAAGAGAGATAACACATTTTAATTGAAATGCAAGCGGAGTGGAAATATTAAATACCCAATACTTTCAGATAGAACCCTTTAAACCAAAGCGACAGTACTTTTAATAACAGGAGCTTGATTTCTGGTCATTTATATCTACTTAAAAAAATCGACCCCTAACTCTAAAACCCACAAGGAAGGAAAGCTGCCATCTTGGCAAGACTTTACCCACTCCCTTCAAAATCGATTTATGGTCTCAGTCTTGTAAAAGATTTTCCATTGGCAATAATGTTAAACAGGGTTGGAATAAAAAAATCTAAAAATTCTAAAAATGATTCAATCAAAGTTTCAAGCATATGCTGTACTTAAGGAAAGATGAAAAAATCATTTCATGCCAAAAAAAACATATGAGGCCACGAAGTTTTTCAAGATAACTAACCTCAAAGTGAAAGTCGCATGTTTTCCACTTTCATTTCACTGTTTATCCTTAGCCGCACCATCCATAGTAAACAGCATATCCCTACATTTTCCCTTTTCTCAAATGCTACCAAATTTTTTTTTTTCAAGTAAAATAATTATATATCTTTAAAAATCAATGTAAAAAAATCAATGTCAAAAATTATTCCACATCTCTTTATCGTCTACTTTTTCAAATATGGGGTGCGGAGAAAAAAAGAAAAAATAGGGACTGTAAAAATCTTTTACAAGACTGGTACCTTATTTGTCTCTTTTCAATTTGACGTTTTTTACAACTGATAAATGATTTCTCTTTCCATCCATACCCTGCGTGGTTACAATATACGACTCGTAAAGTTATAATATCCTATGTTTATTGCAAATTTCATAACTTTTTACGTTTTTTGATCACAACGAACGAAGTGATGCGCGATTGGCTGATCATCAAATAAAGGTAAAAACAAAATTACCGAACTTGGAGGATCAATCTCCCTGTCCAAGAGAAAAAAAAAACACGGAAGACACATCGGAATAGATATAGATCGCATGGTCCTGACTTGGTACAGGCATTTCAAATGAAATGGTTGGTTAAACCAGGTTTTATGGCGCGCCAAACCTCCCTCTTCCATTGCGATCTTAGGGACCGGTAGTAACACGCAACGCAACACGTTTGTGGAGACATAATAGGGATTATAAGAATCTAACACCGGTGTTAGGGCAAGATAAGGAAATCTCCGACACCCCGAGGGTAAGATTTCAAGTCTGCAACGAGGCTCTGCCGAGTTGCAGATGTAAAGAAATCTTACCCAAGGGTGTCGGAGATTTCCTTATCTTGCCCTAATCATCGGTGTTTGATTATTTTTCTCACTAAACCCGTAAATTGTACAACGTGGATTTGTTTACAAAACATAGCCTATGACGTAAACAATAGAGTTACGTCCCTTGGAAACTGCACGAGGCTATCTCACATGGGGTGGTGTGAGACAGAAAAATCTCACACCGCTAAAAATAGGAACTGTCCTGTCCAAAAAGTGAGAAAAGATGATCCTCTCAGTACAACAATCAGCAGCAATCACTAACCAGGTCAGGATACGGATGGAAAGAAATGCCATTAGAAAAGAAGTATTCCAAAGTTTTTTATCATTTTGTCTTTCAGTGCCTCTAGTATGCACGTTCATTTTCCATTTTTGTATTTGATGAAAAGTGTCAGTTTTAACGGCAAAATTATAACCTGATGAAAAAGGAACTACTGTCTGATGACATAATTCAACAGAACCAAAAAAAACTTTAATTAATTTTATTTGAACGTATTGCATTCAGCTATATCAACCATGTTTATACATAATCTATATAAATGATGAGATGAATTAAGAATGTGTAGTATATCTTTTGGGCTATAAGTCACTGAAAAAAATAGTAATTCCGTTTTGTAAAAATATCGTTATGAAAAGTGTCTTTCAATATATCTATAGTTCTTTTGCTTTGTAATCCCATGAAACTACGATTCCTTGCAATGGTCCCAAACTGAGGCTCGTTGTGTCGACCTCATCTTCGTCAGCAGCGCTAAATCCTACGTCACTTCCTGTTGTCATAGCCGTGACAGCTGGATTCTGGATAGTGCTGTGATAAGCAGTGTAGTCGTGTTGTTCCGACCTATCTCCAAAGTTTACAGCTACCAAATATCTAAAAGATGAATGAAATAATAAATAGTCAATTAAGAAATTAAAAAGACGATTGTACTCTTTTTTGTATAATATTAAGTCTTCGAGATGCTTGCGGAGACGAAAGGTAGTGACACACTCTATACCCGCATGTTTACACCAGTAAACATTACTTGCTAATAAGATAGTTCAAGGGGAAGTCACCCATATTCCATAGACATTTTGTTAAAGGTGATAAATTATGACAGAGGACAAGCTGAGTTGCAATATTACACTACCAAATAAGAAAATTTGAAAACATTCAAAACCAAATAAAAAGCCCCGAGAAGACATAAAAACCGAAACCTCACGTTTTAATGTCCTTAGTCTTAAAACAGACTCATTAAAAAGTTTGCAACTCATTTGACAAACATAATTTCAGTTGCGGAGAATGCAAGTTTATATCTGATGGATACTTTCTGAACAGTGATAAACGAAGTAAATAACAAACATGATGCTGATTGGTCAAATAGAGTGACCACTAGTAGTACACAATAACATTAATGAGGCCAAAGATTGGACAATTCAGCTTTGATTTACATGTACGAGCAACATATTTCGTTGAAAAAAAATATATCCATATCACCCAGTGAATAGTAACAAATGTTTCTGATCTGTAGAAGACCATTTGACAACCTAATGGTACATTAGTTAATTGTTAATTGTTCGTGTATACAGAATTTCTATAAATATAGTTCGACCTAACTTTAATACAGTAGAACGTTATGCTAGGTTGAGCGAGTAAGATTGTCATTTCCCCGGGGTCGATTCGGCTCGAGTTGATGGTGTGGAGTTGTTGCAATATGTCTCTTTTGTATGGTATGAATTTTGTTTTTCTAGTGTCCGGACTTGTGACATTTGATTGTCCCATTGGAATACCTTTGCCTCAAAGCTACAAGTACACATGGGCATTTGTTTGATTGAAAGCGTGTGATGCCACGAGTTTATTCCATTACCCAGTAACTCCATCAAATTCTCTGACGAAGGAGAAGATATTGTCAGAGGTTACTGCTGTTTTGTATTCCCCATACAGGAAGGCGTCATTGGAGCGTAGGGTGGAAAGTTCTTTGATGAACTTGTACAGTGAGCCTCCAGCACTTGCAGCCTATAAAAGAGTGTAACTTCTATGTAACTGTTCATGTACATGGAATATGTACAGTTCTGACAGTTAAATTATGCAGACAAAATGAATTGGAATTGAACTGTTGCTTTTTGTATCAACTGAAAGATACTCTCGTGCAAATGATGATCTTGTTCCTTGTACAAAGATTTATTTCCCGGGAGAGGGGGTAACTTCCTATATACATGTAATAGTGTACGTTGATTTGCCAAAAATATGGGTAGGTTTTTTTTGAAAAATTATATTAAAATGGGTATAGTTTTAAGACAATTTTATATAAAAATGGGTATGCTATTTAATTCTCATAGACAGAAATCTGGTCTCATCTAATTATGGGTCATGTTTTGTCCAATTTTATATAGGTATGCCCCATGAAATTCTGCATTAGAATAAAATCTTCATCCCTAATTATATTTGGCAACAATTAAGAGCTAAAATATATGTTTATTTGATGAAACTATAACATTCCAGTTTACTGAATATATTATGGGTCATAAAAAATGTCTATTTTGTATAAATAAGGGTCATGAAAATTGTCGATTTTATACGAATATGGGTCCTGAAAATTTGAAATTTTATATAAATATGGGTATTGAATTCAAATAAAAATGGCACATCCCCACCCAAAAAATTACCAAGTTACCCCCTCTCTGGATTTTTTATCTATAAATTAATTAATGGATCTGTTGTCTGTTTAAAGTGATACATTTAAAAAAAAATAACACTTTTATTTAATTATCTTTATTGGTAGACGAGCGCCAAGCCATAATACTGGTTATTTTTAAGAAGAACAGTTGACCATCCAACATAATTTAACATGTTTAAAGCTGTTAAAATGTGCACCATGTTACAATGTACAGAATCTTAGGAAGGATAAAAAAACCCGCTTTTCTATGCCCCATCTAAAAAAGTAAGGGGAATATAGTGTTCAAGTCTGTTCGTCCGTCAGTCCGTCCGTCCTAAATGTTGCGAGATGGGGCATTATGACTTTCGGACATATTCTTGTTTTTCTTTTATTTTGAAAAGCTTTAATTTGGCATTATTATCGTGCTTTAAATCAAAATTTTTTGCATGGTTCCTTAAAATGCTTTTTATACCTTTGCATTTATTGTTTGATAGTCACTGTTCACACCAATCCAAGGAGAACCACCACAAGTCGTAGAACAATTTTGGAATCCAGCATTTGTAGAATTTTCCCACTGCATCAACCCTCGCATTGCATTGTCTGTTAATGGCAAATCCTTCATTCCCAATTCATCTCCGTAATAAATCATTGGTGTTCCTGGAAGAAGGTAGGACATCATAAGGAAAGGTCTGCTATAGTTTGCTGGGAACCTTGACTGGAATCTTGAGGATTCATCAAAACCGGTCTGAAAATTGAAATAACAGTATTTTGAACTTAAAACAAAGTTTTATATTCGGGTATTTGTTTCTTTTTACATATATACAAACATTACAGTGTACATATCAATTGGCAGCTTTTCTAAAAAAATCAAAAACCCGGTCTGAGATCAATGGACTGTAGTATAAATGTAGCAGTAATTGAGGGAAACAACAAAACTACCAAACTTGGAGCTTCAATCTCGAATGCCCAAGACAAACACAAAATAAAGAAATTGAAAATCGCAATGACCCTGACTTAGTTGAGGCCTTTCATAAGAAACTATGGGTTAAACTGGGTTTTATGGTGCATTCCATTGCAATCTGTGGGTCCGGTAGTAAATGAAAATCTATCAATAAAATGAAATTGAAGTAAATTTAGTTATACCATCCAGTTTGGCCATTTATTAGTTGAAAGTTGGTTCAACCATTCGATAGCATATTCTCTGATACACTTCCCATTGCAAGGATAGTTATCAATAGGGTTGAGTGACAGTTGAACACCACTCCCGGGAAACGCCCCTAAGTACATCATTTTGTCAGAAACTGACCCTGTTCTATCTGCTAATAGTATCCTGAAATGTAAAAGAGAAGAAACATACAAAACTGTTGACTTAAAAATCGGTAAAACAACTCTCCAAGTTATGATTTCTTCCAAATGATGGTCATACATTTTTGGCCTTCCTACCAAAGAGTGGTTTACTTTCATTAAAAAGGCTTTATTAACAACAATTTGCACAATTATTATAGCGAAAAAAACCCTAATATCACTAGATATTTGCTTGATAAGCTAGAGGAGTGACTTTTTTCATTTTCAAGAATGGTCTAAGGAAAAGTAACTACTTCTTCGGAAAGGATGTAAATAGTTTTATACTGCAATCGGTCTATTTGAGCAGTCAAATTACAGTGACCGTATATCGATATGTGATATACGGTCAGTGACAGTATATCACTTTTAGTACACGCCCCCTTTCCGAGGCATGCTGTAAAACAAGGTCGAATATAGTATGGTACAAATATTTAGAAAAGAAGAATTTTATTGGTAATTGGCTAATTACCGATAGTGTGGTATTCAAGCATGAAGATTCCGCCACACAAGCCCCTTTATAAGGGATACCTTATTATATTATTTTTTTATGGAACTTGATAATTTGTAAATCACAAAATTAGCAGTACAACCTCTATACAAACACAGTGTTTTTTTGTTTTTTTATTTTTTTGTTGGGGGGTTGCATTCTAGGACACATCAGCTACATTAAAGAATTAAATCAAAACTCTAATAAATATGTATAAATAAAAGAAACCTTTCGTATGAGTGGGGAAATGAATATTGGTATTAGTGAGCACAGATCGAAAGCGGGTTATTCGCTCTAGCAGAGATCTCTACGAATTTGTTCCTAATGCTGTTAAAGAATTTTCATGGTCCGGAATGACGATTAAAACCACATAAATCACCAATTATTTAATATATAATTTTAAAAAGGATAGTATGTGAAAATTTTCATGCAACTCGGATTGAGAAGTCAGGACAGAAGCAAGGAATTAGAATACAGATATCCGTGGTCCTTGATTTGGCTTTCCTGTTCGAACATTTTGGTATTGATTACTAGTACTTGTACAAATGCATTTTCATAGTTTTGGTTATTGATCTTCCAATGTTTTGACGTGAATGCTGTTGATGAGAGGTTACTCCTTGAAATTTTGAAATCGGCAAAATTAAATTAACCGTTTATTCCCGTATAAATAAATTCAAGAAAAGTATTTGTTAGGTGAAATTAAAATTATAAACTTAAAAAATGGGTGGGAAATAATTGGATGTTCTATCATGTAATTAAATATGCCCAATTTATGTAGGCAACTACTATCAAATCCGTATAAACCGGTAAACAACATATATAGAGAGAGCTAGTTGAGTTTGCAGTTGCACGGACTCCACGTGCTTTTTGATTGACAGGTGTAAATATTAATGCGTTGAATTGAATACCCGAATTTAAAATACTTATGATAAAAATATGTAATCTTAATTTTTTTAACGCCGAATGTATTTGATAAATGTATTACATTTTATTCCAAGAAAAACAATTATTTTTATTTTTTTTTTATTTCTAGCATAATGATATTAAGCTGCATTCTTACATGTAAGGCGCATATTAGTTAAAAAAACGGTAGCATTCAATTTTTAATTTTAAATTTATGCTTCAGTATAAATATATTATTTTTATTCTATTTTTTTTTCAAATTTCATTACATTAATTTACTTTAGACCATGAACATTTGTGTCATAGTACATAAACCATTCCATGTTATACAGTGTGCCCCTTACCTGGCGACACAGGTGTTATGACCATATTAGGAGAGGGGCCCGAGGTAGGATCATTTTTCGATTTTTTTATTTGTGTTTTTTTTAAATAAAGAATACTCCAAAGAAAATACAAAATATTGCAGTATAAACACAATAATAGTACACTGACTCGACATAAAATTGTATTTATACGAATTCGGCTCGAAACAAGAAAACGCTCGGGAGACCCTCGCGTTTTCCTGTTTCTAAGCCTCATCCGTATAAAAATTTTATGTCGAGTCAGTGTACTATTATTGTATATGAATATCGATGTCACATGCACATTGAAGACTTCTTGGTTTAGGTTGATATTAGTATAAGTTTAATAACGACGGTACTTGGCCATACTCGCAAAATGCAAACCGGAGAGCGACTCATATAAGCTTGTTTCGATGCAGTAAAAACATCAAAATGTTTATACTTTTCTTTAAATTCTAACTTACTTTGTGGAGGTGTTACTTAGTTTGTCGGAAATTTCTCTAAACCTAGACAACATATATCTACTTGATGTTAAACCGTAGGTTAACTCATGTGCCTGGAAAATAAAGACAGTTAACATCAAAAACACATGTTGAATAGTTTTTGATCAAATCTTCATTGGTGGTTGTAATGAAGAATGAAACTAAAAGTAAGGGACTATTGTATCTCTCTAGTACGAAATTACTGCACTATAAACACAATGAAATAATCTGGGTTTTTATACATTAATATATTTGTAAACAACTGGCTTATGAAAATGGGTATTCGAATCCAAAGCCAAAAAGACAACACAACACATTCGAAGTGCTTCGTAGGATAACATATTCATGCGTGTTGCAATATATCCCGAAAACGACACAATGGCATGTACCTGTCCAACAGCTTCGTCACGCATGTCAAAATCTTCCATGAGGTAACCACTGCTTCGTATGTAAAGTCCATCAATATTTTCTGTTATCATCCAATATTCCATTATTTTCTACAAATAGAAAATCACAAGATTCTAAATTGAAAGACAAAGGTCTTTATATTCAAACAAGTAATAACAATATGGGTTTCATTATTTTAATTGTAAAAGGCTTATAATTTAACATGTTGAGAACTTATCACACTTAGTATTATTTTTGTTCATATATAGGTTAAGACTAAAATTATTCTTTTACATGGTTTTCATTATGGGATTGAACACCTATTTTCGGTCGTTCATACATGCATGAACGACCGAAAATAGGTGTTCAATCCTTATAATTCTTCAAATTTATACATTTTTAAAAAAAAATATAATAAATTCGGAAACAATTCGTTATTTAGGACGACGTCTTCGCCACCATATTTGTTTACATTGGAAACGAGGCAGAGGCGTTCATGAAAGTATGAACGGATCTTGCAATGACGTTTCGACCAATCAGAAATGAGTATACGCATGAACGCATGTCTGATAAGAATTATTAGTTGTAAACTGACTGCTTTACGGAGATAATTACCAAACAATCCCAATTATGTCCCATAGTCAAGAACTTGCGTTACTTATATAATTAGGACCTTAAGATCTCAATGAAAGAGGGAGGATTGGCGTCCTAAAACCTGTAAACCCGCCATTTCTTTTGCAATGCACGTACCAATTCAGAACCAATGCGATTTTTATTTTTCTTATAAGTCTTTGCTTTGTTTTTTCTTATCATCATGGATATTTGAAATAAATTTTCATAGTCGTTTTTTGTGGCGTTTTGTGTTGTTGACCGTGTCTCCTTGCTGTTCTCGTTAGTGTTAACTCGTGTTGTCTTTGCCCTTTCAGACTTTTGACATACATATGCCCTATTGGTACCTGATTGCTTCTTTCGGGTGATTTGCTTCAATTATTTTTAAGATATAACAACTCCATAGTAAGATTATTCTAGGCAATATACATAAAATAGATAATTTCACTCTTGTTAAGACTTCGCGTTGTTGATTTCCGTTCGGTTGATTTTGTGTATTGTGTTTCTTCGTGTTGTTCTTGTTCGTGTTTACCGGTTTTGTCGTTGCCCTTTCGGACTTTTGACAAACGAATGCTCAATTGGTGCCTCTTTGCTTCTTACAAGTCCTATCACTTAATTTTATGAAAAATGTCCTCACAGTTAGCTCATCCATGACTAAGTCACTTCTCAAGTTAAGATCAGGTTGTCCAACGCCAAACTGGTGCAAGTAATACTGGTTTCTGGTAGTATCCATCGTCCATGCTGAGCTACCATTTACTGTATTCTGTAATTGTTAGTAAAAACTTCCATGACATCATTAAAGAACAGTTACATAGTCTAGTACATACATGTTTCAACTACATTTTTGCATACACTGTGTTTTTTGTACATATTCAATTATAAACAAAACATTTGATACCACTTGTAATACAAAAATGTGACGTTCGTCACTATAATAGTGCCGTGAGTGCGTATAGAAATTCAGAGACAGTTACAATTTACTTCAGCTAAACGGGAATAAAACACAACCTGAACGACAAATATGACTTTTAAATCTGCTTGAGAATCAATTTGCATATAAAATGTAGCATTGGTACATTGTATATGGTTGTTTATATCTTACAATAGTTTTCAGTCCCTTCTACAAAACTAGAATAGCGGTCCCTGGAGAAGTGTCCTTATGTCGCCTGCGTCTCAAAACATTTGGTAAACAGGAAGTAGCAATGTTTCGGGCATTAAATTGCTTTACACCTTATAGTACTTTGGGATAAAGCTACATGCCAAATATCAAGAAGCTGTGGCATGTAGTTACCCAGAAAACTGTGACGAAAATTTTGCATACATATGGTCATAATTCATAAAAACTTAAGTGTTCGGTAAACAGGAGGTAGCCATTTTTCGTGCATAAAATCGCTTAACACCTTTTAGTACTATGGGATGAAACTACATGCCAAATATCGAGAACTTGTGGCATGTAGTTACTCAGAAAACTGAGACGAAAAGTTTGCATATGTATGGTCATAATTCATAAAAACTTAAGAATTCGGTATACAGGAAGTAGCCATTTTTCGTGCATAAAATCGCTTAACACCTTATAGTACTATGGGATGAAACTACATGCCAAATATCAAGAAACTGAGGCATGTAGTTACCCAGAAAACTGTGACGAAAATTTTGCATATATATGGTCATAATTCATAAAAACTTAATAAGTATTCCGTAAACAGGAAGTAACGATTTTTCGGGTTTAAAATCGCTCTACACCTTCTGTGGCATGTAGCTGCCTTGAAAACTGTGACGGAAATTTTTGTGACGCCGCAGGACGACGACGACGCAAGACGACGGATGGTGCCAAAGTAACCCATATATGTCGCTTCTGCAACACGTTGCAGGCGACATAATAAAAACAGTCAGTAGAAATGTACAAATTCATTTCATAACATACCCAATTAGTAGATGTCGTGGACCATACATAGAAATTCTTATACAGTTGTGCCGAGTTTCTACTGTCGATAAACCATTGATGTTGGTCACTAGTCTGGTTAGGAATGAAATCTAACAGAATCTTCATACCTAAAATAAAACATATTGTGCAAATTCCTTCAAAGGCAAGATGTGAAAATATTTGAAAACGCTTACATTTTGTACTAGGTAATCATTGAATGTGCATGATTAAAAAAAAATACCTTTAATAATCATACATTGAATCATGAAGTGTTCACTATTTGACAGATTTACATAAATTTAATCATTCTATCTCAAAATAGAACAACAAATGCTGGTATTTGTAATTAGACAGCAAGCGCTAAGTATATGTTTCCAAAAATTTCAACTGAATAAAATAGCATAATCTAGCAAACAAGTTTTTACTCGTAACCAACATTACATTTGATCTCTCAAATACATGTATACAACTAAGAAAAAAACAAAAAAGCATCGTATCATCCGTATCGAACCAGAAACCTCACTAGACAAAAATGGACGGACGGTCGAACAGACCCGAACACTAAATGCCCCCTACTTTCGTAGATGGGGCATAAAATTGACAACATACATGTGTAGATTTTGAAATATACAACTAGAACGAAAAGCAGAAAAGTAATGCATCAATTCCTGTATCGATACAAAAACAGCACCATAACAACCATAACCAAGCAACACAACTGCGCAACGGAAACCCCAACAACACAACAGCAACGAAACACAAACTCAACCAAATTTGAGAGAGAAAGTAAACTAGAAAGTAATGAGATGTGGAATAAGTGTACGCGACATAGCCAACAATCAAGCGGCAATTCAGAAAAAAACCACAATGGACAACTTCCAGCAGCCTTCAACAAGGCCAGTAGGCGCTGCTCGCGGTTATGCAATTCGCCCATGGTCTGAATAAAATGCATATAATTCAAATCCAGTCCTGAAATAATCACAGATAGACCCCCTTCTTAAACAAGGAACATACAACATAAAAAAGACAAGTACAAACGAAAGCTTTGTCAAGGATTTCCTTGCTTTAATTGAAATAACATGACCAAACCATTCATCCCTTTTCGCACTTCCTAATTCAAAAGATACCTTTGTCATGTACTGCTTTGACCAAGTCTCTCAAGTCCTCTATAGTTCCAAAAATTGAATCCACCGCTCTATGATCAGTAACGCTGAACTCTTCCTTCGTCGCATCCATTTGAAAGATCGGACTTAAGGAAATAGTGTTGACTCCCAAACCACTAATATAGTCAAGCTTGGAATGCACCCCTGAAAGTAGTTGTTATTTATGAGGTCTAATGTTTTTCTTTAACTTTTAGGCATTGAAGCATTATTAGATAAAAGTAATAACTTTGAATTGGATCAAATGCCTATTAAGAAATCTTTTATAAATATGTATCTATGTGATTTCGGGGTTCATATGTACTTTATCGTTAAATATGTGATTAAAAGAGTGTATTTGCGGATAGGATTTTACTATTTTCCGAACTTTATAATTGTAAATCTGGTATATGATAATGAGAAACGATTTACACCATTTCATTTTCAAGAATCTATAAAGAGTCCTTCATATACAAAGGAAATTGTTTTAAGTTGGTTGTTCGTTTGTCATTAAAATAAAAAAAAGTACATTTTTTTTTCTTACGCCTACCTTTGATGTCGCCATTTCCGTCACCGTCACTGTCGTAGAAACTTCTGACGTAAATTCGATACATGGCGTCATTCTGCCACCACGATCTTGCTTCTTTATCTCTGCATTTAGGGTAAGCAAAAACCAGAGCAACAACTGTGATGATCAATGCAAGCCAGCCAATCAGCACGATTGAAATGCAAATCATACGCAATCTCACCCAAAATGGCCTCTGGGAATGCTGCAGCAATTCCTCCTTGCCCATCCCGCGAAATGTCGTTGGTGTCGACGTCGTTTGCTTCTGGTCCGCCATTTTCAGGTTTACTTCGTCTGGACTCCTTAATATAGAAAACAGTACCAATTATAAAAGCTCCTAGTAACAGAAGAATTTACACGATAAGAAAAGCTTAAAACGGTAATATATAAGTCTTATGAACGTATATACAGAGAAAAGATAAACCTGTCTTTAGTCTAGTATTTTTTGTTGTTTTTTTGTCAAGAAGAGGGTCTAAAACTTTTTCATTAGAATTTCCTGTGTTTTTTTTTAATTTTTGATTGCCCTTCTTTGTTTTTTCATACTGTATAATAGTAATGCAGTGTAATTCGTATGTAATTCATGAATTACATGCATTTTTGAAAAGGAAAAGCATTGAATTACCATTACATGTAATGCAAAACAAAAGGTGTATTACACATTACATTGAATTACTTAGAAAAATGAAATGCATTGCAATGCATTACCATTATACACATTAGCATTACCCCATGCCTAAGGCTAGGTAACATTGCAACTAGTATCGCGTTGGGTTGTTTTTTTTTAATCCATTGCGACCTTCAGTTTTTCCGGAATGTCTTTGCCTTGTTTTTTTTCTCTCTTTTTTTAACATACGAGATTGATCATCCCAGTTTAGATTACCTTAAAGTTAGTACCTTAATCATGTTTACTGTTAGTTTGTGGTTGGTTGATTTTTGATTCAATCTTTCTTTTTAGATTTTTGTTAAGTGTTTTTTTTTTCTTACTGGGACACGAAGTTGTTGTTATATTTTCACTCTTGTCATTCAAAAAAAATATTCTCATGGTTGACACCAAATAGTTCAAAATTACTAACGTGTATTTGACTGACTTTTTGTAATCGTCCACACTGGATGCGCTAACGAGATATACTCCAGATTTACTCATTGTTTCTTCTTTTCTACAAAAAAAAAAGGTAACAGATTGAATAAGAAGGCTAAGTTGGAAACTGAACGCGCTTGTCGTTCTGAGCTTTAAGAAGTAAACATTGTTAAAAAATGAAATGTGGAATAAATGTACATGACGCAACTCCCACCATTAGCGGCGCAACTCCCACCATTAGCTGTCCTCAGTGGAAAACACTAAGCAGACTTCAATGTGGTCAGCTGTCGATCAAATGATCCACAGAAAAAAAAAACACCACATGCATGAAAATTAAGTAGATTCAAAACTCTGAATGAGTTATGAAATCTTCGCATGCAATAAAACGTTTTTTTTTTAATTAATATTTTTTCTTGTTTTGAAAATGTCTGTCTAATCATGGCTATTATCACTTCGTTAGGGACGACCATTTAACTTAAATGGGGACTTTTTTTTATGTTGGTCAGAAATTTTTTAATGTGTCACGACAGAATATTGTTACATTATTAGCATTATTTTAGCAGAAATCCTTCCCAAGATTATTTTTCCCTTACAGTTTACATTGTACCCCCTGCAATTTTTTTTTTCATCAAAAAGCAATTTTACAATATTTATAATAAAAAGCTTCGCCGAGCACAGCATAATACGACCGCAACATGTCGAACCCTGTACATTTTAGGCCCAGTCATGCCAGTATAGATAGTAAATTGCTCTGTACACATGCTGTCCCATAGTGGGCTAACAAAGGTTTTTTTACGCATACAGCATTTTGTGGACTTTCCATCCACATTTCACAATGAATTCATTTTTTTTCAAAAGCAAACCAAAACAAATTACCGCTTTTGGTCCCTTATTCAGGGTATCTGCTACCTTTCATTTTTGCCCCTTTTGACCCCTAACGGAGATTAAGGGGAGGTTAGTGTCACAAAATTAATCTTCAATCTTTAAAAATATCCTCAGTTTTGTAAATCTACTACTTGACAAGAATCAATTAGCAAAACAATTAATGAAATCGGACAATAAACAGAAAAGTTTCGATTAAACCCTTTTGGTCCCTATTCACAGGCATTCGAAGGGGAGTATAGGGAATTTATTTTTTTTATATAAAACGAATGTGTGTGTCCCTATTTCCTAACGAAAAGAAAAGGGGCGATAATTAATCCTTAAACTTAAATCCACTACTTGACAAGACTAAAGAAGCAAAGGTGTACCAAAGGGGTAATCAGTATCATATAACCGTGAAGACAAAGACAAAACCGGCAGACAAAAAATCATCACAACAAAACAAACCACATAACATAAAACACACACACATAACAACAAAACCGCATTCAGCAACGCCAACTCAAGTCGAAGCGAGAGTGAACTCAGGTGCTCCGGAAGAGTAAGCAGTTCCTGCTTGCTATAGCACACCCGTCACGTTGCCAAAGATCGATGAAGTGTTGGTCAAATTCGGAAAGGATGACATTACAAAACACTATGTCAAACCAACATCTGTGCTCATCTGAGAGATAGAAATCCCGTATTTGCATACAAGCACATGATGTCGTCCGTAAAATTTCTTGAGTGATGACAACAACCTGGGAGCAATATACCCCTGTGTTAACAATTTGCTTGTCAGCCGTGTAGCTCTATCAAGGAAGTCGTTGTACTACCCACATGCTCTGGAATAACGAATCAATTGTGATACGTAAACTCCATATGCTGGAGCGGACGGAATGTTGCTACACAGAAAGGGAAAGTTAACTATTGGAAAGTTGAAGTCATCACGTTTGTCATAGAGCTTTGTACAAAGCCTTCCTTGTGTGTCAATTTCGAGAAATAGATCCAAATATGAAGCAGACCTCCTAGAATCTGTAGTGTCCTTTACCTCAAGTTCCTTCGGATATATGAGATGTAAATAGTCACCAAATCGAGGATTGTTTAGTGAAAGAACATCATCAATATAACGAAATGTGAGATTGAAGGATAAAGCAAGTTTGCGGTCCTTTTTGTCTAGAAGTGATTGTAAGAAGTCTGCTTCATATGAATGAAGAAACAATTCGGCAAGCAATGGTGCACAATTTGTGCCCATTGGGATACCTAACCTTGCAAAAAAAATAATAATAAAAATCGGAACATAGATAAAGTAATTGTATTTTTTGCCCCTTTTGATAAAAAAAGACTCCCAAAATCAATTCAATCTATTGTTAAATGATAAGGCAAATTATTGTTTAATTTCAAAACAATTGGCCAACCAGAACCAAAGTGTTTGTGGGAACAATTAAAATATTTGAATTCTTATTCCCTTTTTGGGTCCCTAATTTGTAAATGAATAAAAGAGGGGCCCCCAAAATCAATCCCACTAATTTTTTTTTATGGTTTGAAACATCATTATAAAATTTCATATTATTTAGTTAACCTGAACAAAAGTTATTGTGGAAACAAACAATAAAGTAGCATTTTTTGCCCCTTTAGGGCCCCTAACTTCTAAATGGAAAAATCAATCCCACCCATGCTGATCTGGAAAGGAACATCGTTGTCAAGTCAAGGTATATTAAGAGCCCAATTTTGTCCCCAAATTTTAAAATTATTAAAATGAGTTGGAACTATGCAATTTATAATTTAAATTAGTTAAAATTAACTATACATGTACCAGCATGACTTTTGTTCAAAGTCGACCTTTGTGATGTTAAAAATTGTTAAAATAAGTGACTCAAAAATTGTAATTTGTTGAAAAACTGTAAAAGACCTGCAAATTCCGGGTTGTTTTATGCAAGTTTAACTAGGAGCCACACAGAGTACCAAGACAATACGTTGTGTAAATGATCCTTTTTAATACAAAAACAAATGTGTCAAACAGACTCGGTGTCCCGCCTTTATATTTATCAATCAGCTAGGTTATCTTTCAATTACGAAGCTCACTTCATTACGCATTATTGTCACTTAGCGGGAATTGACTTGACTTTTTCAAACTTTTAAGTGCTCATTCAAGCAGAAAAAGAAGGTCTCAGGCAGCATCTGAACCACGTATCTTGCTTATCATCCCTAGATGCACCTACCATACCACTTTGGTTGAAGTTGTACTTGCCTTTTAGCAGGAATGAACTTTAATCAATTTCTGTAAGTGGTTATCCATGCGGAAAATATAGGTCACAGTCAGCATCTGAAGCATGTATTGTGCTCAGCATCAATAGGTGCACCTACCATACCAACATGGTCCATGCGGCACCTGTCAGTAAGCACTTGTCAGTAAGCAGGAATTGACTTTATTCATTAATCTGGAAGAAGTCATTTGTGCAGAAAATGTTTGTCACAGCCAGCATCCAAAGCATGCAGTGTGTTAAGCATCACTGAGTGCACCTACTATACCAATATATTTGATAAGGAACATGTCAATAAGCGAGAGAGGACTTTAACTATATGTATGTAAGAGGTTTCCATGCGGAAAATATAGGTCATCCGAAGCATGCATTGTGCTAAGTATCACTAGATGCTACTATACCAATATGGCTGGTGTGGCTCTTGCCAGTAAGCGAGAATGGACTTTAACCATTCTTTTGTGAGCGGTCATCCATGTAGATACTACAGGTCACATCCAGAATCCGATGCAAGCATTGTGTTTAGCATCACTAGGTGCACCTAATATACCAATATGATTTATGTGGCACTTCGTGGGAATTCGAAATATGGGGATTTGGGACGGACAGACGCACGAAGAACGGACCCAAACACTATGCCTCTCTACTTTCGCAGGCGGGGAATAGAAATATCTTTGTGGTACTCTGAGTAGTAAAATTTGCAAAGAAAACCCTACTCAAAATTCGCTTGATTTTAACACTTTTTCATAAAAACGCCATTTCCACAGAATTTGATGATGTCAATGTGGCGTAATCATTGAGATTTTGTGAGAGAAATTTCATCTCATTTCAATAACTTAAAAAAATATGCTGAATTTGGGTGCCAAATTTAGCACATATCACAGCAATCCGATAACTAAAACTAAAGTTATAGTCACGGTGATAACACTTAAGGTAACATACATCGACGCCACAGACATGGACGCAGACGACCCCGACAACGACAGCATCATACCATTATACGTCCGCGATTTTTTTGCGGTCGTATAAGAATCAAGCCCGCCCCTTTCAATTTAAATAGTTGATCCCTTATTCAATATGTCAATACATGTATACCCATGCTGTTCATTGACTTTCGACATATTCAATATCATATCGAAGAAACTTTCTTAAAACCAATTTCGGTGATGTTTTGTGAATTTAAATTATAAACTTAAAAGAAAACAAATACGAATTTAAAAGGACACAGTTATAAATATATACTACATAAATGTTAACTTATTCAATACAGTCCGAGGTAATGATGTACACTTTAGTAGTTAAAAGCGAAATTGGAATACCATTAAAACTGAAATTAAAAGCATGCATCAGTATAGTTTTGAGTAGCAAAATTAAAATAAAAAGAAGAATAAAATTGATGCTGAAGTGTCGTATACATGAGTTGTACGTATACATGTTCATCTGTCAAAATCTAGTGTGATAGTAAAAGGTTCCCAACCACCTGGCCATAGGGGTCTCTAAACACAGTTACACAAATATAATTTACTTAGTATATAAGACCCAACTGTATTCGTCTCGTGCGGGGCCAGGTTGGCGAATAGACCAACAGCAGAGCCTAGCTTGTCGTAAGAGGCGACTAAGGGTCTTGGGATTCTGACGTCGGGTCAGTGCTCAGCCCACAGACCCTGACCGCTGACCAAAGTGGCCAAGGTGTGTGAAGAGTGCCAAGCTTCATGCACGTAAAAGACACCTTTGTGGACCGCCAAGTAGTGTAACACACAGGCTTAATTTTCTGCCCCTACCCACCACTCCCCTTTTCCTGGGGTTATTCAAAATTTACTATTCCATAGTTTCCAACCCCACCCCCATATATCATTCATCATCATCATCATCAGTATTTCATGCTTATTTTATCATCCTTTTCATGTGCATCGCCTTTAAACAACCTTTATTGTGTTGCAAAGGCGTAAAACACCAACTCACTCACCCACTCACCCAGCTGTATTCCAGAGTTTTTTTTAAGTTGTGTTATATGTCAAGTTTGAATCATGTCATTGACTCTTGCTGATTAAACATACATATAGGCCATTGTTTATACTTTACATTTTGTCAGACTAATTTTCAAAGAATGAGCAAAAAGACCATCCTCGGAAACCCATGATTTCTTCTCTCGCTTACTCATTCAAACGAGAAGGCGAAAGAAGAACGGTTTTGGGGGAGGTGTCCTCATATATGTATCAAATGATATCAATGTCGGTGTAAAGCGTAGAGTTGATCTAGAATTTAACGAAGGTGAATAATATGGCTTGAACTATCATTGAAAAGCTTCAAGCTACTACTGTGCTCTATGTATCGTCTTCCCAATACCGCAAACAATTTTTGGAATCTCCTAGATTATTCTATCGAGCAGGCATTTAATACGACTCAAAACATTGTTTTAAATGGTGATATTAACGTGAATCTATTAAGAGACAGAAATCCACGCTTAAATGAAATTTTAACAACATATGAATTAAGAAATACCATCAAGGAACCAACTCGAATGGGAGCTCTTCTAGATCCAATATTTATTTCTAACGATGATCTAGAAATAGACTCAGAAGTCATAAATGTACTGAGAAATGTCAGTGATCATGATGCAACTCTAATTAATCTTAAAATTACAAATTATACTCGATCAAAAATTCAGAGAAAGGTTTGGCTCTATAAAGAGGCTGACTATCCATCTCTGAATAATGCCATTGCAGATTTTGATTGGGACTCATTGTTTGATAATACCGAAGACATTGATCAAATAAATGAAAATTTTACTGGCAAATTTTATGAATTCGTAGATGAGTTTATCCCCTCCAGAACTGTTTTTTTAAGACCAAATGATAAGCCGTGGTTCAACACCGAAATAAAGCGAGAAATTAGGAAACGTGAACGATTACGTAGAGTGGCCAGGGAGAAAAATGAACAATCCCACGTTAATAGGTATAAAGCACAGAGAAATAAGGTGAACAATATGATTAAATATGCACGTGAGCAATTTATGTCATCAGCTGATGAAATAGTGGATTCTTACTTAAAAAAAGACTCTAAAGCTTATTGGTCCCTTATTAAAAGACTCGTCAAAGGATCGAGTAAGTTCACTGGCATACCACCCTTATTTGACAGTTCGACAGGGGAAATGGAGCAATCAGATAAGGCTAAAGCTAATCTTCTTAATAAATATTTCTGCTCCATCTCCTCTGTTGATGATGAAAATAAAGATCCACCTAATCTCCAACCAAAAACAAATAATTACCTTTTAAATGTTGTCATAAGTGAAGAGGAGGTTAAGGATATTTTAAAGAACTTAAAAATTGGCAAGGCTTGTGGCAATGATAATGTAAGTCACCAGATGCTAACTGAAGGTACAGCTGAGTCTATATGTCGGCCGCTTTGTAAACTTTTTAATATTTCATTAGAAAAACGCAAATTTCCATCTAAGTGGAAATTAGCCAGAGTAATGCCAATCTTTAAGAACGATGATAAATCAAATCCTTCAAATTACCGCCCTATTTCTTTGTTAAGCTGTGTGGGAAAGGTTATGGAGAGAGTAATGTATAAACATATGTATAATCATATTATAAATAACTCTCTGCTCTATCCATACCAATCAGGATTTCTCCAAGGTCACTCCACTGTCTATCAACTGATAGAAATTTATGACAAAGTATGTTCTAATTTAGACAACAAACTCTCAAATATACTGATTTTCTGTGACATCTCCAATGCATTTGATAGAGTATGGCATCGGGGTTTAATAACGAAATTAAAATCATATGGAATATCTGGTCCTGTATTGTACTGGATTAAAGATTATATAACAAATAGAAAACAGTTTGTAACCCTAAATCAGACTTCTTCTACAATTGGTACAGTAACAGCGGGAGTACCACAGGGCTCTGTCCTTGGTCCTTTGTTATTTCTTTTATATATTAATGATATAACTGACAATTTGGGGAACATCGCACGACTGTTTGCAGACGACACATCCCTGCAATATGCTGGAAATGACTTCTTATTATTAGAAAACAGAATAAATGATGATTTGAAAAAACTACACGATTGGTCACAAGATTGGCTCGTTGACTTTAACCCAAAGAAAACAAAAGCCCTTATTATTTCTAATAGTGCTTATATTCAACCAAATCTTCTATTCAATGACGAGGTCGTAGAAATTGTAGACCATCATAAGCATTTAGGTGTAACATTTATGTCTGATGGAAAATTGACAACGCATATAAACAATATTGTTGAATCTTCCCTGAAGTAGCTTAATGCTCTTAGAAAATTAAAAATTTGTTCTTTCGTCTAAGAGTCTATCTACTATTTATTTGACATTTATCCGACCCTTGCTGGAATATGCGAGTGAGGTCTGGGACGGCTGCTGTGAACGTGAAACTGAGAAACTCGAAAAGGTCCAATTGGAAGCTGCCAGAATTGTTACTGGTTTGACTAAATTTGCTAGTAAAGAAGCTCTTTATTTTGAAACTGGTTGGGATACCTTGACTGACAGACGTAACCACAAAAAATTGTGTATCTTTTATAGAATGCACAATATAATTTGTCCTAAATATCTAAGTGACTGTTTGCCACCTTTGGTCTCGAATATTACTGGATATAATCTACGAAACAACGAAGATTATGTTCCAGTTCGTTCTAGACTAAATGTGTATGCAAAATTATTTATCCCGTCTACAGTATCCCTCTGGAACAACCTTGCAGTCTCTGTCAGAAATTCTCCAACATTTGAAAGCTTCAAATTAAAACTTAAAACCCGTTTTCTTAATCCACCTAAATATTTCAGCGAAGGGCCAAGAAAGCTAAATATTATCCACACAAGACTACGTCACCGATGCAGTTCTTTAAATTATGATTTGTATAGAATAAATGTAACTGGAAATCCCATGTGCACTTGTGGTGCTACGTATGAAGATGCATATCATTTTTTTCTTGAGTGTCCTTTTTATGTACTCCAAAGGTATTCAATTTTTGATGTTCAGGATTTGAATATCGAATATATTCTTTTTGGAAATGAAAATGCCACATTTGAAGCAAATTCTGTACTATTTAGAAAAGTCCGAGCGTATATAGGCCGAATCAATAGATTTCCGAAAGGTCGATCTATATCAATACAAAAATGTTTTTGTTATTTGTGTACACTGCATGTCGTTGTCAATTTTTTGTATTGTATACTCATGGAGAGGGCAATACATAAGTTGGTATAACTTAACGTCCAATCCATTTGCTATTTTTTTGCAATAAAATATTATTAAACTAAAGAACCCCTGGGTTTCTGAGGATGCAAAAAGATTAGCTCACCTGCATGCTTTTGGTCAGTTACCTTTCTACATTTTTTAAGGTTATGACCTACCAAAACGATCTGTGACCGGGCGGTGTAAGGTCCATGGTTCCTCCGCATGTGCATGGGGAATTAACACCCAAAATCAACTTACAATTTCGATAAAACTTGGAAATTGAGTGACAATGATATTTATGAAGTCAAACTGACCAGACAATCGGTTTAAAAGACAATATGGAGATGTGGAATAAGTGTCACGAAATATCCTACATAAACACACTGCAAATTAAAAAATCTACATATAAGTGTCCGAGTTAAAAAGGACAAAAAAACTAAAAATTTAAGTACACATTCACACACACAAAACCAAGCAAATAATTTAACCATGTATAATTTCAAACAATAGCAACTTAACTTACCTGATTCAAAGTATATGTGTTGACACAAGTTCTATCAAGTTTTATCACAATAAATCAGATATATATCTATGTGTATACAGGTACAATAAAATCTCATAAATCTTAAGATTCTACAGGTATTATCTTTCACGGTCTACCTGGATAATTTTAAAGAAATTTTACTTGCCGGGCCGGTCTATAAATTATATATGCAGTATAATAAATAAAGGTGTTTGAAATTCCTTTAGTAATAGAAAAAGAAATAGTGTATGGAGTGAAAAGGTAAAAAAGTACCCAAGTTTAATATACTTAAACTTTTAAACATGCGCCCGCAGAATCAAGATATGTTAGTGTTTAAGTATTATTAGTTTAAATGAGTTTTGTACGGGGTAACCCTCGCTGTGGGTAACGATTTGTAATGCAAAGTATACGTAGAGAGGTCAGAGGTAACAAGTCCACGACAAGCCCTTTTTATTTACATATGTACAACTGCTCAAAAGTAAATAACCCGTAAACACACCCCTCTCCTAAAAAAAACAAAAAAAAACTTTAAATCGCCAAAGACAAACTTTAAAATAAGAAAGCAAGATAAGTCCATGTTACTAAAAATCAATACGATCAAATTTCAAAATAAAAAGTGCATATCAATATTATTATGTCATACTAAGTTTCATATATGTATTACTGCGACCCAAATATGGGCCAATAGTATTTGAATAAATATATTATTTTGCTTATTAAAATCAATGTGTAAATGCACCCCTTTAAGTATATACGTATACTGCCTCGCCACATTTCAAGTGGATGTATTAGTAAAGCAGGCATCCAATATCTTATAATTCAATCAAAACTATTCTACTCAAAGTGGTTCGAAGTTAGACCGGTTTTCATTTCACATTTAGTTTCCATCGTTCTGATATTTAGTGTATAATTTCATTATTATAAGTTCTTATTGTAAACACCGGCTTCGTGGCAATGGATGGATTGCCATTCGTATGTGTATTGCTGATATTCTTTGATTTGTTTTTATTATATGAAAAATTGGGACAAAGACAGAAATGGACCGATTTCGATAAACACCAATAGATGATCGAGCGACAGTCCTACAATCGAATCCCACGTTATGGGGATCCATACCAAATATTAACAAAATGATTAACAAGCTGTGATAAGAAGTTGCTGAGAAAACTGTTACAAAAAATTGGTAAACAGGAAGTAGATGAGCGACAGACCTATGGCAGCCCATGCTGATGCTGCATACCAAACATGAGGCTGTGATAAGTAGCTGCTGAGAAAAAAAAACTGTACATGTTACGAAAATATTTTCGACGCCCGACATTCATCCTTTTATAACCCGATTTTTCACTCCGTTGAATCCGGCCAAAAACTGTGCAAATCACTTTTTACACTTCTGAATCAGAATGATTATCAGCACTAACATTCAAGAGCTAATATAATACCACCAATACTGTCAGAAGCAAGAAGCCAAGTGTATTCAAATATCGGAAAACTGCATTCAGCTACACGAACCGAGAAGAGTCTTGTGCGTAGGGGGTTAGCATTTACTGCAAGTTGCAACGATCAATTCTATGCTTAGGTTAAATCTGGTAGAGAACGACAAACAGGAATTGATACAGGGGGGCAACTTCCTGTGGATTAAGTGTCTCTGGTGAGTCACCAATAACCAACTAAGTTGTCATATTCCATATGTGTTCCATGCATTCAAATTTAGAAAACCTGTAAATCTTTATATACCCACAAATAAATGGATGTCTGTTATAAGTGATAACTAGAGGCTCCCAGGAGCCTGAATCGCTCACCTGATCTCTTATGCCAAAGTTTGAACTTTCAAGTATACATAGTTGCAAAACAATCCTTTCAGTGGTTTCAGAGAAGATTTTTGGAAATCAGTTTAAATTAATAGAAAAAACAGTTAAAAGTCAATAACTACTGTAAGGACCTTTTGATGCTGAACAAGAAAATTTGCTTCTGATTTTCTTTATCTCTTTTACTTTTTGAGTAAATAAGCCAAAAACAATGGTTTGACCCCCCTGTTCTATTTTTAGCAAAGGCCGCCATGTTGGTTAGTCAACATGTATATAATTCACAAACTTGGTAGAGGACATCCTAAAGATCATGTATACCAAGTATCAATGCAATCCCTTCAGTGGTTATAGAGAAGAAGATTTTTGAAAATCAGTGTAAATTAATGGAAAAAACAGTTAAAGGGGAATAACTCTTAAACGGCTGATCTGACAATTTAAACCCTGAAAATCACTTTTGTAGATCTCAATGAGCTAAACAATTTTGCAATGCTAACTTTTCCTCTAGCTCTAACGGTTTTCAAGATATTGTCCAAAAACTGCAAAAATGGTCAAATTTGATGACTAAAGGGCAATAACTCCTATAGGGAGTCGTTTCACAACTTCGACTCAATGGAGAGATTCGTAGAGCTTTTGATGCTGAACAAGGACAGTTGTTTCAGATTTTCTCTATCTTTGGCGCCATAAAACCTGGTTTAACCCACCATTTCGTTTGAAATGCCTGTACCAAGTCAGGACCATTGCGATCCACCAGTTCTCCGGTGTGACTGATTCGTTTTTGCCATTTTCTCTGGACTATGAGATTGATCATTCAAGTTCGGTAGTTTTGTTATTACCTTTATTTCATACTTTTTGAGTTATAAGCCAAAAACAATGGTCTGACCCCCCTATTCTATTTTTAGCAAAGGCCGCCATGTTGGTTAGTCAACATGTATATAATTCACAAACTTGGTAGAGGACATCCTAAAGATCATGTATACCAAGTATCAATGCAATCCCTTCAGTGGTTATAGAGAAGAAGATTTTTGAAAATCAGTGTAAATTAATGGAAAAAACAGTTAAAGGGGAATAACTCTTAAATGGCTGATCTGACAATTTAGACCCTGAAATCATTTTTGTAGATCTCAATGAGCTAAACAATTCTGCAATGATAACTTTTCCTCTAGCTCTAACGGTTTTCAAGATATTGTCCAAAAACTGCAAAAATGGTCAAATTTGATGATTAAAGGGCAATAACTCCTATAAGGAGTCGTTTCACAACTTCGACTCAATAGAGAGATATGTAGATCTTTTGATGCTGAACAAGGAAGGTTGCTTCCGATTTTCTCTATCTCTTATACTTTTTGAGTTAAAAGCCAAAAACAATGGTCTGACCCCCCTGTTCTATTCTTAGCAACGGAGGCCATGTTGGTTTGTTGACATGTATATAATTCACAAATTTGGTAGAGGACATCCTAAAGATCATGTATACCAAGTATCAATGCAATCCCTTCAGTGGTTATAGAGAAGAAGATTTTTGAAAATCAGTGTAAATTAATGGAAAAAACAGTTAAAGGGGAATAACTCTTAAACGGCTGATCTGACAATTTAAACCCTGAAATCACTTTTGTAGATCTCAATGAGCTAAACAATTCTGCAATGCTAACTTTTCCTCTAGCTCTAACGGTTTTCAAGATATTGTCCAAAAACTGCAAAAATGGTCAAATTTGATGACTAAAGGGCAATAACTCCTATAGGGAGTCGTTTCACAACTTCGACTCAATGGAGAGATTCGTAGAGCTTTAGATGCTGAACAAGGAAAGTTGCTTCAGATTTTCTCTATCTTTCATACTTTTTGAGTTATAAGCCAAAAACAATGGTCTGACCCCCCTATTCTATTTTTAGCAACGGCGGCCATGTTGGTTGGTCGACATGTATATAATTCACAAACTTGGTAGAGGACATCCTAAAGATCATGTATACCAAGTATCAATGCAATCCCTTCAGCGGTTTCACAGAAGAAGATCTTTGAAGAAAAGTTAACGGACGGACGAACGACGAACAACAGACGACAGACGACAGACGGACGACGGACGCTTAACGATGACAATAGCTCACATGACCCTTCGGGTCAGGTGAGCTAAAAACATCAACTTGTAACAGCTACAATTCTTGTTACCCTGTACATGTTTTTTAAAGCATCAGGGTGACTAGTACTTGTACAATGTACCATGATTTCAAACCTATCAATCATGCATACAAGTCAATCATACAAAATATTACTTCATTTCTTTAAATGTTCTACATTATCATGAGTTTTCATGTGCATTTTAAGGTTTTCTTCCTTCTGAAATATATTGCCGCACACTAAACATTTGAAAGGGTTGTCATGTTGTTGATTCTCATGAAGTTTCATGTGTTTTGAAAAAGCCGTTCCTCCTTTATATTTCCTATGACACACACGACACTCAAAAGGTTGATTTGCATTGTGTATCTTCAGGTGGTTTCCAAGATAACGTTTGTGTGTAAATGTTTTCTTGCATATTTCACATTCAACAACACCTTTAATTGGTGATGATATTTTATGTTCTCTCCCCATGTGTCTTTTCAAATTGAAGTTTTTACTAAATGTCTTTGAACAAATTTTACAAGTTAAAGTTGTGTTGTCCTTAATATTCTGGTCAACTTCTACATGTATGTTCTCATAGTTCAGCACCTGTGGCATGGCTGCTTCTTCCATGTTGTTTTTTTTTTTGGCTTTATTCGTGTACTACTGTACCACCACAGAAAATAAGTCAGGAGTACCTTTCCCTTCAAATAAGAAAATATAATATTAATAAAATTATACATGTATTGTGAATCTGGAAACAGAATCGGTTTAACATGTTTAATTGATTTTTTACACATAGAAGATGGATACTTGCATACACAAGTATGATGTTTGGATGATACAAATTATCAATATAACAATAAACTAAATAAGTCAAGAAATAATCTTGACCACAAACACATCAATAAAAGTGGTAAATTTTTGTTAGAAATGTGTAAAGAGTGTAGTGTAAATATTTTAAATGGTAGAACCACTGGCGATATGACTGGTAAACCAACTTGTATAACCTATAATGGTAGCAGTCTTGTAGACTACTGTCTAGTAAACAAGAGTTTGCAACACTCAATAGGATATTTTGAAGTCAAAAAGTTTACTGTCTTCTCTAATCATTGCCCGATAAGTTGCGCACTTTTCACAAATTTCTTCTATAACCTTGATAATTTCAACAATTTGCAAAACAAACTAAAACCTCTACCAGGAAAATTCATATGGTCAGAGGAGGCTGTTCAAAATTACACTTTGAATATAAAAAACAATGAAACCAAGACAAAATTAACAGACTTTATGCATACTCAGTTTGCAGATGCAAATGAAATCACCGAATCGTTCAGCTCAATATTAGTTGACTGTGCAAAAAAGTCTACTAAATTTATCAAAAAATTCCCAAACTCAAAGCTGAGAAAAAGGAAACCTAACCCATGGTTTTCTAATTCCTGCCAAGACCTGAGAAAAACCTTGAAGAATTACGAGAAACTAGTTAATAAATTTCCATCTAACTTGGAATATAGAAAGTCATTCTACTCGTATAGATCAAAGTACACGTCAGAAAAGTTTGTAAACAGGAAGAAAAGGCCTATAAACAGAAGATCTATAATGAAATGAACCACGATATTGAAAAAAATCCTAAAACGTTTTGGAACTTGTTAAACAAACTTGATTATATCCAATCTGGGGATAAAGACAATAGTGACCTACCCCATGAATCATTTATAAATTTTTTCAAGAAACTTAATATTGATACTTCTAGTAGCAATGACCATAAAAGGTCAATTCTTAAGGAATATGAATATCTGAAGAAACATATTTTAGATAATGATGCAACTACTGATTATGAAATCAGTGTTGAAGAAATAAAGAAAGCTGTAAAACCCCTAAAATATGGTAAGAGCACAGCAAGTGACCTTATTTCAAATGAAATGTTAAAAAATGGAGGTAATGTTTTACTGGCTGCTCTCAAAAAATTATTTAACTATATACTTAACGCAGGACAATTTCCAAATTGCTGGAATGAAAGTTTTCTAGTCTTAATCCACAAAACAGGGAACAAATTTGACCCCAATAACTATAGGGGTATTTCAATCACATCAAATTTAGGAAAACTTTTCAATAAAGTTGTTCATGAGAGACTTTTGAAATTTATATTTGAAAAAAACCTGATAAGCGAATATCAAATTGGCTTTAAAGAAAAGTGCCGTACTTCAGATCACTTATTTACCCTGAAAACAATCATTGATCGTTACAAAAAAGATAAGAAAAAAGTGTTTGCCGCATTCATAGATTTGAAAAAAGCATTTGACACTATTTGGAGAACTGGTCTATTTTATAAATTACTAAAAGCTGGTATATCTAAGAAAATGTTTAACATTATTTCATCAATGTATAAAGATACAAATGCAAAACTCAAGTTTTCAAATGGGCTTAGTGAATCGTTTCCCTCTGAATGTGGGGTAAAACAAGGGGATGTACTAAGCCCTACTTTGTTTAACATTTTTACAGATGGCATTGTGTCAGACCTTAGGTCTGACAGAAATTGTGAGCCTGTTGTGATAAATGGTATGTACATAAATTGTCTTTTGTACGCAGATGATATAATTTTATTATCAGATAGCAAAGAAGGTCTACAATCTAGTATTGATGTCTTCAAAAATTACTGTAAAAGCTGGAACTTGCAAGTTAACGTCAACAAATCCAAGGTTATGGTTTTTAATTCAAATGGTAAAACATATGTAAACAATTTCAAGTATGATGACTGTTATTTAGAAACTGTTTCACAATATTGTTATTTGGGTGTTATGTTAAAACACAATGGTAATTTTAATGTTGCAATTTCTGTTTTAATGGAAAAAGCCAGAAAGGCATTGTTCAAGATTAAGAAGATTTTGGGTATTAATAACCCTTGTAGACTGCTTGAAAAACTTTTCGACACTTTAGTCACCCCGATTCTGTTGTACAATTGTGAAATCTGGGGAATTGATATAAACCAAGATGATTCCTCAGCAGTTGAACGCTTTTACATAAAGTTCATAAAAGAAATTCTTGGTGTCAACTGTAAAACAAGTAACTCTGCATGTAGAGCAGAGCTAGGAAAACTACCTTTATGGTCAAAAATTTCCTTTTCTTGTATCAAATATTATAATCATTTATTATCAAATAATGAGACATTGGCACATAAAATCTTTGTCGCTACAAAAAGTTCCAATCCATGGACCAAAAAGTTAAATAATCTTCTCAATAAATTGGGGTTTTCATATGTAGTTAATGCAAATGATCCAGTAAAACACATTCTTGGGTCCATTAAACAAAGAATTGAAGACCAAGCGTCCCAGATACAACAATCGAGTATACTGAATTCCTCAAAATTATGTTTTTTTTAGGAAAAATTGTAATGGTCAGAGACCACCTTACGTTGATATTTTTTCGAATAAGTCCAACAGGGCAAACATTAGTAGACTTAGGTTGTGGTCACACAACTTGGCTATAGAAACGGGAAGACATCATTCTATTCCAGTTGAAAATAGAAAATGCACCTCATGCGATAATGGACCAATTGAAGACGAAGAGCACTTTGTGCTACAATGTGAGAACTATAAAGGACTTCGGCTAAATTTTGAAAACAGTATTAATAATATTTTTCAAATACTAAATGGAAAAATTCTCCTTCTTTTTTGAAGTCCTGTTTTTATAGTAAATCATTTTGTGTTCTAAAATTACTGTCTTCATTTATAGGTCAATGCTTTTTGAATAGAAAATAGTAATTGTTACAATAACTATTTCACATTCATTATGTTTATATTGCTAAATACCATCATCATTGTTCATCTATTGTACTATTTTTATTATGGGTCATAACCAATTGTATTGATTGTGTTTGTGCCAATAAAATATTGTCTATTGTATGATTTTAGTTTTACAATGTACATTTGCAGGCAGCTCAAGCTACAGTATGTATATCTGTTATATGGGGCTCCCGCAGGGTACCCCCCCCTCAGGTCGCAAGGTCGCTTTTAAAAGAGGCCTGAGTTCGCAAGGTCGCTTTTAAAAGGCATATTTTGGCGGAGGTCGCAGGTCGTTTTTTGGCATAGGTCAATTTTATGAAGTGTAGGTCGAAGTCGCCCTTAAAAAGCCCTCAGGTCGCAGGTCACTTATATGCTTTGTATTTATTATGTAAATAATATACTTGCAAGTTTTGGGGTTATAATCCTTGAGTCCCCCATCCTTAAGCTTGAAGCTGGGCATTGCATCATGCATATCATGTTCAATTAATGCTACATACCCAGGGGCGGATCCAGAAATTTTTAAAAGGGGGGGGGGTTCCACATACTGGGTTCTGTGGTCCAGGCTGAAAATTTACACAAAAATTTAAAAATTTCGGAGGAAAGGTGGGGGTTCGGACCCCCACCCCCCCCTTCTGGATCCGCCACTGATACCTTTTTGAACATGCATTATGCTGTTACATGTAAGTAGGATAAAGGATATGATTAACTAGACTATGGGCGCTGTGTCCTAAACACTTTATCCACCTTTCATAAATCTTATTCGACGATACTATATGTACCTAAATTATACCTTATACCTTATTATAACTGTTATTGCAAACACAATGCTTATAAAATCAATAAATATCATATGTTATCATATAAATATTACATATATATACAATAAGTATACACATGCAATGACATACATATTAATTGTCAGGTTAAACATGTATTGTATTCTTTATATGTCACTTTATATAGGCCTTAACCATCTATTGTAGTTGAGTTTGAGCTAATAAAATTATTCTTATTCTTATTCCTAAATTATATGTACTTCTAATTCACTTTATACATAAAAATAAGACTAAGGTTTTGACAGTCCTATTTAATCATTGGCGTTCTGATTAATGTAACATTCTATAAACAATGCAAACCCGTTTTCTTTTAAACGTTTTTTTTTTTATTTTTCTTACCTTTGGTTAGTTTAAAACATGTGCACAGGTGAATACACAATGTTAAGTACGTGTAGAAATTTTGCTAAAACCTCAAATCTAATCCGGCAACGGAACGAAAAAATAAAAAGAAAGATATGCACCTAAATTTTAGTTTGTAGTATATAAAAATAGTCACACATTTACATTATTATGAAACTGAAAAAAATATTTTACGTTCACAAGCAAAAGTATTTCTAACTTTTTTTCTCTATTTTAGCTCACCTGATCCGAAGGGTCAGGTGAGCTATTGCCAGTCGTCCGTCGTCCGTTAGCTTTTTTTCAAACATCTTCTTCTCTGAAACTGCTTGGCCAAGTGCAGCCAAACATGATATGGTTGTTCCTTAGGGTATTGTGCAAAAAGTTTGCGTTTGGATTTTCGATACGTCCAAAAACATGGCCGCTGTTACTAAAAATAGAACAGGGGGGGTCAAATACAGTTTTTTCTAAATAACTCAAAAACGGTGACAGATATCAAAATTCTGGCAAGGATAAAAGTGATAAGCACCTCAAGATCTACCTGCTCTGAAATTTTCAAGACGATCTAACAAACGACATAGAAGTTATTGCCCATTTTCTGGATTTTTTTCAAAAAATTTCACTTATTCAGCCCGATATCTTAAAAAACTATACAAGATATTTTAACAATTCAAATTGCATATGATTAAGCACATTAAGATCTACATTTCATGTTATTAGGTCAAAGCTGTGGAACAATTTCTTTTAGGAGTTATGGCCCTTAAAGCGTCAAAATTTACCATTTTTCATTACTTTTTCCCTGAATTTCAAAGATTAACATAGATCCAACTTAAACCAAACTTGGCACAGTTGTTTAGTAGCATAAATGCTACAAGTGTATCGTTCAGATTTTTGATTCGTCAAAAAATATGGCCGCCATGCTTAAAAATAGAACATAGGGGTAAATTGCAGTTTTTTGCTAATAACTCAAAAATGGTTACAGATATCAAAATTCTGATTGGATACAATAGTGATCAGCATCTCAAGATCTACCTGCTCTGAAAGTTTCAAGAAGATCCAACAATTGATGTAGGAGTTATTGCCCTTTTTCTGGATCTTTTCAAAATTTTTCACTTATGTAGCCATATATCTTGAAAACTATACAAGATATTTCAAAAATTTAAATTGAATATGATCAAGCACATTACGATCTATATTTCATGCATTCAGGTCAAAGCTGTAGGACCATTTCTATTAGGAGTTATTGTCCTTAAAACAACACAATTTACCATTTTTCATTACTTTTCCCCTGAATTTCAAAGGTTAACTTGTCTGACACCGTAAGACCAACTGCATCTTAACTAGGCACACTTGTTTAGTAGCTTATATGCTACAACTCTATTGTTCATATTTTTGATTCGTAAAAAAAACATGGCTGCCATGGCTAAAAATAGAACACAGGGGGTAAATTTCAATTTTTTGCTAATACCTCAAAAATGGTTTCAGATATCAAAATTGTGCAAGAATCAAAAGTGATAAGCATATTAAGTACCTGTCCTGAAATTTCGGAAAAGATCTGACTGCTGATGTGGGAGTAGTTGCCCTTTTTTTCTAATTTTTGCTAAATTTTGCACTTATTAAGCCCAATAACTTGAAAACTAACCAAGTTATTTCAGAAATTTAAATCGCACATGGTTAAGCACAAGTATCTACAAAATATATTTATCTGTGTAGTTCAGGTGAGCGATTCAGGCTCCTGGGAGCCTCTTGTTTTGTTTAGTACTTTGTTAATTTTAAATAATAATTTGAATATTTGAAACATTCAAAAATTCCTGCCGATAAAATAAGTGATAATTGAAAAATGGTAAAATGTACAATGCCGAATCATGTACACGACCATATTTAGTTTTTTCTTAATTTATATATAAATCAGCATTCATATCATTTCATGACATTTACAAGTAGTACTAGAGTCAAGTATTTGTATGCAGTAAAATCATGAAAATGCCTGTTGAAAAACATGCACTGTCTGAAAGATAACAGTCAATCCAGTTATGGATCACATAGCCGCGTGCATGCAAAATGAAGAAAGCCGTATCATGTGTGAACACCTTTTTTTTAAAATTAGAACTCCCTCCCACCCCCACCCCCCCAAAAAACCCACTGACATGAAACGATACACATATAGTTATGGCCCGACCACGTATGTGGATCGGACATATAGTTTTACCCTTGTCCGTCCGTCCGTACGTCCGTCCGTATCACTTTGGTTAAGTTCTTAGTTTCGGTCTATTACTCGGATACTAGATGTAGGGGGTCAATGATATTTCACTACCAGATGGGTCTTGGGTAGGGCTACACCATCCACTAGAAATTAGGTCACTGTGACGTATATTTTATGCATGAACGATTCGGTTAAGTTCTCTGTTAAGGTCCATAGCTCGGATACTAGATGTTGGGGGTCAATGATATTTCACTACTAGATGTGTCTTAGGTAAGGTGACACTACCCACTAGAAATTAGGTCACTGTGACCTATATTTTACGCATGAATGACTTTGGTTAAGCTCTTGGTTAAGGTCCATATCTAAGATACTACATGTTGATGGTCAATGGCATTTCACCACTAGATGTGTCTTGGGTAACATGACACCACCCAATTAAAATTAGGTCACTGTGATCTATATTTTATGCATGAACGACTAAGGTTAAGTTCTCGGTTAAGGTCCATGATAACTTGGATACTAGATGTTGGGGGGTCAATGATATTTCACCACTAGATGTGTCTTGGGTAAGGTACCACCATCCACTAGAAATGAGGTCACTGTGACCTATATTTTACGCATGAATGACTTTGGTTAAGTTCTTGGTTAAGGTTCATATATGTTAGGGGTCAATAATATTTCACTACTCGATGAATCTTGGTAACATGGTACCAACCACCAGAAATAAAGTCACTGCGACCTATATTTTACACATGAACACTTTTGATCAACTTCTTGGTAAAGGTCCATATCCCAGGTAATACCCATTGAGGGGCAATGATATTTCAAGAACGGGAGGGTCATCCTGTGGCTCATAGACCCATTTTCTAGTTTAAATCTGAGATAATAATAAACCCATGTTATGATATTCTCAGTTTAAATAGAAGATAATGAGATGTGGAATAAGTGTTCGTCACACAACCTACAATATAAATGACAAAAAAAAAAACGAAAAAATCCACAATGGAAAGCAGCCAGCAGCCTTCAATGTGACCAGTGGTCGCTGATCGAGTTAACCTTAGGTATGATAAATGATAAATTGATATAATATAGTATGGATATGGTGAGCTGCAAAGAAGGGGTGTCCGTGTGCCAACAGGGATGAAAATCATCTTTTTTAACCTTAGGTAACTTGATCTGAGAAAAAGAGCCGCGCAAGAAGTAAAATAAAATACAGGTTCAAGAGTCAACACTGTCCAAGTCTACAACTGAGAACTGGACCCAGGTGTAGCGGAACCTGGTCTGAAAATCAACGGAGAGGGTCTCCTTTCAAGTAAAAAAACCATGACCCCTTTCCAGACATACGGCACCCCATTTCAGACACTGAATTGAGCGGAAATTGTAGACCCTTTAAATAATGATAATATACAATAAACACATATATGTATTTAATATATTGCATATCATATTTAAAAAGAACAATTTCATACATACATTAACATGATATGATTTCATGATCTGTTGAAAATCAGACATGTAAAAATCCCATTCTAGACAGACAAATTATGACCTCCTACACAGGGGGGGGGGCAATTGACCGAAAGAAAAATACTTCTCTTAGTATAGTAACTCTTTTTTCATTTTACAGAGATTCTTATAGAAAAGTCATGTATATGTATAATGTCGTGCAATTAATCTTAAATAGCACACAACAAGTAGGATTTATAGAAAATAAATACATATATTGCATGAAATGTTTCATATCTAATGCACCACTGAAATATATTTCGGACGGGTGCATCTAAACACCACATAGGAATCCTTAGAGCACTACCAAAATGTGCACTAAGGACATGACTCATTTGTTTTTTTTAGATTTTTAAAAGACCTGCACGTAAATGGTGACAGACTATTATAAATCACAGACTTTTTGGTCTAGGATTTTATCTTTTATTTATTGGGATTTTGTCTACAATAAAATTTGGTTGATCGATTGATTTATTTTTTGTGTGCACGTGTATCATTAAAAAATCTGACACTTGCTGTATTACTATTTTCACAGCGGCTCAGAAATTTTTTCCTACCTCATTCATATATACATGTACGCCTGCTAAAATAAAGATACATATTCATATATTTCTAATGGGTATAATAATTGATAATGTATATTATATCTATCATGTCTATGGTATAATATACGTTACCTTTTCATATATGAATACATGTACAATGTATCTGTGAAAATGCAGACATAACCACTGAATGCTGCAATGACATGAATATGCTTGAAATTGACATATTTTATAGATACATGTAGAAGCAAAGAGGCACCAATGGGGCATTCAAGTGTCAAAAGTCCGAAAGGGCAACGACGAAACCGGTTAACACGAACAAAAACAGCACGAAGAAACACAATACACAAAATCCACCAAATGGAAATCAACAACGCGAACTCAAGTCGTGACGAGAGTGAACTCATGTGCTCCGTAAGAGTAAGCGGTTCCTACCTGCTATAGTACACCGTCGTGTTGCTAATTTCTTATTTAGTGTGTCAAATCCGGTAAAGGAAGACAAAACAAATTTCTACGACAAACCAACATCTGCACTCATATTCTATTAAAATCAAAAATTAAATTGTAAAATTTACTAAATACGTGTACAGATATAGGGTCGCAAAGAGGCAAGGCATCGATGCTGGAGTTATTCTTTTTCTATTGATATATGCCGTTTGTGAAAGTACACCTTAACATTTTTGCATCATTTTAAAATTCAACCCTTTTCACATACTGCACACCTCAAAAAGTACACCCTTTTTGGACGCTGACTGATGGTTTTTATAGTCATGAGTGTAGGGGAATGCCCCTCTACAGCAACTACTTGGACACGCTGTGTGTCATGGGTCGTCCATCTCACGACACGACACCGCCAGTGTTAGCTATTCCAGAGAACCCGATGATAAGATATTCGTTTTCGCTGGAGCAGTGCCTGTCTTGCACCACCAGGAGGTACTGGTCGGAAATCCGAGTGCAAGACCTTTGGGTCGGGCATGTGTACCTACTTTTATTATGGAAGTTAACCTCCCCCATCTGTGTACTCATTTAAGTATCATCAATCGACTTTGCATGATTGGTGTCAACCTGATTTGCCCACAAAAAGGGTAATTTATAAAATATTATTCCGGAGAAAAAAAATAAAGACCTTTTTATATTTAAATATAAAGAACACTGACTAAAATGTAAATCTGAAGGTTCATGTGCGTTTCATTTTAAGTTCTCTTTGGGCTTGATGACATCTAATCAGCCTCCTGAACCAGATTTTAGAATAGACCAATTCAAACATTCGTACATTTCTCATTTTAAGGGGTTATATGATAACGATTTGCATATATCACACACTTTTTACCTTGAAACTTAAATTGTACTCATTTAATAAGAATACTTGTATTAACCATTTCTTAATACTTTAAATGAATATTACACGTTGGTGGTTGGTGATAAAATGAACGTGAAATTGTGATGAAGTGGTGGATATGGGGACACGTTGTGGGACTTGACTGCCACTGGAAAAGATAGAGATGGGTATGATGATAAATCGGACAATTTAGCCTCTTGCATGCTGATCCTACAGATGTAACTAGCAGCAGGGTTCTTTAACGTGCAAGAAAGGTGACAGTTTTTCCACCTTAGTGCATCACTACGGGTTGCAGTCAGGTTTTCTGCATTATAACCTGACAACCCAGGGCTGTCACATGAAACCTATTCGCCGCCGGAATCCACACGGGTCAAGGAAATTCCTCGGAAATTTTAGATAGACTTTTGATATATCTATAATAATTGTACATATACATGTAGATCTATAATAATTGTGCATATACATGCAGCTAAGTTGATTTTTCCTCATTTTGAAAATATTTACAAAAAAATGTACACGTCATAACTGTCTTAGGCTGTATTATTATCTTATGCATGCGCACCCTTGTAGCCTAAGCCTAGACAGTCATAGACTGAATATTCTTGATATATATTTGTAAACAAATTATTCAATTGTCTTGATATTATAAAAAAAAATCAAAGCGCTAAAGTGTTAGAAGGCAAGCTAAATATGTAAGTACAAAAATAGAACTATATATGGGTTCTCTTTGAATATACGTCGTTCACAAAATAATTTATGTGGAGGTAAGTGTGTTATGCAGATGTTTTCAAAGTAAATGAACACTATCGTGCCCCCCCCCCATGGAACTGAAAAATATTCAATGTATATATGTTACAGGGCATCTTTGTATCCAGGGCGAATCCGAATCTTCCTAGGGCATCTTGGAATTCCACATCGTCTTAGGGGAAAGTGGAATTCCAACTTACCTTGATTTTTTTCTAGTGCGATTTGGAATTCCAATTTCTCCTAGGGATATCCCGGATCGTCCTAAAAACTAAGGGTAATTTGGAATCGCACTAATAATTTCTCTTTGGGCGATCTGGAATCGCCCCAAGTATTAATATTGAAGAAAAAACTAAGATAAATAAACCGCTAAATTTTAAATTTTATTGAAAAAATATAGAATAGACATAAAAATACTAAAAAATATACTATTATTTTTATTTTCTTCATAATATTAGGCCAAAACAAAATATATGTCTGTTTCCTGCTTCTTACTCTTGAAAATTAGGGTAGGTAGGTAGGAAAATTATTTTTTTTTTACAAAATTATTTTACATTGAGTCAATGGGGAAGCAATCCCAACTTTAACGGTGCTTGTTCCAAAATGCCAATAAAAACTTTAGGGTAGGGCCCAAAAAATAGGGTAGGTAGGGAAGCAGGAAACAGACATATATATTTTTTTGGCCTTAATACCTCTCATGGTAAAAACCTCTAAACCCTGAGAAAAGTATAACTAAATTTAATTTAACTAGATACCAGGGAGATGATAGCCATCTCCAAGGGCCCCGCTACCGGCCTCATATTTCAGTCACTGGTAACAATTTGTCAAACCAATGAATACCTAAACTTGATCAGTTTATTATCTACAAGGAACAATAAAAAAGTGTAGAAAATAAAATTGCAATGGATTTTCTTACTTCAAAGTGCAATAGCTCCCATAAAAATTTTATTGAATTTTCAAATTTCAAAGGGCCATAACTCCCATAAAAAATTGTGGACCAGCACAAAACCCAAACTTGATCTGTAACTCATCAAGGTTAACTCACATACCAAAAATCAATTCATTATCTATAGGTGTTTAGAAAAAAAGTGCGGAAAACTGAAATTTTAGTGAATTTTCTAAGTTCAAAGGGCCATAACTCCCATAAAAATTTGTGGACCGGCACATAACTCGAACTTGATCTGTAACTCATCAAGGTAAACTCACATACCAAAAATCAGTTCATTATCTATAAGCGTTTAGAAAAAAAGTGCGGAAAACTGAAATTTTAATGAATTTTCAAAGTTCAAAGGGCCATAACTCCCATAAAAATTTGTGGACCGGCACGAAACTCAAACTTGATCTGTAACTCATCAAGGTAAACTCACATACCAAAAATCAATTCATTATCTATAAGTGTTTAGAAAAAAAGTGCGGAAAACTGAAATTTTAGTGAATTTTCTAAGTTCAAAGGGCCATAACTCCCATAAAAATTTGTGGACCGGCACATAACTCGAACTTGATCTGTAACTCATCAAGGTAAACTCACATACCAAAAATCAGTTCATTATCTATAAGCGTTTAGAAAAAAAGTGCGGAAAACTGAAATTTTAGTGAATTTTAAAAGTTCAAAGGGCCATAACTCCCATAAAAAATTGTGGACTGGCACGAAACTCAAACTTGATCTGTAACTCATCAAGGTAAACTCACATACCAAAAATCAGTTCATTATCTATAAGCATTTAGAAAAAAAGTCCGGAAAACTGAATTTGTTACGGACGGACGGACGGACGCACGGACGGACGCACGGACGGACAGACTGATTACTATAGGGCGTCCGCAACAAAGTTGCGGGGCCCTAATTATCTCAGCTAAACCCGGATATTTACAATGTTAGTTTGGCAAAAGCTGTTTATTAACAAATGTGTTCATTTATTTGTGCGTTTTTGTTGTTGGTACATGTGACATTAAGTTGAACACTTGAGTCCCGCTTTTCGACAACAGCAATGGTGTGTTGTGCATTTCGAGTTGCAGTTACAAAGCGAATTTAAAGATGGGTTTTCGTCACATACATTTTTGTGTTTTCTGACATGCTTGGATATAAGATATAATTGGCAATATTTCCGGATTAGTTGAGTTTAAACCAGGGAAACAAACAACCCTTGTATCTATTAAATCATCCTCTGCTCTCTGTAGTATACTCACTCAAAAAAGAAACGCAACATGCAAAAATTTTAAAATTACATCGCATACTAAAGTCGAGTTTTATATCATCAATTGTTGAAATATCATTATGAAATTTGACTTGACAATTGTAGAGGGGCCACTTTTTCTTTAATTGCTAAATTTTTTATAAAATGTCTACAAATTGAGTGCGCATGCCAATCAGAATTATGTCATGCAGTTTGTTTGCAAGACAGTACTAAAACTGCCACCCCCATATTCAAAAGAACGTTCCGCACAAGATTTCAATATCTGATTCTCATCACCCAAAAGTTTGTGCTTTCTTTCCGTGGTTTTTGATTGCACAATTAGGCGTTGGCGCATGCGCAGATCCGATTTAATCAGTAGATGCACGATTTTTCATAAGATCAAAATTTTCAGAAAGTCTTTAAAAAGCAAAAATGTCTTGTGTTTTACGTTTGTTATGTTATTGGTAAGGATTCTCATGTTCCCATTTGACTCTTGATGCACTACACTCCACCCAATTTTTCAAAATCTCTGAACCTTCCTTCTCATATTGTTTGCCATTTGTTAGAATGTTTAGCAGAAGCTTTCTTTGTAAAAATTGGTATTTTAGTTTACGACAATATTTTGGTGCTGATATCATTCTGGATGAATAATCCAAGGAGAATTCCCTTGTTCAAAACTCCTTCAACCGATATGTCGTGTGCAGGGGAAATTCACGCCTCATGTTGAGCCTGATTTTAACCACTTTAGACGGGATTATCGTTATGATAATGATGATATCAAAGAAAGGAAGATTTTCGCATGGTTATGGAACCAAAAAAGTGACCGTTTCACATATTGGTTACCAGAATTAGTGAATGTTAGATAAGACTATCAATTTCTATGATTTTTCAAAGTTGGATAAGCGCAAGCGCTAGCGCCACCCGATGTTTTTAAAAACCTGGGGTATGGGAGCAAAGGCTTCAATAATATAATTTATATTATTAGTTAAGACATTCAATGCTAGACATAACTATCTATTTTTGAAGAATGTAAGTTCGGAGAAATTCGTTTCCTGGCATGGCATATGAAGGCAATCATGCCTTAAACGGCTTTGTCATGGTAATCTTATTAATTAAGGAATGACTGTTATAATTTTTTTCATTGGGGTATGAATTTTTTTTTATCACATTCATTCCTTATAAATGTATTCCAAAACAATTAAAAAAACATGAAAATCTTACTTATAAAAGAACTAAAATGGTGGCACTTCCTGTAAAAATGGGCATTTCCCCGTGATATTTTTTTCATAGGCACTTCAGTCGTGCATCAGGATGTGCAACAGATCGTATAAAGGTCGTGACTATGGCTTTAAGACTTGTGTCCTTTTTCCTTGGCAAAGAAAATAAATTATTTAAATTGTCACGTTCTGTGTGCTGTACATGTGTCCTGATCATTTATTTTGCAATCTTAAGGAATTAGATCTTATTCCATTGCTATCCTTTATTACATGTGTAATATCATACTCAATCATCTTTTCAAAATTTTACCGCGTAAAAACTTTGCGTCCCTGATATTGAACCATTTCTCTCAGTTTATCAATGAATAAGAGTATTATCGAATGTATAACAACAAAGCCAGTACAAAGTTCTCGTGTAAAGGAATTATGAAAGATTGCATATTTGCGAAAGATACAAAAAAGAAAGGACATGATTTCGTTCGACAATAACGTTAAAGAATGGGGAAACAAGATTCTGTTGATGGTCACGGTTTTTGTGCTGGCAACATCTGCGAGAGGTAAGTTTTTTTTTATTAATTCCTTACATTAATTATCCAAATCTTTAGAATTAGGTCTGGGCGTTGTAAAGTAATTTTTCATTTTTTTATACACAATATTGTCAGCAATATATAAAGGTAGAAAATTTGTCAGTACACATTTTAGTTCTCTCCCAGCCAAATAATTTGCATATTTTCGTATTCTTATAAATTATTATAATTATCACAAATATGTCATGAATGTCAAAAGGTTTATCATGTCTACAATTATGTAGCTATATGTTTACGGATTCAAATCATTTTATATATAATATTATAGACAAATAAAAGGCCAATATCGGGCATTGGTCATAAAAAAACCCAAAGGCAATCGATTTCCAATATAATTTACTCGGAGATTATTTATTAACATGGTTGATAAATGCAACCATTTATTTGGACAGAAGAATCATCTATTTCTTCATCCTTTGTCTCGTATTTATTCATTTAAATCAGTATTTACATGGTTAATTTCAATATTCATCTAAAAAATACACACAAAATTTTCTTTATTTACAAGATTGAAGAAACCAGGTGGTAAACAAAATTACAGGTAGAAAACCCTGGGTAGAAAACAAACTGCAACGGTAGCTTTTGTTATAATGACACAGTTTTCCAAGGGTCACTAGGCTTTGACATGTTTGATAACAAACGTAAACACAGATTTGTTTTGTAAGTTGGTGTACGTGTTAAAATACATGTCAAGTATGACTAACTTCAAAGTAACCTGTTATGGTTAGTGGTTAGATTTAAAAATGAATGACATAAAAATGTGAATATAAAAACGTAAATTAATTATTTTGAAAAATGGATTGAAATAAAAACAATCACCTACAGAAAATAATAATGGGATAATAAATCATTAACCGGATCCCGAAGTCATCTGTAATAACAAGAACACAAGTCCCACTAATGCAAATAAAACCCTACCCATCAGAAACCAGGTACATGCAGCATCGCGTACTAAGTATTTTATTAAGTGTAGGCATTTAACAGTTTGACAGAATGGGATCCATAATTTTTCTCTCTTATTTATGATCATAGGGTCTGGACCAAGTATTTGAAATAAAATTCATCAAAACTAAAATTAAACAAGAAAATGTGTCAAACAGACACGGTGCCTCGCCTTTATATTTGTCCAACGGCTAGGTTATCTATCAATTGCGAAGCTCATCTCGTTACCCATTATTGTCATTAAGCAGGAATTGACAGGCTTGATCTTTTCCAAATTTTAAGTGCTCATTCATGCAGAAAAAAGGCCACAGGCAGCATCTGAACCATTTGTCTTCCTAATCATCCCTAGATGCACTTACACATGTATCATATCACTTTGGTTGAAGTGGTACTTGTCTGTTAGTCATGTTAGTAGGAATGAACCTTAATCATTCTTCTGTGAAATGTCATCCATGCTGAAAATATAGGTCAAACCCAGCATCTGAAGCATGCAGTGTGGTAAGTATTCCTAGGTGCACCTATACCATACAAATATGGTTTGTGTGGCACTTGTTAGTAAGCCGGAATGGACTTGAACCATTCTACTGTAAAAAAGTCATTCATGCGAAAAATATAGGTCAAACCCAGCATCTGAATCATGCATTGTGCTTAGCATCACTAGGTGCACCTACCATACAAATATGGTTGATGTGTCACTTGTCAGTAAGCCGGAATCATTGGACTTTAAATCATTTTTCTGTAAGCGGTCATCCATGCAGAAAATATGTGGCACATCCAGCATCCGAAGCATACATTGTGCTTAGCATTACTAGGTGCACCTACCATACCAATATGATTCATGTTACACTTGCCAGTAGGTGGGAATTTGGAAATATAAGGATTTGGGACGGACGGACGGACGAACAGACCCGAACACGTATATATGCCCCTCTACTTTCATAGGTTGGGCATAAACAAAATAGGACAACATCAGCGGCAGGTACATTTACACAATACCCAACAAACAATCATAAAAAGGCAAAATTATGAAAACTACGAAACATTCATCTGTAATCTGTAATAATTTTGAAACTCTCCTTTGGGGACATCAATCGTTTGGCCTGAGAAATAATATTTCATAATTATATTGAATGACTGCCTATTTGCTTCACGTCATTCTAGGATTTGAATCTCGAATATTACTCGGTTGGTCATCTCAAAACAAAAGGATAAGTAAATTTAGAGAGCCGGTGGCGTAGTGATTAAACACATCTGGCTACGCACATCAAGGTTTGTGGTTTCGATCCTCGTGAGGGATAAAAAAGTAATGGACCGATTTTTCGTCTTTCTCTTATTATCATTTGCGAGAGCTATTGGTCTAAATAAACGATGCTAGTCTTAAGGAAGAGACATACACATTTGCCCGTGTATGAGTAGAGCAATACCCTTTGCACGGTAAAGCTAGCCGTCTTGGCAGATTTCAATAAGAGTAGGCTCGATTGGGGCCGCTAATGTTTTTAATCCCTCTCTAGTTTGCAGTTTGCGAGAGTCGCATATTATTGTCCCCGCCGCAACGCGTTCGTCCGTCCGTTCGTGCATGTGGGCGAGAGTCCGTCACATTTTTTTTCAGTAACAAATTTCTGAGAAACCACTATTCTCAGGCTTTCGATATTTGGTATGCAGCTTCAGGTGGGGTTTTCATATGGTGGGGTGCGTTTTCAGGTCTGTCGCCTTACTACTTCCTGTTTAACGACTTGACTTTTTGTCACTCGGCGGATGACCAAGGAATTATTAAAAATTAATAAACAATTTTCATATAAATTAGTTTGGTACGAGTGAACACCCATGCATGCCACATATAATTAACTTTAAGGTTAAATCGCCTCGGTATCTGTGTTTACTTTAAGATACAACCAGTCAGCGTTATCCCCGTGGCCCCATGCCTGTGCCTATTTAGGACGATTGCGATCTTTCATTTCTCATGGTTCTTGTTTTGTCTTACTTCTTGGGCATTTGAGATTGTTCATTCCATGTTATTATCTTAATTTATACACACTAAAAACGGTTAAAAGTTTTATTCTGACTCAAACGTTTGTGCTTGGAATTGAAAAAAAGACTAACTTATTTACATATGTATAAAGAGAAATGTCTTTTTCATATAACTGGCGATAAAGTCGGCCACGGGGATAACGCTGACTGTTTGTATCTTAAAAAGTAAACACAGATACCGAGGCGATTTAACCTTAACGTTAATTATATGTGGCACGCATGGGTGTTCACTTGTATCAAACTAATTTATATGAAAATTGTTTATTAATTTTTAATGAATTTTATTCAGAACTGTATTACAAAACATAGTTGCTCTTTGGATTTGTTTCAATAGACCCTTTACTGTTAGCCGCGGACAAAATGCTTTTAACCTTCGCTTCAAAGAAAATACGGTTTACTGTGTCACCCATGTCCTTCCGTAGTCCGTCACACTTAGCTATTTTGTAAAAGCAGAAGTATCATATGTTAAGCATTGGCTAACTTCTTTTTCATTACGACTGAGAAACATTCGTTGTTTCTCTGCCAGGATCCCTTTTTGTCTTATTTTTAGTTATCCGTAGGGACTCGCTAGTTAGAGATTTACATGTTGACTTATAAACGGATGTCAAGATTCACGATACCATTACAAACCTGATTTCGATTGGTGTGCTATAGCAAGCAGGACGACTTGAGATCGCGTTGTTGATTGCTGTTCAGATGTTTTTGTGTTTTAATGTTTTGTGTTTCCTCGTGCTGTTCTTGTTCGTGTTCTACATCTACATCTACGAAGTTAACTTGTAAGAGGTCGTCGCCCACCACACAAGTGTGCTTACTTGTATTGTTTTTACCCTTTGGACTTACAACTTTCAAATGCCAAATTGGTTCCTCTTTGCTTCTTTCTTTCCTCCCTTTTATGTCATACGCTGTAAAAATAAATCTGATCTGGTGGCTTATATGTAATATGCTTTAGTGAATACACGTATTTGTTTCCAGATAAAGAGTTGAAATATGTTGAATGTATCTCCGATAGTCGTGTACGGGTTGTAAAACATGTATCTTTTTATGAACCTTTTTATTTTTTTCAACAGGAGAATGGATCTTAATGCTAGTCTATTTGTTTAGAGACCGATTCCAGCAGCATTTCAATGAAGAGTTCAACTTTCTCTCCTCTAACTCTACATCCACTTCTGGTACTGTACTTGAGCGATGGAAGCTTCAGCATGTGCACTTGTTTCTCCTAATGTCAATTTCGGTGTCCTTTCTGATGTTCTGGGGAGTTGGGGGATTTTTCCAGTATTATTTCTATTATAAAAGACGAGATAAGGTAAATAAATTTGTGAGCATCAATCTGTACAATGGTATTAATGAATGTTATAATCTATATTTATATTTTGTTTGAAATAGCCAAATATGTAATAGAAAGCCTCTGACTGAAAAAAAAATAATGAATGTATGACTATTAACCTCTTTTTTGAGTGGGTGAGTGTGTTGGATTATCGCCTCTTTCGGAGAACATGGGGCATACATACATAACAAACAGTGTTTATTATGGAGGAGGCCATCGACCATGTGTCCTTTCATGAGTATTTTGAAATTCAACATGAACACCAACACGAAACGATTCAAAAAGCACAAGAGAAAATGCACTTGTTTTGTGACAGGTACAAGTTCGAACTCTCAAATATAAAGTATTGAATTTTTTTATCGTCAAATAGGCAGACACTGATAACATTATTTTCAATATTAAACACTTAAGAAATGTATTGCTATACAAATTCAATATATTAAGGGTATAAACCAATATATTTATTACAATGTCAAAATTTATTGACAATACAGCATTCTTTTATGTACCCAGATGAACAATATGCCATTATTAATGTTTTCGCCTGTTTATCAAATGCGTTTTTAGACTGACACGGAAATTAGAATTGTTATGATGATATGCTGGACAATCTTTAAGCAATCAAACCAAAAGAGAAAAAAACATGTTAAGAGCAAATTACATATTGGAGTTACATTTCATGAAGAGCGCGTTAGTCTTTCCCCCCAAAAAACAAAATGCCAATGGGTTTAAAATATCGATTGATTGTGCTTACTGAATGCTTATATTTCTGAGATTAATATTTCATGGGCAGCATTTGAATAGAAATACTTTTAACTGGAAGGTAGATAACCAAAAGTACCAAAAAAGAAGTACATGCACCCATAAATATAAAAAAGGAAGCAAAATCAAGCACAAAGGATATCGACCGTGCACTGTGTGCATAACAAAGAAAGAAATGTTGAACATTTTGTTGTGTAAAGACATGTCTGACGACCAGGCGTGTCATTTCTATCGGGCCACGACACTTGGTCCACCAGCAGGGGATAACCTAGTGGTTTTAAAATACGCTGCCCACATTTGAGAAATCTTGGTGCTTTATCTAAAGCCAACCATTTTATAGAAACAAATTTCAAATTTTCTGATGCGATATTCACATGATATTCACATCCACGTAAAACAGGAAACAAAGAGATGTTTGTCTTTCTTTTACGCTATATTTGATTACTGTTTTACAATTTAGGCGGCTGAATGGAAATGCCAACCAGACAAGTTCTTAACACCTGAAAATGAGCGTCATGAGTTTTGGCTTGGATCAGCTAACATGCTCCTTGGTGCGACACTGTCTGGCTTTATTTCATGTTACATAGTAAATGGAGGTACGTGAGATTCTTTGATGTCATTTTGGGTATAGAGAGAAAATAAGATGTTCTTTGTTTAGTGAGATCTTTTATTTTTGACGAGTTTTAGATTTAGTAGACGATGACCAACAAAAAAGCCAATAGTAGCCTTTGCAAATGTGAATATAAACCGGTTTTTAATTTACACATCGCTTTTAGACAAAATTATTTAAGGAAAACCATGTCCATAGCTAATGTTTAGAAATTGATTAAATTCGGATTTTTTATTGAACTTTGTTTTAACCAACTTTGCTAACACCTTAAACTATCGGACTCTAGCCATGCTAGTGAAGCCAGTTTCAACTAATTAAGGTTGACCATTCCCTTCTTTAAATTTCTTATAAACATTATTGTTTTCATTCTAGGTTATACAACCCTGTATTATAACATTTCGGACAGAGGGTGGCCGTATTTCTTACTTTCGATCCCCGCATTCTATTTCTACATTGACTGTCTTGCCTACTATTTTCATCGCATGACACACATCAAATGGTTGTATATCAATATCCACAAGGTCCACCATCGCTATCACCAACCTACAGCCTTCAGTACCGTAGCAATGCATCCGTTGGAGTTTCTATTACACCAGAGTTACCTGATCTTGGCGCCATTCGTGATTCCGTTACATGCAGGTAAAGACATTTTTTTCTTTACAAGAATTAAAATATTGATTATCATACATACAGAAAGGTAACAGATACAAAACATGGATAACATGAGTAAAGACTGGAGTTTCATTAAATACTAATATGAGATGGCATTGCCCTAAAAGCTGAAACACAAAAAAAATCTTTGCACGGGTCGATGGGGCGAGAAAGTTAGGGACGATGTGATTGTATTTCCCGCCATTTTTCTGCGAATGTGCATACTTTTTAGAAAACTTCCGAAAATCCGAACGGAGAAGAATTTCATTTGAAGGCTCATATTTTGGGTCTCCTGCAATTAAACAGACTCTGTACATTAGTGAGCTTCGCTTTGCTCGCAAATTTCAATGATACCTTGAGTTGTGTGACGTCGTTATAAGTTTTCGGACTTCTTTAGTCACCTTGATTCAAACTTTATGATATATACTGAATAATACATGGCAAAATCTGTATCATATGCTGTATTTACCCGAGACACCTATATCATACCGAGGGTCAACGGCCCGAGGTATATAGGTCGAGGGTTAATACAGCATGTGATGCAGATTTTGCCATGTAATGTTCATTATATCATATAGAATAAAATATTGATATTTTGTAGGGGTGCGATGTAGGGTATGCGATATAGGGTAAGGGGTGCGATATAGGGTAAGAGGTGCGATATAGGGGGTGCGATATAGGGTATGCGATATAGGTAATGTGCTTTGTCCTATAATGCATATTAAAAAAGACTATATTTATACTTAAATATATGATATAACTATATAACCCTTGTGCAATATTGATTTAAAATTGGTTTATCTGTGTGAGAATGGTGGGAAATTGATCATATAATGTCAAAATGCAAATATATCAGTTCATTAAACAGATAAAACTCGGTCATAATTGTCCACTGCATAGCAATTGATACAGATTAAAACAGTTAGGGTTAGGTAACATTTCAAAAATCTTTGTTTAGTTGAATTATGAATGTTAATTGATTTTGCTGTAACAGTACTTTCTAATAGGTTATACCACTGGTCTACAGTACGCATACAAAAGGTATTAGACGTTGGATTGTGTTGTATATCTTCTTGACTGATTCAAATTAATTATACCTCAATCATTATTGTGCCGCATTGGAAAAGATGTTTTAAAATGACATTTAGTGAGTGAGTGTCTGTGAGTTGGTGTTTTACGGTCTGACAGTATTACATAGAATGATGCTAAAAAGGATTAGGAAATAACAAAACCAATCGATGTTTGGCCCTGCGTCGCACGGCAAAACGTTGAACCCTGTACGTTCGAGTCCCAATATGGACAGTCAATAGTTTTTGACACTTGCACCCTATGGTGGACTGACAAATCATTTTTGTGACATGCAACCAAATTTATAGACTGACAATGAATATCTAAAAATACGGACAGACGGACGGACGGAGTGTTCTAACTACTAGACCTGCGTCGCCGAAGTAGACCTGCTTTCGCCTTCGGCGACGCAGGTTATAATGAGAAATATGAGAGAAAGATGAGTAACAAAAGAGCAATAGAGGCCATAGAAAAAGGAAGAGATCGACAGTAACAGAAGGATAAGTTTTTGCGTTCAAGGCGAGTCACAGAGAGGTCTTTTACGTACATGAAGCGTGGCACTCTCCGCGTAGAATAGTTTCAAGGACCAATGTTGATTCTTTGGAAAGGACAAACTAATTGTCCTATTTATTGGTAGAGCAATACCCCATTGTCGAGGTAGGCTGAATAGTGGCCATTACAAAGTCCACACTTACAAACTGCACCCTCGATGGATGGAGAACTTAACACACACGACATGTTGGTTTACTAAGGTCATTGGCTAGGCTTTTTAATTTGTACCCGCGAACGAGGGCCATCCTATTCAGCCATTTAGGATAAACACCCGAGCTTAGCACTGACCTGCCATCAAGACCCTTGGTCGCCTCTTACGATCGGCAATGCTAGTTTATTTTTCACTCGGATCCAGCATGGGTCAAAATGACATTTAGAATTTAAACAACATTCTCCAAGCATGACTCGCTTCACTTTGCTTTGATCTTTTTAGCTTTTTGTATCGCCAAATATAGGATTAAATGTTATACATTTTATTTTATAAATAGTGAGTACAGACCTAAGTGGTCAGTCCTAACATCACTTGTTCCTGTCAGCTACTCTGACGAACCATTTCTGCTGACATCATTAGAACCGTAATAGTCTATAAGTTCTTGATAAAGAGTAACATTAATCATATATTCTTTGTCATGCCCTATAAAGTAAGAGTGAATCGTATTTTGATCATTGACTACGAATTTGATTAACACGTGAAACAAAGCAACAATTTAGCAGACTAATGTCAAAAGGTTCAAAAGGCAAAGACAGTCAAAACAAACGACAAAAAAACCCAGAAAGAGATAACGAAGAACACTCTTTAGTAAATACTGTGAAAGTACTTAAATTCGTGGGTATTAATTTTCGTGGTTTGACCAAATTTTACAAGTTCGTGGATTCATAAATTCGTGGATTTTTTATTTTGAAGAAAAAAAATTGTTGGTATCTGTTGATCTGTTTACGATTTCAGCACATGAAAGTGATCATTTTATTTGTAGATTAAATTTAACTTTTTATTCTTAAATAAACATATATGCCAGCTAATTTTCTTACTCATTATGTAATTGTCAATGATTAATGTGTTAAAGAGCTTGGTTATCTTATTAATTAAGCTGTAAATGTGTGAAAAACACCTGACAAGACTTAATTGATTTATGATGATCAAAGGGATTAACCATTGTTAACATATCCTAAAGGTGTTTGTATAACGATTTGGAACTGTTTATGGCTTCAGGTGACAGGACATGTTTATGATTTTGACAATTTAAAAAATATTTCAATTGATATTTATGTACTCAGTATTTTTTTTCCAATGTACATATTCAGTACAGAAGAATATTGAAAATGAACACTTTACAACAAAACATTTCAATAACCGGAAGTGTATTCATTCTTAATTAAAACCAATAAAATCGTTTGAGTTTTGCCAAATAAATATTACACAATCTTTTCCAAGATATATTTAATGATTGATAAGCTAATAATCAAGGTATGTCTGTTTCCCAATAGCTTGAAAAACAAATCCAATAAACTTTAATGCCCATATAGCATGTATAGTATCGGTCTAGAAAGTAAATCATATCCAAGGTTTTTATCACAAAATAAAATTTCCAACAAGTTATTATTTCGTTGGATTCTTAAATTCGTGGATCATCCCACCCACGAAAACCACGAAAATTGGTACCCCACGAATAAAAAGGAATTCACAGTATCGCGAATTAAAGGCATAACGATAGTGATCTCGGTTGCTTTGGAATGGTAAGTAGTTCCTATTTATTGCAACACAGCCATCGCTATATCATGACCAACGATCAATGCAGTACTAGTATATCAAATCCGAAGAGGACAATACAAGAGGACAACACAAAAACTCTGACAAACTCACATCGATTAGAGATATAAATTCAGTATATCTAACCAAGCTACTGTAAATTTCAATTGTTTTGAGTGAATACATCAAACGAAAGGAATTAAAGATTGTGTCAATTGTGACGCTGTATCGAGGAAATCAGGCAAATGGTATGTCCCATCGGCTTTGGAATGATGAATTGGCTAGGATATGTAATGTTCATAAGCTGGAACGAACCGAATATTTCTACACAAGAAGGGAAAGTTGACGATTTGAAAGTTGAAGTCATCACGTTTTGTTTTAGAGCTTTGTTGGAAGTCTCTCTTAAGTGCCAATTTCAAGATGGAGATCTAAATATGAAGCAGACTTTCTAGAATCGGTTGTGTTTTTAGTGTCTGTGCATATAATGAGAAACAATTCACCAAATTGAAAATACTGATATATATTACAAAGGTAGATGAGATAAACGAAACAGCAATGTCGATTATCAAAATTTAAACTGAATTTTAGCATACGAGTATCTATCTCTTTCTAAGTCGAGGTTTTATGATACACTGGCAACGCTCTTTACATCACCGTGGAGATAATACCGGTATGCCAAGTGATTTAGTATAGTCTTCTATAAAACATGAAGCATATAGACATATAGATAGCTCTCATAAATTTACATTTCTACAACTGTTACAGATTAAGAGAAACCCCATGGATTAAAATGAAATGGGCGAATATAAATTAAAGAAAATTACACTAACAACTGAATCTTTCTAACACACTACCTGACACAATATATATAATATCCATTGTGCAATGCATTCCCATTATGATTTTGATAAAAGTCTGAGTGATAATACTGTTTTATTTTAGGTGTATATATCTTTATGTTACTTTATGTATACTACTACGGAATGATGGACCACTCTGGAATTAAGATGAATGCCTTGTGGCCATGGCAACCACCCAGCCTGTTTCATGACAATCATCACAAGTATGTCTGAAAATATTTTTTTTATATAAGTTGCATTTTTAAATATACAAGATAATAAGATGTGGAATAAGTTTACGGAACAAAGCCCATACATTCAAGCGACAATTTAAAAAAAAAACACAATGAAAAATTTCCATCAGCCTTCAGTGAGACCAACAGGTGCTGCTCGCTGTTTTTCGATTGGCCCAAGGTAACAATTCAAATCCAGTCTTGAAATAGGCAAAGAAAGACCCCCTTCGTACAAAAGAAACAGAAAACATCAAAACAGCAAGTACAAACAAAAAGATTTTTTAAAAAAGATTCCTGGCTTAGAACAGGCGCATATAAACATGATAAATAGCTGGTCAAACTAATTTTCAAGGCCTAGCATTCCCTCATCAGCAATCCCTGACAAATATGTTTACCAAATTTTAAAAAAAAAATTCTTTTGAAATGCCTGTACCAGGTCAGGGCCATTGTAATCTTCAATTTTACCGGTATATCTTCCTTGTTTTTGTCTTATGGACATTTGAGATTGATTTTCCAAGTTCTGTAATTTTGTTATTACCTTTATTAAAGGTATTTCCATGTCAACTTTGGATTCAACTCCTTCTTCTTCGACTGGTTGCATGATACGCTTCGCAAGGATGAAAGAGAATATGGTGAAGACATATTTGGTGGCAAAGGAAGGCAGCAAATAGGCAAAAAAGTAAAGTAGAGGATTTCTGTCTCGATGCCACGGAGGCTAAAATCTATTGGTGTGATCCGCTTCTATAAGTGGACATATATTTGCATGTGAATTAGCTTTAATATGTTTATGTAAGATAAACAATTTGAAGTTTTTCCATAAGTTGTCTCTTCTCTACCATTTCTAGTATTTTACAACTAAACTTGTCATTTGCACATAATATGTAACAATTCTATTGTAATTTGTCTCAGGAGATATAATTGTCAATTATTTTACAACTAACTGGGTATATGTCTTGCCATTGGGTAACTCTTACTAGGGTATATAATTGAATCTTAAATGTTAAACTTGTTTTACGTTATGTTTGTTTATTAACTTGCCTTGCTCCTGTTAGTATCTTACCTTTTTGGTAATGATTAAGGTAAATTCTCGTAAATGTCCAACGGATTTTACTTATTAATAATGTGTTTCAAGTAACTTTAATTTTTTGTCTAGTCAGCCACAAATGCAAATTATTTGTTTCAGTACTACTTCAGCTCAGGTCCTGCTTTGCAACTGTTTACACTTTATATTCATAAAAATGTCTTGCCTTTGTCTATTTAAAAAAGTATTTTTTATTGCACTTCCAATAAGTCTTAGTTCAATTTGTACTCCTTTTGGAAAAAAAAATTGCCAGTTTCATGCATAGGCCTATGGGTTGTTTGTTGAATATTTTTATCTTTGTTGTATTTGGTTATAATGTGTGGAGACAAATATCATTCTTTGTGTTGCATTCTCATATAACCCACAATGAAAAAATAATACTTTTCTGCTTTTTTTCTTAACTGGTATAAACTACTAAATTAGAAAAAGAATAAAACGTTTTCATAAAATGAATGGTGTACGTATGTGTTTTAGCTACATACATTTTTGTATTGACATCTAAAATAGGAAGACTCATGACAAAAGTACCTGATATCTTCAAAAAGTTTATACTTATAATTCAATTCGAATAAAAACGACAAACATAAGGAAAATTAAGAAGATTTCTTTTAAACCAATGACCACCCTTTACATGCTTAATAAAGATTTTCTCTATTAAACAGGCTTCAAAACACGATTCTACTGTTCCCCCAAGGCCTTTTCCATCTTACATGTTAGGTACTTCTGTTGTTCAAAAGTTGAATGAGACCATAAGATTCAATCAAAAGTGAAATTTGAGGTTCCTTCTTACATACTAAGTAACTGTTTTTTGTTTGAGATGAATAACAGAAACAGCTGTTATTTTATTTTCTTGCCTTTAGTAATAAGGTCTTACTAAGTATTGCCAGTAATGATATTAATTTGCCAGTAAAACTATTGTTTTTTGTTATTTTTGCATTAAAATTTACTACTTCTTTCATGTACTCAATATTTACAAAACTAGTATTTAACTTTGAGTTTGTTCACGAATTATGAAACAAGTAATAAAAAACTTCAACTACCTTTGTGCTGGTATTCAACATAAACAGTATAGTGGGTTATTTTCGCATGGGTACATTTTCGCCATTGTAGAAGCTGAAATTACCTCAGAAATTTTCGTGTGTTAATAAAACTATAATATATTAATTGAAGAATGATCAAAGATGGGTCCAAACCTAACCTGTACAAAAGTGAACCGGGAGCAAACATCTAGTTTACTTTTCTGGTTTGGTTTGGTTTGCTTGACCAAACAAAATAGCAAACCACAGTTTACTCAAAACAAACCGTGGTTTGCTTTTTCTAGTTTTGTTTGGTATGAAAAGCAAACAAAAAAAAAAAAAAACAGGCGGCTGGTTTGGTTTGCTCTGACCAAACAAAATTTTGACGCTGGTTTGGTTTGCTCTGACCAAACCAAACAAGGGCGCTGGTTTGGTTTACTCTTACCAAACCAATCTAAAATGATGGTTAATATCTAAATCATGATAAATTCTTCAAGTAAAACATATTTGTTTTACGAGAACAAAAATCATAAAATGATGTCGGACGTCGTATTACTTCGATTCTTTGAATCATCTGCGCATGCTCATGGTTTGCTCTTAGCAAACCAAACCAGGCCGCTGGTTTGGGTTGCTCTAAAAATAGAAAACTTTGGTGTTTGTTTGGTTTACTCATAAAAAAAACAATCTAATATGATGTTAAATGTTTAAATCAGAATTTGTAATTCGATTGAGACAATTAGTTAATAATATTTGTTCGTTAAATGAAATAATTGTGAAATAGTTCGGACATTCTTTCACATCGAGTATATGAATCATCTGCGCATGCTCGCGGTTGGTCTGAACAAACCAAACTAGGGCGCTGGTTTGGTTTGCTTTTTAAAGTTTGGTTCGCTCTTACCAAACCAAACCACTTTGGTTTGCTAAAAGTAAACCAAACAAAGTGAAAAGTGAACTTAGACCAAACTTCTGGTTTGCTTTTTTAGTTTGGTTTGCACACAGGTTAGGTTTGGACCCATCTGTAAATTAGCTTTCAAGTTTTAGAATGGAAATTCCTAAGTGAAAGAATAACGATCTGTAAAGCATTAAAAAGAATGGGAAAACATACTCAATAAAGTAAAAATGAAACCACCACGAAAATAATCCACCATCCGGTATTATTGCACTCCTCTAACAACATTTCAATATCACAAAAATAAAAGAATCACTGAGAACGTAGTGAACTGTCTTCACTTTACCTCGTTTCAATTGTTGTTGTACAATGTCATTTATTTCTGTTTTTAATCAATTCCAAGACATGGTATACAAGTACCATAAAGTAGTGTTAACTAAGCATTAATATTGATATATACTTTAGACGTTTTAATAACATTGTATTTTTTTTGGTTTGTTGTCAAAAATTTATGTTTTTTTGTTGATTCTCATGAAGGATAATTTTGTATTATCTTGAGGAATCAATGCATGTATGTCATGTATGTGTTTTTTATGATACTATTATTAAGAGGGTATGTATTCTAATTCCAATGAAAAGAAAATGTATGCTATTTTAATGCCTGTGGGAAGTATGATGTTATCTGGAATTTACAGTTTTACGAAAACCAACACATAATGCAAGGTTTTAAAAAGTAAAATGTTTATATGAAGTTTTTTTTTAATTTGTTGATACTATATCTGTGAATAGAGTTAAAGTCATTTGCAAAGATACAGATGTATTTTTCTCTTTAAAAATATTTTAGATGATTTCCCCTTATTCATAATATTCATTTCAATCGCAAAGGGGGTATTATCGAGTTTAAACCATCAGGTGAATTGTGTATAGGATGGCTTGCATTTTGTTCAAGTATGTTTTTATGGAACATATGGCATCATTTTCTTGAGGAATTAATTTGTTAAACATACTCTTTTCTACATAGATAATAAAAGCATTATTAGGTATAATGAAGATAATATATATATTCTGCTATTTTGTTATAATGTAGTAATTTTAATAATTCTTGTTGTTAATTTGTTATCGCTTGTTTCAGTTTAGATAATTAAAATGTTGTCTCTACCATGCCTTATATTTACAACACAAGCATAATTCTTGGTCAATGTCAACAAAGGTCTCACTCTTCCGCCGTACAATCTAAATGGACATGTTTTAGTCCTTCATTGATAGGTTCATAATTTTCTTTTAATCATTAATAAAAAGATACAAAATCCGAAGCTACAGTTGTATTTTCTATAAAAAGTCGATAAAAAATATGAACAAAAAATGTTGAGAAATGACATTAACCATAGTAAATTAAGAAAAAGGAATGAGCAAATGTTTAAATCGTCAAAATGATCTATAATAATGCTACATACTGATACGAAAAAAAAGGCAGAATTACCGAACACATAATTAGAACATAGTTATAAGCTAATTGAAGTTGATTTATGGTAAGATCTAAATAATCTAACGATCAAGAACAGTTCTTAGTTTTTTAACTGTTCAAGATCTAGCAGGTATATTTTGTATCATAGACTAAACCCCAAAGTAGCAAGTTTTTACGACCCTTTGTCTAGAAACTGGACAAGCAGGCAACGGCACAAATAAGTGCTTATTTATAGCAGACGTGCAGGGCTTTCATATTTTAGCAACACTATTGAAATGGTATGGCCACCAACTGTGCCCCTCTCTTTGTCGACTAGATTTTTAATCCCGTACGAATACGAAACCGAATCCAAAAACTGTTTGAAAACAAGAAAATGGAATAAGCAATGTCCTTTAAATTTTACGTTCTAATATTTTGATGATATTATTCCTGTAGTCTGGGTTTACAATGTCAGGGCTCGAATAAAAAAAAAACAAGTTGCAGGGAGAGACTTTTATGTCAGTTACACTTCATCGACATAGATACTCAATTTAACGAATTTGTAACATGCGCCCAACATAATGATCTATACTTGAACTTGTATACATGATAATTTCCCATATTTTAGATGTCCACAGCTGGCATGGGCTTGCACTCGCTTCTTTCATTCTTATTGTTGCTATTGCATCGACTGGCATGCGCATATGTGTAACTCATAAGAACTTATGTAAAACTAAAATTTCAAGACGGGAGAGTTGGGTCTTTGCAAGCTCATTACCTTTTCTTTTCTCACGGCTGTCCGGTTCCTCTCTATCGGCGGGGACGTTTTGTCCAATGTACTTTATTTGTTGTCGAAATATGGAATAATTATATGCGCATAAGTAATTTAAAATCTGTCAATCTCTGGAACGCTTGATGAAGAGTGTCTTAATGTTCGTAGGCTAACTTGAAGATGATTAGAACAAACTATGTTGCGCAAATCTTCCAAGCAGAATTCACTAGTCTCTGATAGGTGGAAGATAAATTGGCTTGTCCAAATGATAATCGGTTGTATTTGAAAGGTATGTTGTTTTTATTCCTCTACCACTCCAAGAAGGTGTTACCAGGTTTTATTATTCAACAGAGATGTATTTGGTTCACCCTATTGACATCATAAAGCTCAATCCGTGGACGAGCGTAAAAGTCTTTGATAGTTCTCTGGTTAAGCTGCCTGTAATCCACGCACATACTTAAACTGTTGCTTTTCTTGTTTACGAGCACCTCATTTGTCGTTTTGAGGCCCAAGATTTGAATATCGCTGTGTATGAAATGTAACAATTCCTGCATACAGTAAATGATAGAGGTTATGATTACAATTACAAAATATAAGACTCGAAAATACATGTTATTGTTAATACGTTGTCTTGATTTGTATCAAAGGAAACATAGGCTGACAGATGTGACTTTAATTATATTGACATGGTCTACGTGTCCACTTTTGCATATTAATTTGATGTATTTAATATACTTACAAGTCTGGCATTTACCATATAGATTTGGAAGTTGTAATATCTTACTAGAAAAAAAAACACTCATCCTTGCCTCACATGCGTATAGTCTCTTTATTTAACAGCTCATATGACATGCACGACGTATCAGGGAATGTACCCCTATCACCGTCCTCAATAGTTCAAGACTAGTTAAAGGACAAGATACCAGTAGGATAAAAGCACAAATTTGCCCACTTTATTGGGCATATTCTAAACAATCGATTATGTAATAACATTTTTTTGTGAATTTGTGATTCAGTACTTATATTATATGGAGCTGGTATTTGTTTTTTTTAGGCGGAGGGGATGACTTTATTGCTGAATTACACATACAGTGTATGCACAACAAAATAAAAATGATGTTGCAAAATTGACTCAGAAATGTTCAAGAAACAACATCTTTTTGTCGGATTTAATTATGAGTGGACATGGACAAAGATAATTTCAGAAAACATATGATGTCTTATGCCATATTCATAGTAAAGATATTTTGGTGGGCATGTGGTGCGCTCAGAGTTATTTCAGCCAAATATATAAAGAAAATTCAAAGTTGTTGAGTCATTTTTAGAAAATCTACATGCATGATTTATCGCCAGCAGCCTAGCTTCAATGTGACCAGTCATGCCAGTGGTCGCGGATTGTTTTATTGCAACTAGCCTAAGAAAAGAAATTATATAATGCATTGATATAGAATTCAGAACTAGTTCTAAAATACTCGATGAAGACCTTTTTCTTCGCATTGTGAAGGTACGATTTGTTTGTTTTATCGAATTTAAAACCATTATGCGTAGAGTTACTCATTTAGGATTTCAAGAACATGAAAAATAACAGATTACATTGCAATTGTATAGATGTAAAACGTTATTAACTATTACAAATACCAAAACGCGGGTATAAACGGTTAATTTGGATATGCTATATATCGATATGTCAAGGAGTAACCTCCCATCAGTAGCATTTAAATCAAAACATTGGAAGGTCAAATCCAAACTGTTAAAAAAGAAAAGTACTCAAAACCAAAACGTTCGAACAAGGAAGCCAAATCCAGCACCGAGGAAATCGACCATGTGCATTACAAGGAAGAAACCTGGTGTTTTAAACATTTAAGGCGTTCAAAATATATAACACAGTATATAATACATTTGCTTTAACAAATGATTTTAATTATATGTTTCTGCCTTTTTAAAGTCTTTTAAAAGCGTTTCTGCCTTTTTTAAGTCTCCTTAAAAGCGTGATGGTAGAAATTTTGTACAGTTAAGGTTCCAATTTATTTGTAAATGAAAACAAATGACATTGTTACATGAAATACATTTTAAAAGGAATTCACGAATGCGCTTAATAGAGGGTATAGATATCATTGCTGCGTGATTTGAAATGCATTTATGCATAAAATCATCAATATTTTGTAAACCTTAAGTTTCTACATCTTGTTGCATTTTCGTTCTCCACCCGTATATTTTACCTTAAATCAGGAAGTCTTTATACAAACTATCATATGTATGAATTTTTGTTTGTTTGAATGCATCGATAACTTTTTAGATAAACTTGAAGTACACTACTAGATTCCATCTTCGATTGCTTTCAACTAGCAAATGTATGCGTAAATCGCACTACAAGGAAGTTAAATATAAATAAAAAGATACAAAAAAGGGAGAGGTACCAATGAGGCATCCGAATGTGTAAATCCGAAAAAGCAGAGACAAAAACCAGAAAACCCAAACAAGGACCGGACGAAAAACAGACAACATTAAAAACACGGAAACACAAAAAAAACCTACTGAATATCAATTAACAACGCGAATTCTAGTCGTAATGATAATGAGCTCATGTGCTCCGGAAGAGTTCCTGCCTGCGATTGCAAACCCGTCGCGCTGCCAATTTCCAACTCAGTGTGTCAAATCTGGTAAAGGAAGTCAATACAAAAAAAATGTGGCAAACCAACATCTGCACTCATCTGAGAGATAGAAATACCATATTTGTCTATGAATGCCTGATGTCTACCGTAAAATTTCTTGAGTGACGACATTAACTGAGGAGCAATTTAACAATGTGTTAACAATTTTTGTGTCAAACATGAACTCCTGCCAAGGAAATGGATGCAATCCCCACAAGCTATGGAGTAACGAATAAATTGTGATACGTTAACTCCATATGGAAAAAAAAACCAAACACCATAAAATTACAATTTTAAGTGTGTCTTATTGTTGCTAAATGTATTGTATTAAAATGTATGATCTCTTACAGTAATTTCAGTTGACTGCGAACAGAATTGACAGCGCACGCTAGTGTGAGCAATAGTTTATTCTTTTTACGTGAATTTATGACAGATTGAGAAGCTGTAAGATAATTTTCATAAAAACCAATAAAAATCCAGTACAAACCAAACGGCTTTCCTTACTTTAAGTCATAATGAGATGTGGAATTTGTGTACACTACACAACGTACATTATTAGGCGTCAAACCAGTAAGCAGCCTGTCATGTGACCAGTGGTCGCAGCTTCCAGTATTGCAATTCGCTATAGAAAAATAAAATAAAATGCAAACAATTAAAAGACCGTTCTATTTTGCAGTTTTATACATTTTACATTCTAAATTGCTATACACGTCAGCTGTGAAATAATGATCGTTCCTTAAAGTCTCCACAAATTACACCAAATAAAAGAAATAGTTTATTTAAAGTACAGTAATACATTAGTTACTAATAATTAAGGCGTTGAAATAGTAATATATAGTATACGGGCAATATTGCGGCTAATTAACAAACGTTTACTGGCTAATTATCTTAATTATATTTGCTAAAATTGTGTTTATAAAGCAGGATGATGCAAATGTATTGTTTTTTTTTTAAATATTCTTATATATAATAATAATAAAAACAAAAACATTTTTTTTCTTCATTTTATGCACATACATGTACATGCATGCGGTTTTTAAGGATATTAAAATGTTTATGGTTAAAAATGTTAAAAAGATTAAAGAAAAATCTTATGACTTTAGAAAGCTTATGTTAATATGTTTTTTTCTTTTGATACTTGTTTGTTCTCTTCGCACAAAGACTGGTTATAAAACTAGTTAGCATAGTTTATTCTTTTTACGTGAAGTTATGACAGGAACTGTAAGATAATTTTCATAAAATCAAAAAAAAAAAAAAAAAATTTCGAGCAAACCAAACTGTTTCCCTTGCTTTTAGTACAGGTTCTAGAACATAATGAGTTGTGGAATTTGTGTACACCACACAACCTACATTTTTAGGCGTCAAACCAGTCAGCAGCCTGTCATGTGACCAGTGGTTGCAGCTTCCATTATTGCAATTTGCTATAGAAAAAATGCATACAATTGAGAGACCTTTCTCTGTTATAAGTCAGACAAGTCTTTGGTCTAAAAAGAGAACATCAAGAAGGTTTTTTTTTATCAGTTTGAAGTCAACAATGTACTGATGAGGGTGCTACAAAAAAGCATAAAAACCGTGTTGCATTGTGTGTTACAACCAGTCCTGAAGATTGCAATGGAATATGGAGGTTTTGCGCACCATAAAACCTGGTTTAACTGACCATTTCATTTGTGATCTATAACTATTGCGGTGTGTCTTCTATGTTTTTTCTTTTCTCTTGGACATTGATATTGATTTTCCAAGTTCGGTAGTTTTGTTATTACATTTATGAAGAGTGTCCATATATACATTGTACATTCTAAATTGCTATAATCCTGATCTGTGAAATAATGATCGTTCTTTAAAGTCTCCACAAATTACACCAAAGAAAAGAAATAATTTATTTAAAGTACAGTATAACATTAGTTACTAATAAATAAGTCGTTGAAATAGTAATATATAGTATACGGGCAATATTGTGGCTAATTAACAAACGTTTACTGGCTAATTATCTTAACTATATTTGCTATAATTGTGTTTATATAGCAGGATGATGCAAATGCAATGTTTTTTTAAACATTCTTATATATGTAATAGTATAAACTAAAACGATTTTTTCTTCATTTTATGCACATACATGTACATGGGTGCTGCTTTTAAGGATATAGCTGTCATTGCTACATGACTTGAAATATTAAAAGAGATAAAGAAAAATCTTATGACTTTAGAAAGCTTATGTTAATATGTTTTGGTCTTTTGATACTTGTTTGTTCTCTTCCCACAAAGACAGGTAATAAAACTAGGAAGTTTTTAACATAAGCATCTGATTCGTATCATATTAAATGCACCGGTAAACTTGAAGAACAAGATTTTATCTGTAATTGCTCTACAGCTAGTTAATCGAATTACAAGGTATATATAAGGAGGTGCTGAAGGTGTATTAAAATACACATTTAAATATAGAATAGGTATTTAAGCTATGCATTTGTTCTTTCAGAAGTATAATTTAAAACTCATAGGGCATTTAGTTACCATTTTTTAGACCGACTAAGTGGCTCTTGCAAAACTGTTTGAACATTGTTCAAATGGTAAAGCAAATAACAAAGAAATTTTGACAACACTGTCATATAGATAAACAAACAATATGAAAGTATTAAAGGAAATACATCAAGTTTTTATTTTCATTTATTGCTAAATTTAACGGGAAAATGTATTATTTTAAAACTGAAGCAGGTAATTGACAAATCCCACCAGCTCACAGAAAAGGCCAGTGTTAACCCTATGTTTACTTCAAACTGATGATAGAAGCTGCAAAAACAAAGTATTTATAAAATTCATGTTAAGTCATTTAAAATTCAATATCAAGTTCGTGTAAACAAAAGATTTATGCTATCTGTCAAGGAATAGATTCATAACCTTTTCTTTTGAAAATCTCCGCATTACAGTATAACATTGTTGTGTTTCATAACTTAACATTATCGATTAAATATTTTATCAGGATATACTAGCATCCAGCTGCGCTGCAAATACCGGTATTGGTCCCGGGTATTGGTATATAAATCGAAATATCGTGGAAACCAAACTTTCTCTACAATATAATGTGATGTGGAATAAGAGTACGACAAAATATGCTTGTGTTTCGGTCTTCCCACGAGGGCCGATGAAAACATTTTACTAGGAAGTCTAAATATAAGCATATGATTCGTATCTGATTAAAAGCATTGATATGTTTATAAGTAAACTTCAAGTACTAAATTTCAACCATGATTTCTTTTCACCTACTGAATGTTTGCGTACATCGCATAGCATGATAGGTACAGATAAGATCAAGTGTTGACAAAGAAAGGAATATCAAAATATCACAGTTGTTCACTCTGTCTTACTTTTGAATACTTGTTTATGCAAAAAGTGATGCCTACATTAATATGTCACTCTTTTATATATAAGCTTTACATTTTTGTTGTTTGAGTGAGTGCAGTAAGTATTGTTAGCTCATTTGGCAATTTTCCACCTATGGTTTGTTGATCGACTTATTGTTGTATAAGATAACAAACAATAGTAAAACACACAAAAACATAAAAAAGACAGTTTTAAGGAATTACATAAAGGTTTTTATCTTCAAGGCTGCTTAATGTATTGTAAGAAAATGCATGATCTATAAACGGAAGCGGGTAGCTCAAAATGTAAATCCCACAGATAATATTAATAAATTGCACAAAAAGCTTTCTTAAAAACATTTTAATATTAAATTTAATACGAAATAATGTTCTGTCACCCTTAACTTCTATAAACAATTATAAGTATTTAATATAAACTTCAAATCAAATACATCACGCATACATTTATAAGTATTCGGGTATAAAATTCTGAAGATAACAATGAACCATGTTTGTATATACCCCATAATTGCATAACAAAAAAAAAATATGTTTTAGACAGACTCTTATTTAGCACTACGCATGCACTTACACTAGATAGATGTGATTTTACCCGTAATTGTAGATGAAAAACTTTTTAAAAACCTATTTCTTTTGTGCCCAGGTGAAGGCTGTACCTAAATTTAGGTATACTTCCTGGTCGAGGTAACCTATACAAAATCTCCAGGAGAGGTTTAGCCGGGACAGTCATTTACGAGGCTTGTAGACATACGGGTGGGGAAGGTAATGATAGGAACTGACAGGGCCTGCAGACATTTATCACGAAAACTGGTGATTGTGGTAAGTAAAAATATCTATTAAATATTATTTCTAAATTTTCTTATAAAATTAGTTAAAATGAAAGATAAGAGGTTTGAATTATTTTTTTATGTGTTATATTTTATGCGAATGATGACAGTTTTATTACATGTTTAAGTGTCATATATCAAAAAATTATACGAGTTTAAATGAAATGCTCAAAGTTATTATGTTCATTAATACCAGTGATGCCATTCTTTTGAATGAATAACATGCCGTTTGTTAAAAAAATGTGATGCATTGGCAATGATATGATTAACAATCGTTATCTAAAGTCATACTTTTTATAAAAGATGTAGATGTATTTTGCTTTTTGTCTAGTTATCACAAAATTATCAAAATTTATCAGCCAACATCTACCTTTAATACGAGTGATGCTTTATTTGGGATTGCATATATGCCGTTTCTTAAAAAATATGATGCTTCGCCGTTGATACGATATAGATACAAGTTTAGACAATGTTCATGTATGGTGCTGAATCTATTGAAAGTTTGCGCCCCAAAATTTTTTTTTATATCAAATATGCAAGACATATGCATTAACTCCTTCTTTTAACTTTCAACAAGTATATTGGATTTCTTATCACGTTATTACAAAACAATCAAAATCAATCGGTTACGATCTTTTTCGATCGTTAAGGACTTATATAAATTGTTCTACCTGTTTGTTATATGGTCACTCACCTGACATAAAAACCATGTTCACAGTGATACCATGTATTTTAATCTGTCAATGTTTCAATGTATTCACTTACTTCAACATGTTAAAAGGAAATCATTTTAAGTAGGGTTTTTACATTTTTGATAAAAATATATCATGTATATATTGAATGACAGTTTTTATCAGTAAGGTCATTTTTTTTCAAAAACCATAAAACAATGACATAGCATTCATTTTTTTTGAAGAATTGTTTAAACGTTTCCTAACTTCCTTAATGAACGTATTAATGTTAAATTTCCATTTTTTACATACATGTATGACTGGTTTTGCTGTGCTGGTTTTTATTCGTGTATCACACGTTATGTACCACGAATTATAACTACTGGCTTTTTTAAGAATCTAAAGAACCATTTAAAAGAGATTAAAATAAAAAATGACTTATTTCCAAAAAAAATCGCTTTTAAGTTTCAAGTTACAAGTTTTATTTCTCAAGTCCCTTTCTAGGGATTGCTAACAAATCAACATTATTATAACAAGAAAACAAAATAAGGGTACATGTAACTCAATGAACATATGTAAATATATATGAAATATTGGACGGAAGACGAACAAAATTTAGGCTGCTCCGGCACCAACACTTTTGTGATGGAGAACACATCAAAGCTTTTAATTTATCCGTTTAAATTTCAAAATTGTCTAAACCCTAAGGTTCTTCCTGCCCCAGACATAAGTTGATCGTCTTAATAATTTGGTTCCCCAGTTTGGTATTTTTGGTTTTATTGTTCTATGCTCTTCATAATCATATAGTGTTTGGCATTTTCATACTTTTGGTAGAGCGCCTCTGATGAGTCTAGAATAGACGAAACGCGCGTCAGGCGTAGCAAAATTTATTGTCTGGAACTTTGTTGTCATTTTTATTTTGATAGAACCACATAGCAGAAAGAAAACAAAATAGTATTATTTCACAACACACAACACTATCTTGCAAAATGTTAGTTTTCATTTTATCACGTAAAATATTTATATTCATATTTATACTTGATCAGTAAATATTTGAAACTTAACAACAAAACATTAAGACTTATAAGCAAGTACTGCCTATTTTTTAATCGAAGTTGAACATGTTGAAGATGACTTCATTACATATCAAAGACATCATCTCAATTCTGAGTATATCTGTTCGCTTTTTCAAAAAATATAAATATCAACAAATGATCAAACGAAAATAAGCACGTTTTCCACATGTTCCATGAGATGTGCCTCTATATGCAATTCACGCGCGTACAAATAATCAAATTTCTTGAAATTGATTATTTGTTTTTTTAAAAGAATTTAAAATAAATGAGAGTAATGTGGTGTTGCGCAACAATTAGAAACAAAATTTAACAAATGAGCACGTGCCAACAAAACAGTACCTGCACTTTCCCACAGATGTGTATATATACATGTACTTAGGGACTGACCATTTAAATTGAAAGGGGGGGCCTTGTTTTTTCCTAAAAAAATATTCTGAAAATTTTTTTTGATGAAAAAAATATTCTGGCAGCAGTGGGTAAGAAAAAAATATTCTGAAGAAGGATTTCTGCCATATAAAATAATGATAGTACTGAAAAAAATATTCTGTCGTGGTGCCTTCGAAAAATAAATATTTTTTCTGACCAAAACAAAAAACCAAGGTACCCCTTCAAGTTAAATGGTCCGTCCCTTAAAGGCATATTGTCTACGGCAAACTAAATTTTTTTACCCCCAAATTTTTTGGTGTCAATTAGACTGAAATGCAATAAAATGAATATTGAAAAACAAATTTGCCACAAATTTTGCCTCAAAAGCAGTTTATTTTGATCAAAATAGCTCGACAACATTGATTGATATTTTATTTACCTGCACTACGTCACATTGACACAGATTTAGACTGAGTAGTTTTAACGCGGACACTAATCGGAATCTCGGGTTTTGTCCCCGTATACATTGATATGTTGAAAAAATACCAATATTTTTCGTGTTAACCTTTTTAAATCACATTCAAAACTAAATACAAGGCAATAATTGTCAGTTTTATTCATCAAGTAGCTCTAATATTCGGTTGCCGTCTTAATTTTCTTCTGAGCTAAAACTTCGAGAAACAGATTATGCACCACGTGCAAGAACTATGCATATCCAGAAATTTGATGCATTTTTTTAATTTGCATATTTTAATATCAGGAACGGTTCCGGTCCAGAATTTCTTATAGAGGAACAATAGCAACTTATGAAATTTTCAAAAATTATCGATAGATATGTGTTACAGACACGATTCGCATGTTAAATTTCAATCAACACACAAGTTTCAATAATTTGAGACCCCTCCTAACAATGTCGGCTTAAATTTCAAGGTTCCCTGTTCATTTAAAATTTCGAAGCGTAGCGCTCTTCACAAAGCAGTATAAAGTCTTTGGAAAAATGGCTGATATTGTAGAAAGTCCAACATTTATCTTGAAATAGTTCAAACTGACTCGCATGTAAACAAGGTTCGCATATTGATTTCTAGAGATCAACTAAGGTTAAAAAAGACAGAATAAGGCATACAAACCTCATCTTTAAACTGTAGGTTCCTCGGGCGTACAAAGATTGCCTTATTCCTCACCTTGAGTTCAAAAGACTCAGAGAATTTTAATCAAATTTGTTAAAAATAAGTTTGTTTTTAACCGCCAGGAAACTTTAGGAAGTTCATAAAAGGTTCTAATTTACATCTCTGACGGATGAGAACCGAATATTTTCCGTATTTTTAATACATGCTGTAAGAACAAGGCAATGCAAAGGCGAGGGGGATTTGAAATGTCACGTGACTTATATTTCATTTGCATACATGAATATTAATTAGGCAAAGCACTGTTCATTTCTGGATATGGGCAGTTTTCAATCAAAGAAAGTATAGTGCGCATGCTTACAGCTCATCTACATCTCATGAATATGAATTTTTGTAAAGCTTTACAAATATTATATATTTTTCAATTTTTGAAGTTATAAGGTAACCTAGTGGTATTTTGAACATTTGTATCTTTCTAAATAAAGAAAACAAATAGTCTGACCACAATTTTTTAGTTTTACAAAAAATAAATTTTCGTAGACAATATGCCTTTAAGTAATTTGAACAAAGTCTCATCATGCGAGAAATGCGCGGATAATGTTTCACAATTGTTGTATAAATGACACTTTAAAATTTTGAAATCATGATATATTAAGATAAAATCTTTGAACATCTTTTATATTTGACAAGCTTATGTGGTACACATTTAAATAAAACCCTGAAACCATATTACCAGAAGAAGCACATATTAAATGAATTTTCTTTTTTCCCTATAGTACCTTTAGGTAAATTCAAGCGATGAAATTCAAAACGCTTTTGATGCTTGCATTAATTGTTAGAATAGAAAATCACCCCGAGCCTGTATAAAATCAAGCAGTCTTGTGTATATTAATAGAAACATTTCGAAATAGACTATCTGTACGCTGATGCATCAAACCTTTCTTAGTTAAGAGTATAGTTTAGACAAAAACAAAATACTAAATATCATTTAAGCAGAATATTTGTTCGTAATTCTTTCTTTTCTGTTTATTTGTCTTATTTTTTTTTGGGGGGTTTAATTGTCATTGAGGATGGTCACTCTTCATGTTTAAAATTTCAGCCAGAATTCGGAAGTCCTATGGTTTGATCCTTTAAATACGGAAAAATTATTTTCCAAGCTGGGCTCTATTCTTTATTACATTATTTGATTGTATAGCCCTTTAGCTACAAAATTACATAAAATACTAGATTCATCTTCACGGTATATGTAAGGCCAATAACGTCACAATGTTAATGTTATGTAATATCTAGACAAATCCTATTTCCCGCCAAATTTGTCAAATATCTTAGAAATAAGAATACATACCTATGCTTTTCTTTTTGCCATTTGATATAGTGGACTACAATCGTTTATTTCCACGAAGAGTGCCACGCTTCACTCACGTTAAAGATTCCTTTGTGGTTTCCCAAAGACCAAATATTTTGACCCTACCTAACTCCTCTTTTTAGAGCTCACATTTTCGCTATCAACCCCTATAAATCCCATCATCATTTCATGTTCATTTTTCATCCTTTATTTTTGAACATTTTTTAATTACAACATTTGATCGACCTGGATTACCTTTGATAAATGTTTATATATGTATGATCTAAATATATAAGGGAATACCCAAATAAAACACGCCATCATAATTGTTAATTTTGGTTTTGAGAGTCACAGTGAGTTTTTGGTCTTCTTGTGTTGAACCTACGTACCCTTTGCATTCGTGTAATTACATCGTATAGCTATACTATTGACAATTATCCCCATGTTGCTCATTTTTCATACTATACTGTATATTAAGCTAGGAGAGGTAACTAAATTACAAGGCATTGTTGGCCTATCTGTGGATACCAAAATATACCCGATGATATTGAAAACTGCGTTTCAAAAATTCAAAATATGCCTAGAATTCCAAAAACGTAATGTATAATTGAACTTTATTACTACTTGTAACTGAAACCAAAACAATTGTTTTGTTGTTGCTGCCATGACACAATCCATAATTGATTAACAAGTGACTTTATGTGCTTTGTATTGTATAACAGAGAAGTCATTTGACTTTACTGAACAACCTTTAATTGCTAATTTGAAATAATACAAAAATTGCGATAGTTGATTCACATCAAATCAGAAAAACTAAACCATATGACTTTTATAGCAATACCTATAAGAGAATATTTGAATTAATATCTACAAAACATGAACATTCGATATATACAGAAAACAGATGAGGTTTTTTAAGATGGCAGGATGTTTTTATTATATTTTTCGTTTATATTAGGTGAGGATAATTTCTTCAATTTAAACAGACAATGTCACAAGTTAAAATACATTATTTTCATGTCTTTGTTTATTCTGGTACAAGTCTAGGATGGAAAACAACATCAAGTTTTCGTAATTTAGCACAGGACAAAATATGCTGTTTGGAATGTGTTTTTCTTTAAAACAACATTGTGTGTAAAATAATTTCGTTTTAGTTAAACCAAAAGTTTTTATAAGATAATTTGCAATGCAAAGTATGACATGACTTTATCAAAATCGTATTAAATTCTATATCTATACAGCAAGTTTGGACCACAAAGGATGGACCCCTTTTCTTACTGCTTCATGTCGTGAGAGTTTGCACTGACCCATGTAATCTAGTAATCTAATTTTTGATGAAACAATAGTGCCAGTTTTGTAACAACTGGTATCGAAACTTGACGGTGACATTTTTAACTTCCTGATTCTAATATGATTGTTAGAATCCGTAGCAAATTTAAACTTTATAAAGTTATGAAAATGAAAACCAAATGTAATTCCTCAATTATTAACATGCATTTATATATATTTCATACATTAAATGAAATTGTGTGTTCATTCCAAATTGTGTATCTTGCTGTCAGTGTACAATAACCACAAGAGGTACAAAACATTAAATATGGTTATACTGTATATGCCTATTTAAAGATGTTACATTTGAATCTAAACATTAGAAGGTCAAAATCCATGAGTATTGAAAGACAAGTTCTCAATACAAAACGTTCGAACATAAAAAAACAAATCTAGCACCAAGTATATAAAACATGTGCAATACACATGATACAAAGAAACTTTGTTTAAATGTTATTATACAATCGATAATTCCAACGACAAAAAGTCAGTATATAGATAAATTCTTGTCAGATAGGTCAATCGAAAAGGTTTGTGATATTCATCGAGAAGTTCTGGGCAACCAGCAGTGATCTGGTAACGTGTCATAAACTTTTGACACTGGATTTTCTCTCGTGTACTGTTGTAATATAATCCTCGCGTGTATAATCAAACTTTCTCTCGCAAATTTCCTCGGATTTAAACGGAGTCAAAACGGATTTACACGTTCCTAGAAAGATCTGGTACTGTTAAGAAAGGATGATCTACGGTCCTCTACGATGGTTTAATCCGCGGATTTAAATGTTTGAATGAAAAACAACCACATTAACTTTAATTATCATGATAGTATATGCGATTTGGAATGTCTTTAGTCCCATTTTGAAAATCTGTTTGTTTTTTAAAATCATATTGCGTAATGAAAATTATTTTGGTTAATCCCCAGGTTGTTTTTAAGATAATTTGCATTGACAAGTAGGACATGACTTTATCAAGATCGTATTAAATTCTACATCTATACAGTAAATATTTTTTCTATACAATTAGTTTTTACATCTGTACCCCTTTCTTCCTGTTTCATGTCATGAGTGTTTGCACTGACTCGTGAAATCTACAAGTCATCTAACTTTGTATGTTAAATACAATGCCGCATTCTTGCTTTATATGTGAACATTGTTATAGAAAATTGACGGTGATTTCTTCAACTTCCTGATTCATATATGATAGTATAAATCGGGCTTCAATCATAAGTAGTTTATTTTCAATCAAGGGCCAATTGCAAAACAGGAGCAGCGATCGCTGGTCACATTGAAGGCTGCTTGCTGTTTTCCGTTGTGGATTTTTAAATTGTCGTTTTTAATTGTTGGTTGTATCGCGTACACTTATTGCACATCCCATTATCTTCTATAATATGCAAATAATACTTTATTAAGTTATGAAAAATGCGAGACGAGAGTGATGCAGAAGAGTAAGGTAAAAATATTTCCGGAAACTCACAAGAGTATAACGTGCCCATACAATAGCTTCATGTACATGCAGTATGTACGCTTTCCAGGAAGTGGGTATATACATGTATAAACTGCTCTAATTTCTTGAAAATCTCATCATGCGAGAAATCATGGAGAAATTCACGAAATAGAAAGCTTTTATCTTATCTTTATTATTTTGTTGAGTTTCTGCGAAACCCATTTAAAGAAAATCCTTCTATTGTAATAGAAACCATTTAAACCGAACAAAGCATATTTGAATTGTAATTGAATCCTATTTTAAAATGTGTTTATAGGTGGTCAATAGAATTAGGTGATGAAATTAAAAACTAAGATTTATTGTTTATTAACGACGTTTGTGTGACCAGGGAAGAAAACCTCATCAAATTAAATCATCAATTGCAATTGCTAATTTGTTTGTATAACATCATTAAACTATCCTCTGTGAAGAAGGTTATAGTATTTCGTCTTTCAAAAAAAAAGTCTCAACACTCTTCTTAAAACTTATATTTATTTATATATTTATCTGTTCTATCTTTTATTTACGTATTTATTCTATTTATTTATTCTTTTTATTGTTTATTTCAAGATGCCATTTAATTCCATTCGGTTGATTTTGGTTTTTTTTTGTGTTTCTTTGTTCTGTTCTTGTTCGTGTTTGCCGGTTTCGTCGTTTCCCTTTCGGACTTTGACACTCGAATGCCCCGCCCCATTGGTGCCTCTTTGCTTCTTTTGTTTCCTTATTCTATTTTTTTATTTTTGTCTGAATAATCTCATTCACATTTTGTCATTTTTGAAATTAATTATCAAAGATTTAAATTAAAGGCTTAGGACGATTCGGGATATTCCTTTATTCCGTGGAAAAAGTGGAATTCCAAATCGCACTGATTGTCAGTGCGATTTGAAATTCCACTTTCCCCGGCCCTAAAACGATGTGGAATTCCAAGATACCATAGAACGATTTGGAAGCGCCCTGGATTCCAAGATGCCTTGTAACATATATATGATTAAGAAACTAGTATGCTTTAGGAAGTTTAATAATTTATTTTACGTTAATTGGACAGAAACGCGTCGACAGCGTAGACTCTAAAAAATATTTTACTGGGAAGCATTCCGATTTGAATTTATTAGGTCATTTTGTTAACATTTGCATATGTCAATCTTTTTTTTCAAATTACAATGATAAACCGAATTGCGTATTATCAATATGTTTGGTTCTTTTAAATTCCAAGGTCATTTCTGTAAGAAAATTCGTATGGGAAATTATGACATGACTATATAAAGATCGATTTAAATTTTACATCTATATAGAAGTAGTTTTCCTTACAAATGTACTATTATTCAGTTTTCGTTTGCAGTAGACAACAAAGAAAGGTTTTTTCTTCCTGCTTCAGGCAGTTAGTGTTTGCAGTCATCCGTGAAATTTATGTCATCTAAGGGTTATGTTGCATACAATACGAACATTGTGTTCGGAATGTTAAATTTGTTATAAAACTGAAACTTCTTCAACTTCCTGATTTTAATACATGATTGATTGTATCTGATGGAAATTTAATATTATTTGATAATAAAGTAATGAAAATGAATACAATAACGATTTACTAGATATTATTTTTTTTTCTGCGATGATGTCTTCGGACCCTGTACAGTATCATATTCAGATTCAGCATAAACTCCAACCTGTATATCTAGTATTAGAAACGTCCTGCATTTGTTGTTTTATTTCTTCTGATTTTTTGTCAATTATCGTCATTTAAGTACTTATTAATTTTCAAGTGGTCACCACAACAAATGCAACCCTATAAAAAATAGTATTATACATGCAATACTAAAAGTTGAATTTATAAGGACAAAAAGAATAAGGATTATGTAGGTTTTTCGAGCTTTTTTTCCTATGTATCGATCACAAATTATTTTATTTGTTCTTTCAGAGTTCCAGCACTCGTTTGTTCTTTGATTTTAAATTGCTTCTATCATAGATATTTGGTAATCCCCTAGTTTTTTTTTTATTATACACAAATAAATATGACGTTCAGCTGGATGCCAATATTTATATGACAAAATGTAACGTAATTCTGTTTTAGTATGATTCTAAATTAATCTTTTACTTCTTACGCAGTGAATAAAAAATATTGATCCGAAATAGTTCTGATTTTGATAGTCTATAACATGGAATGATTTTATTCAGTTGCATATACTGTGTCATCGAATGCTTATGAAACTTTAATTCATAAATATATGAAAAATTGCCAAAAACTACAAAAGAGATACCTAAATATGATGAAAATAAAGACTGTCCTCATATTTCGTACGATGCGCTCTGGTTCACATAAGGTTGGGTCAGTTTTCTTCCGTGTTGGTAGACAAATTTTATTCTGGGGTGTTCGGCGCTTGTCAGCTGACGACATTCGATATTTACAATATTGGTCAATTCTAAAATTTTGGATACACTGAAAATCTAAATTAATATTTCTCTTGATGTTGTTTTTGTAACTTGTATATTTCAAAGTGGGTATCGTCAATTTTAATCGTGTATCCACCATTGAAATAAAAACTTTTTTCGTGGGAACTTGCTGTAAAGCTCTCCGCTCTCGCAGGCACCTCTTGCCGCTACAAGCTATGCTCGCTATAACTATCTGGTGCATAGAATAATGTGCATGCAAGAAAAAAATGCATACGTATTGTAAAATATTTCATATCATTAGAAATGTAGATGATGCCAAAATATTCAACCAAGATTTAAAAAAGTCTTTGTTGTATTTTTGTATTTTGATAGTTAAATTATTTTTAATAAACTCATGCTAAATAAACTTAAGCATTTATTTTATATCATTTGTCAGTCAATTGGATTAATATGTTGTTATGAATACCTTTTTGCAATAATGGTATTTCACTCTAACAAGTTTTAGGTTTTAATTTGTTATGTTGTTATGACATTGATTTGATAATGTTCTTTGCATGACATTCAGCTGGATGCCAAAGGCATTATGAACAAAATGTAACGTAAATTTGTTCTAGTTTGATTAAGAATCAGTCTTTTACTTCTCACGCAGTGAATAAAATATTGATCCGATATAGCTTTGACTTTCGATAGTCTTATAAAGATAGAATGATTTAATTCAGTTGCATGTACTTTGTCATCCTATGCTTATGAAATTTTAATTCATAAATATATGAAAAATTGCCAAAAACTATAAAAGAGATACTTAAGTATGATGAAAATAAAGACTGTCCTCATATTTCGTACGATCCGCTCTGGTTCACATGAAGGTTGGGTCAGTTTTCTTCCGTGTTGGTAGACGAATTTTATTCTGGGGTGTTCGGCGCTTGTCAGCTGACGACATTCGATATTTTCATTGGTCACTTTAAAAATTTTGGATACACTGAAAATCAAAATAAATATTTCTCTTGATGTTGTTTTCGTAACTTGTATATTTCAAAGTGGGTATCGTCAATTTTAATAGTGTATCCACCATTGAAATAAAAACTTTTAACACATTCCAATCATCTTTAGCATATGAAATTGCAGTGGATAATTGTAAATGACATAGTCAATACATACTTTTGAATATAGCTATCGGGTATGAAATGCGGTAAATACCCAGTAGTTGTACGTGTATAATTTAGTTTTGCAGGCTGTTTAAAGACCACAGATAAGTATAATAGATTGAAGAGACGTGCCAAAATGATAATTATTGAGACATGAGAAATTTTTAAAATTAAAAAATTGATCTTATAGTTATACATAATTGCATGTCGTTTTCTAACTAGGCCTTAGAATTGGACTCACTTCTGTCATATCAGTAAATAATATTATGGTTGTGATATTAGATTTAAAGAATCAGATAATGTTGATTACATAACAAATAGAACTAAACATGCAAACTTTCTAATTTTAGAAAAAATTGGTACATTTTGGAAGTGAAAATGATGACACAATTTGCTTATCCGACATTTCACAGCTGAATACAATGGGGAATGGCAAGAATCATGAAAAAAGTAGATCACCTTTTGTTATAGACATTCAGATTATAAAATCATTCAAGAATGGACAGAAACATTTAGAACAAAAAACCAAGAGACGTCCATGATATAAAGAGAACATCTTCATGAGGTTAGTAGTCTAGATCATAACAGCTCATTTTTATCGAATAGTAACACTATGGTTTCAACTCTTATAGCGTTCCATGATAGCATTAATTTTAGAGGGAAATATTTTCCTCAATACTCTTTGTAATGTGAAAAAAAAAGATAAATGAATAGTAATTTTAAAGTAAAAAACACACTAACACACAAAAAAATGTTTTTAACACTGTATATACAATAGTTCTCACATTCACTATAATAAGCTTTTTATGAACACATTTATAACATCAATTATGGGCTTTATGAGTAGGTTTCAACAAATAAACATATTTTATTATTTTTTGCAAGCAAATTACATTACATGCATTATGGAATGATTCAATGTTTATAAATGATATAAATAAAATGTGCTATTTTATTTAGCAATCGCTCTTAAACTTAGAGATGTAAAAACTGCTTATTCCTTAATGTTAAATGAATTTGATTTTTTCCGGTAAAAAAACAAGTATATGGAATGATCAGACTAATTTCTTCTCAATCTTTATCTTTTTTTTCAAATATATTGTTTTCTTTTTTAGTTGCTGATGGCATTGCGTTTACAACAAGAATGTATGTTACACATGAACCAAAGATTACTTGACAATTACATGACACTGTTTTGACTGAGAACATGTAAATAAAGCACAATTGATTGTTTAAGGTAATCGCTCGTGCAACTCAAAAGCAACTAAAAAATTTTGTATTATATTTTGAATTGGATATAACTGACAAATAATTGTTAAAAAGATACAGGTTTTTATGTTCACCAACTAGCTATGTAGCGTTGTAATATCTTTATTCAATTCAATTACTTGTTTAATGAGACCAATGGAAAATTCTTAAAAAAATTAATACAAAAAAATATTTAAAATGTAACTGATAACTTTAAATCTTAATTTTCACTACTTGTAGGAAAATAGTTGTTTTTGGTTATGTCGGAAAATGGAATTATTATAACCCCGATAAACGTGAGTATGTCCTCCTTTCTTGGTGAGTATGCATTGCTTTCCTTTTTTTTCAGTTCATGACGTAAGTATATCAGTGAAATTGATGTTATAACACCACTACATATATACAGTAGTTAGCGCATTCACTAAATTTTGCTTTAAACGAAATGATCAAATATGAGCAAATAATAGAACTAGATTCTGAAAACCTTCTACAATTAATGGACATATTTTATCATTTCATGCAAGCAAATTACATCAAGGAATGATTAAATGTTGAAATTTATGAATAGTTTAAAGTATGTAAAATGTTTTAAAATTTCAAAAGCGCACATTCCTTTATGTATTTATGTATTGGATATTTCAGGAACTTACAGTTGCAGGATTAATTAAAACTAATCGTGACTTACTTTTTACACTTTAATTTTAAACACTTGTTTTTGTTTTTCAGTTACTTTGATATTGCATTTACATCACGGGTGACACTTACAGAAGGATAAAAGTTGTACAATTTCGAACAGCATTTTACATGTAGCAGAGGACTGTGTTTGTAACAGTGCAGTAAAGCTTAATGGAAAAAGGTAATATTTTGTATTCTAGTAACACATAAAGAAAATTTATATACAAACAATTTATTTAACCTGATTACTAAAAAGTAAAAAAAAAGAAACAGGTTTTGTTTTGGTCATCAAATATCTTTGTGACATCGTAAAATGACCAGTCAGTTCATTCATTTATATAAACAAGAGGATTATAAAGGGAAAAATAAATAGATTAAAAATATATTTGTAGGAAAAATCTATGACAGAAAAGAAACCAAGACAAACCAGAAAATGTAATAATTTACGCTGGAAAAACGTGAGTATGCCATTCATATCTGGTAAGTATAATTTTTCAAAGTCTGCTTTTGTATTGGTTTTCTTTTCAGGTCAGCAAGTGAGTATATGACTATAGCCAATCACTAACACTGTAGAAAGATTGCGCATTGACACAAAAGTTTGCTTTCGATAGAGAAATGATCAAATGTGAACAATGAATACAGTTTAGAAACTTAACTTTTGAAAGAAAAGACTCATTTGACCATTTCTAGCAGGCAAATTACATTAAGGAATGATCATTAATTGGTTCATTTATAATTTGTTGAAAACAAGTAACACTTTCCTACATTTTCACTCTTATATCCAAATAATAAAAAAAATCATTCCTTAATGTATTAATGTATAACGCATTTCAGGGACTAAAAGGAGCATTGAGTCAACTCCTTACTCATATTTTCCTAACTTAAGTATTAACAAGTATTTTTTTTTCATTTCAGATTCTTCTGACTATGACTAAATAAACAGCAAGAGTGCTACTTTTCTGACTGGATCGAAGTGTTCTCAACAAATTTCATCGGCATTAAAATATGAAGAGTATAGCTGAGTTCCTTAACAATGGAAAGGTAATCTTCGAAGATAGCTAGCTACATAAATATTTGTAAAATAGGGAAACTACACTTACTGTTAGTAACATAGAAGTGGGAATTAAGATAAAAAAAATGTTTGAATAAGATAAACATATTTTTTAATCATAATTTTTGAATTCGATTTTCTTACAAAACGATTTTTCATATTTTCAGGACAATTATATAGAGAAGGACACTTATATACAAGATTTACCGTCCATTTAGGTAAAATGGAATAAAAAGGTATTTTAAACCATAATGAATCACGAGGTAAGTATTAAGTTAGAGTTTCATTTTTTTGTTTATTTTCAGGAATTTACGTAAGTATGCTTATGTATTCATGTCATTAACAACTTAGATAGTTTTGCTAGTCTAACATTTATATAATCTTAGCTAAATGGTCAAATATGTACCCTACTTCAAATTTTATTTGAATGAAAACAAATTCATAAACATATTTGATCATATTGCATGCCTTTAAGTAAAGGAATAGGCACATCATAACCAAAAACGGTATTATACGATGACCACAACGGTCTTTATTTTTTAAATGTGCCTATTCCTCATGAATACAAATAATTAATTATTTTCGTTTCAGGTACATCTAATTTATCTGTAGCTGTATTTTTTCATATTCATTATCTTTACATTGCATGTTGTGTATTTTCAGATACTACCACTGACGTGATAACGACAGAAGCACCACCAACACAACTTCCTTGTGATAACAATGGTCTTAATCGGACAGACGTCGCTTTGGATCAAGAATGTGGACCATACAGCAGCACCGGAAGATGTACAGAACCTGACAGCGCATGTACACTGGTGAGAGGAAGTCCTAATGCCTGGTTGTGTAAATGCTCGAAAGGATATGCAAAAAGGAATAATAAATGTGAAAAAGGTATTATCAAAAATCTAAAGTAAAAAGTGTTAAAAAATGACAACAAAGCTTATTACAATGAAGTTTATAAAAAACATTTCCTTTTTCATTATGCCCGTCACAATCGAAGCAACAGCAAATGCAAGACTTAGTGTATTTCATTATAAGACTCCATTATAAAGTTTGATTGGTTAAATTTCAAGTGTCCAATTTTTTTAAATTTGCAATACACAATTTGCAATTTTGAGACATGTTAAAATGAAGCAAACAAAATAAATCCATAATTTATCTAATTCTTTTTATATTTTACTATTGTAACAACTGCCAATTTTTAAACGATTCTTGTACTACTTATTCGTTGAATGACATTAAGTTGAAGATCATTGTTTTAAGGATATAAAGCCTCGAAAAGTACAATTAAATAATGACACATCCCTCTGTCATTTAAACTGATGTTTTATTAACATATATTGCAGTACCATCAAGACTTTGGTCTGGTAACAATGAATACAATGTTGATAAAACAGTAAATAGTCCTGTTGGAGATAATGGTAAGAGTAAACAGTGTTTAACAACAGTGATATACTATGTGTATTGAGTGAAGTCTGGTTGTGTGAAGTTTATTGGTTTTTTGTTGTTGTGTGGTGAGTTTTTGCATTTGTTCTTTCTTATGTATGAGCCGATTCTGTCTTGGCCATTTGACTTGCGATATGGATCTTTCGCACTCCTTTGCTTCTTGCATTAAACTTAACAATGAGAGTAACATGCAAATGGCTTGTTATTTTTTCAACGCTATATAAGTGTACCATGTTTTTTATGTGCCTTTGTGTGCAAGGTGTCTGGAACTCCAATTTAATGAATACTCGTTTTACAAATCTAAGTACTTAGAATTCCATTTAGTGTCGATTGATTAAGTTGAAATTGTATCCAGTTATTTTATGAGACTTCACAATTTTTCTAATGCATTGTTTAAATTTGTTAAAATAGTGTCATTTGGTCATTTTGGTCTTTAAATTGTCGAAAGAAAAAAAGTTAAAAAGAAAAGCTACCCAAGTCTTCCTGGAATTTTCCAAATAAAAAAAGCATTTGTTTAGTACTGCATATTTGTAAAAGTCAATTTATGTATTCATGTTGTTAGACTATACCTTTTCAGTCTTTTAACACCAACAGAACATGTTTGGTAAATGATTAACAGAAATGTGCATGCTGTAATAACTTGAAATATATTCTTAAATGAGACCAGAAACTCAAGCACTCGCTTGATGTCTTCTCTTCAATTGCTTCGATGAAGATTCCTTCCTTCATTAAATTGTCGATTCTTGAAAAAAAAACATACTCGCTACCAGGTTTGTTGTTAAAAAATTTGTTCCGACGAATGATAGAGTGGCATAACTAACAACTTTTAAAAACAAGTATGACATAAAAAATAAAGTGTTGCCTATTTGGATTTGTTTTGTATAATACCAAAATTATTTTTTTCAGTGTTGAACATACAGTTTACGACAATATCTGGCTTTCTTAGAACATCAGCTTCCATTTTATATACTGGTGGAGACAAAGATTATTTTACAAGCTCAATTAATGCGAATGGTTTAGATTTAAGCATCAACGAAAAGCTTACAAAAGAAAACTATAATATAATTCTGTTTTTCTCAGTAACGGTTGAGAATGAGGTCATCAAAGACTATATTGATGTCAAAGTTTCGGTATCAGAATTTAATGCTATATCGGAAAACATTGTTATTATGGATGGAACACCAGCCGGGAGTGTTGTAGGACATTTATGTCCATCTTGTCTTCCGACTGGTGGTATAACAAACCCTAATAATCTGTTGTCTGTTTTCAAAGATGGTGTTGTTCAAACAACTACTAGAATTGACTTGGACATTCTACAAAGTGTTGATACGATTGCTTATTCTACCCAAATTGACGTGAAAAATAATAATAATGATTTATTTGCACGTATAACACTAACAATTGTAAGGTCCGAATACATCATCGATGTACCCGAGGACGGCACCTCAGAAACAGTCGTAGGCAAATTTCATCTCCTGCAGACAGCAAACATCGCTAATCTTGGTCCTTCCAGTTTCACTGTAAATTCAAACAATCATCTACTTTTAGGAACAAATAAACTAGATTATACGTTAGCACAGACAGTACAAAGAACATTAGAACTAGAAGGTTTAAGAGACTTAAAAGTGTATGTACCTGTTATTATGCAAGTAATAGACGTGAACAACAAACCTCCAACGTTTAGTGAACCACTTTCTTATCAGTTTACAATTCTAGAATCTGCCTATCCTGGCATCATTGTTGGAGCTGTCCAGGCAACTGACATTGATACAAACGCAGATTTAGTGCTAAAGTACTCAATTTCCCCAAATGATAAGTTAACAATAGACAATCAAGGTGTAATTAAAATAAAATCTGCTAATTTTACCCAAACTAGCTACAATACAACAGTTACAGTTTCCGATGGTAAATTTGATGTATCAGTTGGTGCCCAATTTAAAATTATTCAGGGAACAACACTTAATCTGAATCAGAGCTTTAGTGGAGCCATACCGGAAAATACTAACGCTGGAGCGTTCATAGTAATAGCTGCAGTTACAGATTATTCACAGTATACCTTCACAGATTTCTCTGCAGGTGTAAACTTTAACATAAATAGGCAAACCGTAAGTCAACCATTTCAAGTAAATGAATTATAATTGAATATAATTAAATAAACTCATTTAATATCTGATATTAATTTTAGCTTAATAATGAAAATAAAATTGTTAGGAATTTAAGCTGTTATATTGAAGAGAAGTCACAAAAAATCAACAATCATGTGGTTCTTAAGGATGCTCGCTGGTCTTGTTTTGGTATTTCTGTCATTTTTCGGAATCTTCTGGATTTAACTTTTAAAAAAAGGTTTAAATCTTTTGCCCACGAGCCCCATATTTCTTGTTACCAATGTCTTTGAAATACCATACAGAGATAGTAAACAAAAAATTATCAAATCCTTCTTATTTTGTCAAGGGTTTCAACAGCTAAATAAATAGTACTAATAATAAACTTATGAAAAAAAATTTAAGAAAACATTTTTTCCGCATATTATTTTAACGTCAATTATCTTGGAAACGAGGTCACGAACCTATCATTTTATTTGCTTATTTCTTACCCTTTAGAATTATCTTTTCATTTGAGGCATCAGATTTTGAACCTGTTTATTTTCAATAATAGTAGCAAACATCCTTAATGCATTTGCAAAATAGTACTAGAAACGAGTTTAACATTTCGTTTGTAGTGTGTTGTGTATTAAATACCTTTTATTTTGGTTTCCAGGGGGAAGTAACAACAAGCAGACCATTTGACAGAGAAAGCAAAGACAGCTATCAATATACAGTTGTTGGCCATAAAACAAATCAAGTCACTTGCTCACTTGTGGTAAGAACTATTAGCACATAAAACATTTGTAAAAAAAATGTCGATTTATTTGTGGCACAGAAATGCGATTAAGCCTTTTTTTTCCACCTGGACCAAAGGTCCATGTAAGCTTTTGCCATCACTTGGTGTCCAACGTCCGTCCGTTGTCCAACTTTTCAAAAATCTTCTTCTCTGAAACCCCTTGGCCATATGTTACCAAACTTGGTAGGGTTGTTCTATAGTATGTCTTTAAAGGTTTATTGTTCGGATTATTGATTTGTCAAAAAATATGGCCACCGTGGCTAAAAAATAGAACATAAGGGTAAATTGCAGTTTTTTGCAAATAACTTAAAAACGGCCACAGGTATAAAAAAAACTGGCAAAAAGATTAAAATTGACATGCATAACAAGAAATTTTCAAGTAGATCCCATAACCCTTCAGGAAATATTGCCCTTTTTCCGATATTTTTACAAAAATTGCACTTTTTTAAGCTCAATATCTTGAAAACTATAAAAGTAATTTGGGAAATTTAACTTGCATATTGTTCAGCACATAAAGATCAACAAAAAATTTAACAAAGTCAATTCCTTTTAGGAGATATTTCGCTTAGAATGTCAAATAAAGTTTAAAATGAAATTACCGAACTTGGAGGATCTTTCATTTTAGATTTTATGTAGATTATACAGTGTAAGATGTTTTGGAAAAATATGTAGAATTGTAACCTATAACAACAAAGTTCCTGGAATTTTGAAAAAAGCAATGTGGTGTACAAAGTTGAAAAACCGAAAGTTTTCAAAGAATGAACTTCGGAAAATGACCAAGATTTGAAATGATCAAATTATTTAATATCCACATGTGGACCTTATTACAGCATTTCCTCATTACATTTTTTACTTGTCTAATATCATACGTTTATTTACATTCAAACTGTGTATAGTTGTTTATTAGCATGAGTGCATCATAACAATAATTTAGATTTTAGCCTCATAGATTATGACCGATAGTAATGTTCACCGAATTGAGATGTAAAAAAATGTCCATTAAGTCGAAGTTATCAGATGAACCCTTCACGGGGTAATGGCCCCTTAAATGCCAAAAATAGTGGTTTTAGCCTTATAGGTTGTGAACCATAGAAGATATAGAAAATGTTTCGTTTGCTTAAATGTTCAGTAAATTGAGCTCTACAAAAGTGTTCATTAGGTCTTAATTGTCAGATGATCCTTATAGGAGTTATGGCCCTTAGATACCCCAAAAAGTGGATTGTATATGATATATAGAATTAGATTGTGAACCATAGAAAACTGTCCCACACATTTGCGTGCTTAAATATTCAGCTTTTATGGTTACATGTATGATGAGCTGTTAAATGGCAATGAAATATTGTGACATAAAGTAATTCAAGCCAAGTTGGCGATTTAGGCTCCTGGCAATCTCTTGTTTACAAACAATTATATAATTACACACTTTAAAAGGTAAAAAAGCATCCACTCTGTTTAACTCTTCATACTTTTGTATGCATTTTATGACCTTGGCTTTATTCTGTATCATTCATAATGTTTGCTTGTAATTACTTTGTTCACACATTTGTTTGTTTCAAAAGAAATAATGAAATCAAATGTTTTAACAGGTCATTGGCGAATTACGTGTTACTATCGAAGACGTAAACGACGAAGCACCTGTATTTATTAATGGACCATACTCAGCATCTGTACCAGAGGGATCCGTCGGTACAGCATTATTGGTAATCAATGTTTTTTTGTCAATACATTAATATCGAATGATTACATGTGCATATTCATTTATCCTATTAAGAATTTGCAAAGCATATTTTCAACATGAGTTCAACATGTACAAGTAAACGTGTGTACACTGTGACCTAAATTCATGCATTTTTTCTATATTTGATTTAATATACATTCAGCAAGTCGTTAAAAGTGAAATGACAAACATACATGTTAAAAGAAGAAGCAAAGGTGTACCAAAGGGGTAATCAGTATCATAAAACAGTAAAGACAAAGACAAAACCGGCAGACAAAAAACCACCACATCAAAACAAACCACACAACAACACAAAACACACACACACAACAACAAAACCGCATTTAGCAACGCGAACTCAAGTCGAAACGAGAGTGAACTCAGGTGCTCCGGAAGAGTAAGCAGTTCCTGCTTGCTATAGCACACCCGTCACGTTGCCAAAGATCGATTAAGTGTTGGTCAAATCCGGAAAGGATGGCATTACAAAACTCTTTGTCAAACCAACATCTGTGCTCATCTGAGCGAAAGAAATCCCGTATTTGTATACAAGCACATGATGTCTTCGTAAAATTTCTTGAGTGATGACAACAACCTGGGAGCAACGTACCCCTGTGTTAACAATTTGCTTGTCAGTCGTGTAGCTCTGTCAAGGAAGTCGTTGTACTCCCCACATGCTCTGGAAAAACGAATGAATTATGATACGTAAACTCCATATGCTGGAGCGGACGGAATGTTGCTACACAGAAAGGGAAAGTTAACTATAGGAAAATTGAAGTCATCACGTTTGTCATAAAGCTTTGTACAAAGTCTTCCTTGTGTGTCAATTTTGAGAAATAGATCCAAATAGGAAGCCTCATTTAGGCCCTGGTTTATTGATTGAACAAATCATATAGATATCAGTTAAAGTTAATTTTTTTTGCACTTGTACTTGAATTTATTATTACATTGACAAGTTTTGGAATTATTATGTCTTTGATTTTAGATGTCTGATGATATAGCTACCACAGACAAAGACACGAATTCAACGGTTATGTATTCCATTGTCAATTCTAACGGGATGTTCAGCATTAACTCAAATACTGGTAGATTAATTTTAATCAATATAATAATGTTTTCGTAAAATGTCATGCAAGACCATTTTTATACTATAGACTCCCAAAAAAAAAATAGATGTTGCATTTAGATAAGCCTTTACTTCGACCCTTCAAATATTTGTTGAAACATAGATGTTAAAATAAATCAAAGTGTGTTAAGTTAAAATATGTGTCAATATCCTAATTTTGTGTTCTTTTATATTATGAGTGATTCCTGCATTAAACAAGTTTAAAACTTTTTAAAGGTTTTATCCAGTATTTACACGTATTTAAGAACAAAAAATATATAAAAGTTGAATAGAAGGCTCGAACTGAATTAATCTATCAAGATGAAAACACATAATTTTGATATGCATGTTAACTGTAATAAATAATCTTCCTTTCTATTTCAAGGGAAGATAACAACGGCTACCCCTATTGATAGAGAAACCACTTCGACAGTTGAGGTAACCATTGAGGCAAGCGACGGGGTGAATACAGCAACTACCAAAGTAACCGTCAACATTACAGACATAAACGATAACACACCTACTTTTACAAAAGCAGAAAGGTACTACGTGTATACGATGTAACGAGAATCTTACACCTAAATTTATCAATATGAAAATGTAAACTGATATATTTTTATTAATTTTAAAGTTTACTTTTAACAAAATTAACATATTTAATCAGAATAACATTTTTTTTAATTAGCACCAAAATCTCTTTTTAAATTCACAGAGACTACCATCAGCTGTGTCAAATGTTACAAAATATTGGTTCAAATATTATCTAACAAACTAAATAACGGATATAATTATATGAAAATAACCAAATAATAGGGTAGCAGGCATTTAAAAAAGCCTCTAGTTTTCGAGTTTGGGTTAATAGTATGACACACAGCTGAAAATGTTATTTTATGAAAGAAAAATTATTGAACTTTCAATTTAGCTTGGTCGTCGTATTCTGGCGTGGTCACGTTCTTCTATTTTTGACGTTTTTTGACGGTACCCACAAAATGTGAATTTTACCACTGTTTTTGAAGTCAAATAAAAGAATCGTTAATCAGTCAAATTCAATGATAAAAGGTTTTGGACACAAGGATAATATGTTAAGCTTGCCATCAATCAATAAAAAGGGTATAAAGAAAACTTTATTCTACTCAAAGTCATCGTACCTTTTATATCAAAAATATTCCTTGAATTTTGGCCTATTTTGTCATTTGTAACAAGATTCCGTTTCATGTATACAAAATGTTTCACGTGAATGTAAAGTAGGTTTGTTAATCCACATGTACACATAAATTTAGATTTTTAGATATCGTAGTTTTTAAGAAATTTGGGATTAAAGATCATCAAATTACACCTATGGCATGTCCGGATTAACACAAACCAGTCTTTGGTTTGGAATTCACACTATATCTGGTGACAAAAAACACGTGTGTATTATTTACAATTTTAAAATATTCCTTTATATAGCTATATAAATGGTGATTTGATTGATATATTTACTTTTGATGCATGGATTGTCTATAATTATTGTGTTAAACTTTCTTATTTTTGATATTTTTGCATTTCTTTAGGGTGTAAATTATAATTTACAAATCAAATACGTGGGACCTGTTTATTTTCCGTATAAAATAATAAAATTTCTTCGCTGAGAGGAGACATGTCTGTTCGAGCGTTCGTCACAATTTTCTTTTAAAAGCGATTCTAAATGGATGTTCGTGAATTTTATACATTAATATGTTTATATTAATAAAAACTCAATTTAACAAATTCAAATTTTGGTACAGTGTGTATGGCAAGTAATGTGTTGCAAAATTTTATATATAGTAACTTTTAAATTAATTATTTTCTATTAATATGTAAGATTTTTTATTGATATGTAAGATTTCTTATTAATATGTAAGATTTTTTTAAAGTGTGCCTGGTTTTTTTTGTAGAAGTTTTTTTTGTCATTTGTATATGATTTTATTCACCACGCTTGAACCTTATTAGCGCTCTCATGTCTACATATATCAAAGGTATACATAGTATCATTATACTTTCTGCGGTACATGTTTGCCGAATTTCGGTAACATAAGTTTTTTTTGGGGGGGTGTCTCTTTGCACATTCATTATAACTAGTTCTGATCTACCCATTTTGAGCCTGTAAGCGCTTTCACTTGTAATTCTCTTCGGTTGTTTGTGAACTTTGTGCACAACGTGTGAATTGTTTTTACAATCAATAATGAATTACGAATGTAGTAGATACTGTGCGACTTATTTTGTGAAAGTTACTCCCATTGCCTTTCCAGCATAAAAAAAAAAAAAATTTCTCCTCGATTTCAACATTACGTCGTTTGAAATATAGTTCAGTTGTTTATTGTCTGATTAATATTTCTTGTTGTCATCGGAGTTCGATCGTTTGCGTAATAAAGTTGTTAATTTTTAACAGTTAAAAAAACAAAACAAAAAAACTAATATACATCTAGAATGGCGTCGTCAATGGAAGACAAACGAATATGTTGGCTATATCTTAAGAAGTAAGTTAACAAGAAGTCGTGGTTTAAATTGACTTTATGCCATATAGTTTTATTAGAGGAAGCCAAAATATCAAGAGGTTGTGGCATGTAGTTGCTTGGAAAACTGTGATGGTAATTTTGTATATAATGTTCATTATGTATAAAATCTAAAGCATTTGACAAACGCAAAGTAGCAACGTTTGGGCATAAATCAATTTACTTGATAATGGGGCCATGGGATGAACCTATATGCCAAATATATAGGAGCTGTAGCATATGTATTCAGGCCGAGAAAACTGTCATGAATATCAAAGTAATTGTATAAAATAAAGAAATAAATATAAAGTTTTTTTTAAACAGGAAGTTGCAATGTTTCGGGCATAAAATGGCTAAATATACCTTATTGGACATGGGGATTAAATTACATGCCAAATATCAAGAGAATGTGGCGTGTAGTAGCTGACTCGGAAAACTGCTAGGATAATTTTGCACATATATACATACCGAGAAAAACTCGATCTAAATGCCGGTCTGCCGATTATGAACCGTATATTTATTAATGACCAACACAAGAACGTATACTTGTAAATCAAATTGTTTAGATATTTTGCTAAATACCTTTTAAATTAAAATAATGGGGGCCTTTGATGTGAAAGTTGCAAATATTTCTCCACATGATTTATTGTACACTGTATATAGCTTAATTCCTTATTAGTCCATGTGATAAAGCTACATACCAAATATCAGGAGGCTGCAACACTTTGCAGGCGACATAATGAAATTAAATATTCTAAAATAAAATGCCTGGCAACTAAAAAATTTAAAAAAGCGAAGTAAAAGAGATATAAATGATATACACAATTACTCCAAGTTTCATTCAGTCAGGTCCTATAGATCGAAAATATGCAAATGCTAAATTCGATGTCACTAAACGAAAAAATATTCTCAAGATTAAATGACATGGAATGCAAATGATGCAAGGGATGCACATGTTTTTCAACAAAAGAGGGAGGGTGGTAACTTATTAAGGACGGTAAGATATGTTCTTTAAGCTAGACACAGAGAGTTTCCAGTGGATCATTTGAATGTCGATGGACTAAAAGGCAAAGACAAAAGCAATAAATTCAAATGAGAACAGCACGAAACAACAGACACTATTAAGACCCTTAAAAAACTAAATAACAATCAACAAAAAAAACCATCTTTACTTATCAGAGAGATAAATATTCACTATTTTTCCTTTAAGCGAATGGTGGCTTCCATCAAATTTTCAGTTAATTTCTTAAATTCTGAAGAACAGGGGTCGGGTTTTTGGCAATCATACTAACAGCTAGCCTGAAAGGAGTGTTTGTAAAAAGTACTCGCAAATAAAAGAAACATGAAAAGGGAATTGGCTAATAAGTAAACACACCATGAATTGATAAATTCTTAGAAATAGTGCATAGATCCATATAAAAGTGTGATGGACGGAAGAAAGGAGGCACGGACAGACGGACGAACGGAACTAACATAATATACTTCGGTGGGTTTAAAATGAAAAGAAACATTTGACAGACATAAGATCGACAGTAAAGAAACTTAATTTTGGGAGAAGTGTAGTTGATACAAAAAGTGTGACTGAAGTTGAAGAAATGTCCGTGCCTCCTTTTTCAGTCCATCAAACGGACGCAACAATTTATGATGTACCTTGGTACCTTGATGGGTATAAAAAATGAAAAGAAACCTAAAATTTGATCTGACTGACAGACCTCAAATCAACAGCTTTTATTTTATTCTACATACATGTAAGGCTATGTCTTTTACTTCTAGGTTGACCGCCTACTTTATGCTTGTAAGCAGTAGTTCTTTTAATTTCTTGCATTAGGATTTTATATTTTCATTTTATTTTATATTTCAAAAGTTATTTTGAACTAAAATATATTAATTTTTAAATATAAAACCATGTAACAAAGTTCAAGAAGAAGGTCGTTCGAGGCCAAAATTAACAGAGTTTCAAATTGATTCTCGGCGGTGCGCCGTTGGTAAATATGGTAAGGTTAGATATTAAAAAATAATTTCAACCTAGGTACACCAAAATGAAATGAAAATAATTTGAAAATAATAAATTGTAACGCCAGGATCATGTTGTGCGTAATGGAGGAGACAAAAATGCAGTTTTTCACTTTTTACTTTTTGAACGTTCACTTTGGCATATTTTTTGTAAAAAATTCATAAATTTTTACTGTTATTGTAAAACTGTATTATTACTTAACATTAAAAACCGTCTTATAAGTCTTATATTTGGCAAGCAAAAATTATTTGGTCTCTACCCCATTTTGGAGTGAAATACAAAATTAATCTTTGAGTTCATTTTTCTCAAAACGTGACCACGTGACAATGCGACGACCTCGATATTCTTATAGGCAATGATTTTCTCTTTCCAATGATATATAATACAGCCGTGTGTCATACTATTAAGGCACATCGTCAAAAATCGATCCTCTGCTCCTCTACTAAAATATTGTACAAAAGCAGACAATTCAATCATGGCAAACGTTTGATGTAATGCATTCGAAATTCTTTTTGACGATGCAAACATTTCATCTCTGATTTTCCGTTTTTCATATAGAACGACCTCAATTGTATTTTAAATAATTTATACGTGAATAATGGTACAAAACACAATTCAACGCTCAACAGATATGTGAGAATATTAAATAAAGCAGCACTTAAACCATATAAGATATGTTATATGCATACTTTTATCACACTTCATTCATTTATCTTCTGTTTTGTCACCAGTTTCACCACCCGCGAAGATACACCACCAAGCACAGTAGTATACACCGTTGAAGCAAGCGATCGCGATGAAGGCCGAAATGCTGAGATAACGTTTGATTTAGAAAGTGACAGAGGTTTCTTTACAATTAACCAGACAACTGGAGAAATTCGAACACTACGAAGATTAGACCGGGAATCTAGTTCCTCGCACACCATAAGGGTTTTTGCTCGTGATAATGGCGATTCCATAGAATCTGTCCAGAAGCAATTAACTGTTACAATAAGTGATGTGAATGATAATCCACCAGTGTTTAATTCTGCTCAAACTAGTGTCACTGTACCAGAAAATCGACCATGCACGACAGATATAGTTTCGCTTAATGCAGTTGACGCTGATGAACCGAATTCACCAAATAGCCAAGTTGTATACTCGATTTCCAGGTGATTATATATATTCACAATTATTGCATGTAATGTTTCGTTTGTTGTTTTCCAGTCATTTATTACATCCTAGTTTCTGTTCATTTGTATAAGAAAAAAAAAATTGTTCTTTTCAGGACATTTTACACATCTTACTTTCTGTTCATTTGCATGAGCAGAAAAAAATTAAAGTTATAGAATATATACAAAGAAACAAACATTAAAGAACTGTAAAGACACAAACAAACCGACAGGATTCTTAGTTTTTGACATTTTAGATGATATTTTTTTTTTGCAGTGGAGGGGACAACTTTACTATAGATGCATCGACAGGTGATTTGCGTTGCAAGTCGGCATTTGACTTTGAGTCGCAGCAATCATATACAGTTGAGGTTATGGCAAAAGATAATGGAACCCCTAGCTTGAGCTCGACCTTTACAGTCGTAGTTAATGTGGAAGACATAAATGACAATGCCCCAGTGTTTGTAAACCCCAGTACCAGTGTTACAATAAGGTACTGATTTCTGAAAATTAATCATTTTTGTAAAAATATGACTGGAAAATCAGTGTAGCAGGTGAAGAAGTACTGTTTTAATATTGACAATAAACATGATTTTCATCTTCATTATTTTTCTATATTAGGTGTATCATGATCATTGAAGAGTATTTTGTGCCAACAGGATGACGTATATTTAAGGTCTATAATTCTAGATTAGAACCATTTTTGTATAATGTTTTGACTCATTCTTTTTATCTTAATACTTTGTTTTGGCACAAGTGTAATATTCGCACGTTTTATGACTTAAGTTTATTTGTCAATTTCCCAATTGTTGAGATAGTTGTTTTGTTTTTGCAGATACCTTCCAAATTCACCGTTATCTAAAATTGTAGAAGTTTTATCAGTGACTGACGAAGATTCTAATAACAATGGGAAAGTAACTTTTACATTGTCTGGCGCTGCAGAGTCGTTTTTATCAATAGACAGCAAAGGAGTCATACGAACAAAGGCAGCAAGTAATCAACCCGCTGGAACCTATCAGCTGACTATTATGGCCACTGATGGTGGAAGTCCTCCCCTATCAAACACAACAAGCATGTCAATAACAGTTCAACACATTTCAACGCAGCCGGTGAAGTTTACAAAACAGGAAATACAAATGAATATAATTGAAAACAGCAATATTAATGACCAACTAAGAAGCGTCACTGGGGATGTTTTAGCTGATTCTGGTTTGACTCTGCAGTACGAAATTTTTGACACTGTGGCTGATCTACCTTTTACTATTGGGGTCAGCAATGGAATGGTATCTGTTGCTGGTAGTATAGACCGAGAAGTGAAAAACTTACACGAGTTTGTTGTAAGAGTAAAAAATCAGGCGGCTGAAACCGAAAGTGATCTTGTTGTGGTAAGTTAGAATATAATATGTAAATAAGTTTACAACAGCACCAGTATAATACTAGACTTGTAACAGGTCCCTTTCTAATTATAGTTGTTTTTTAATTTCAAAATTATTTTAAATGGCCATTAAGTATCAAAGGGAAATGTGAGATGTTGTGGTAGCTCTCTCAACAATCTACAACAATCAGAGATATTTCTTATCAGTATATTATCTTAACTAGAAAATGATTAATTAAACATATTACTTAAAGAGGGACTTGTAGCAAGTCTAGTATATTACGTATCTTGATTCTTCAATTAAAGTTCTTAATTTCAAAATTAAATTTCCCTCTTTTAATGAATCTTTAACATTTTTTTTCAAACTACAATTAAACAAACACATGTATAAGTTAAGGTAATAACAAAACTACCGAACTTGAATGATCAATCTCACATAAGTATTACACTAAAAACACTATTAATTTTAAATATTTTTAGAGTAGGCAACTTGGTTTTGTTTTTAACTTTATATACATGTAGTTCCATCCGAATAACTTAAGACTGTGTCTTATTCGATTTTCAACTTCAAACCATTTTTTATTTCAAATTTTAGGTAAAAGTTTCTATAATTGATGTTAATGACAACAAGCCCATTTTTGTCCAACAAACCACACATTTTTACAAAATTTCTGAAGATAAAGAAATTAATTCAGAAGCAGTTGCCCAGACTGGACAGTTGAAGGCTACCGACCTAGATGAAGGGGCAAATGCTGAAATTGACTTTAGAATTGAAGGAGGCGCAGGTAATTTAAGGTTAATCATGGAACTAATTATTTAAAAATGAGTCATTTTTTCATAATTTTGAGTAGTAAAAAGGTTGTTTAAACTGTTCATACACATGTTATTTAGACGATTCTTTAAAAATATTGGTTCGTGGTCAAACTTGAAGAATAGATTTTTTTTAATCATTTAACTTGATCTTTCTGCTAGGTTCAATTTAGTACAATGTATGAAATAAAAAGAAGAAAACTTCAGGATTCCTAATCATGTAACCAACACATATAAACTAAAAGTTTGACGTTGACTATGAATTAATGTAACTCAAAAAAATATATTGGAGCTTACTTAAAAGGAAAATATTTACACTTCGAAAACATTTATAAGATGAGTTATCATACTTATTTACGGTACATTTTTAACCAATGAAAGAGACAAACTAACTCATTTGTAAAAGTTTCTCATTCATACTAAAGACTATAATTCAATACAATGCATTTTTAATAGAAAAGTGTTATTTTTATCAAATTGCAGATTGTGTGTCACACTTTGATTTAAGGGACAAAGGCGCAAATACAAGAAGTATAACATTAAAATCAAAAGTTGATTATGAGCAAATGCAGCTGTGCACCTTTAGTGTTATGGTAAATGATTGATTGTAATTAATTTTAGAAAGATCGGTATAAATCACTGATTTTAATTGATTTTATTTAATTGGTTAAAGATCATCTTATGATTATTACGTCTACTATACACATGAAACATGTAAATGAAAATGATAAATGTTCACATTGAAGAAGATAGAAAAAAAAAACAATCGATCGAAAAACCCACCGTTTATAAAAAAACGGAAATTATTTTCAAACATATAATGTATATAAAGATATAGCGAGTAGGAAAAGATTATTTGCGATACGTAAATATAAAAATGAATATATATGAAGCAAAAAGATATGAGCTCCACCTTTCCCCAAGTATGGTGCCAATTCGAAACAATAATAAAGCTTTCCGTTTTGCTATAAAATACTTAGTGTTGTGAAATTCAATCTTTTGATAGAAATATATACATAAGCATAGCATTTGTTAAAAACAAAATGATGCTCAGTTATTTTGTGTTTTCATGTTGTCTGTTTTTGTCCCGTTCTTGTTGGTGTTTACTGGTTTTGTCTCTGCCCTTTCGAACTTTTGACATTCGGATACCCCATTGGTACCTCTGCTTCTTCCAAAAGTTACCAGACTAGTATTCTTTTAACAGTGAACCCCGTATTGATATCTCAATCTATATGATATAGTCAAGATACCACAAACATGCCGAATGCATATCATTTTAGGCTTATAACACTTACAACATAAACATGAACTCAACTACAGAGGTAACGGTGTCTATAACAGATTACAATGATAACAGTCCTGAGTTTGGGGGACATACAAGTGGAGTCTATAAAGTGGATGTTCCAGAAGATATCACTATCAACACAGAGGTAAGATAGTTAAAAAAAACATTAAACCCCTTATGTATTGAAATTTCAAGTTCAAACGTTTCGACGATGACTACCTTTGCAATATATGCATAGGAAAATTTTCTAAGTTCGATGAAGCATGTTATATGTTTTTTTTAAAGATTTACAATTTGCTTTTTAGTCGAAAGTTTTTTTTAACTCCATATCAATTTCTGAACGAGTGTAAATAAACAAAATGACAAGTTATAATTACGACTGCAATACAACGACAATCTGTTGACGATATTTTCTGGGACAATCTTATTTGTATGATACGAAGGTTTAGGGTCCCCAAAAATACCTCGATCATTTTGTACCAAGTCAGGACCATTGCGATCCACCAGTTCTCCGGTATGACTGATTCGTTTTTGTCATTTTCTCTGGACTATGAGATTGATCATTCAAGTTCGGTAGTTTTGTTATTACCTTTATTTGATAAAAACTAACAAATCAAATTTTATTGTAATTGATAGGCAATAATAATCGGAGATGTGACGGATGCGGATGATAGAGAAAATGGAGATGTTGATGTAGTTGTCACCACTAGTGATTGCTGGTTTGAAGTTGTTAAAAGTAAGCTTTCACAATTTCATTTTCTTTGTTGCTAAGGGCACTGAAGGGATTATATAATTTACAAGACTTTTAGCTTTGATTGGTTTAAATAATAATAAATGATATTGAAAAGGCAACAAGGATTAAATGATAAAAACATCTTAAAGGGTTAATGACTAAAAAGATTCCGTTTAGTCTTTATTGTTTTATTTTAAATTCTTTTCAGCTGGTAACAATCTTGGAATAAAGTTAAAAACTGGAATAAATCTGGACTTCGAAAGTGTAGACAAATCAAACAATTGTACCATAAGAGCAACCGACAAAGCAAGAAGTCCTATGCCTGTTCTTTCCTCTACTGCCCAGCTGTCAATCACTTTGATTGATGTGAATGATAACAGTCCTAAAATATCCAGTCCTGCTTTAGATGTAAAGGTTGAAAGGGATGCCGAAACCGGTTATACTATTGTCGATAGTATAAGTGCTACCGATTTGGATTCTGGAAAAAATGGAGAAATAAAATTTAGTATACGTATGTTATTTTTGTCACAAACATCTGGAAATCATTTTTTGTCTGATTTATGGTTCATATTGTTTGATAGTCTAAATACGTTTTAAATTTTACAATTATTTATATATAAAATCTACTAGTATCAAATAATTTTTCTTTTGGATTTTATAAAGGGAACGACATAATTTCAGAACACTGATATTATCATATTTTTAATGACATGATCTTCTTCCACATTCCAGGAGAATCAGAGTATTCCTCAAGATTTATTATAAATGCTACAAATGGTCATGTAGCATTAAACTCCCCGTTGACAAGTGTCCAAAAAGATATTGTGACTCTTGTCATAATTGTATCTGACAAAGGAGAACCACCAAAGGCAGCTGAAATGAAGGTGAGCGGAACTTGTTGAACTATTCAAACTTTTTTTTTTTGTCTGCCGGTTTTGTCTTTGTCTTCACGGTTTTATGATACTGATTACCCCTTTGGTACACCTTTGCTTCTTTATAAACTTCACGCTGAATAGACTATTGGCAACGCGACGGGTGTGCTATAGCAAGCAGGAACCGCTTTCTCTTCCGGAGCACCTGAGTACACTCTTGTTTGGACTGGAGTTCGCGTTGTTGATTGATATTCAGTTATTTTATGTTTCCATGTTTTACATGTCTGTTTTTGTCCCGTTTTTGTTGGTGTTTACTGGTTTTGTCTCTGCCCTTTCGGACTTTTGATATTCGGATACCCCATTGGTACCTCTGCTTCTTTCAAAGTGCATATCTTAAAATGTAAATATCATTTTATATAATCAACAGCTTCCAATGGAATATTAAATAAGAGTGTTTCACAAAGAAAATTAAAATAAAGACGTTATACATGTAGTACAGATTTGTAAACATTTGTTAAATAATATAACAACATATTCCAAACGTGTCAGCAGTTTGAATAATAGTCTCGGATTGTTATTATAATAAATCATTAACCTCAACGCACACAATTTTAAGAGTACTGACATTAAAAAAACGTTATTTGTTTCTTTTAAGATAACAATAACTATAACTGATCAAAATCCGAGACCATATTTTACGGGCTCTGGAGAAGCCAACGTAACAGAACATAGTAAAAGAGGTGGTGGAGTAATTCACACTGTCACTGCCTATGATAGGGAGGGAAGCAGTTACAGTCAATGTGATTGTAAATATTACATTGACACACCAAGAGGTATACATTACTATGCATTCTGAACGTGACTTTATACATGATTTACCGACGTATATATCATATTATAAATATCAAAATATAATGGTACCCATTCATTGTCCAGGGAAGATGATGAATTCTTTTTTTTTTCTCACTAACAACAACATGAACAATGATTTTACCTGAAAAATTGATGATCGTAATAGTTTCGACTTACAGGCATTTCCAAATAAATGTTTGGTTTTAAGGCGCAAATCATCCCTATTGAATTTCGATCATAGGGTCTGGTATTAGCACAAAATACAACGCGCATATGGCATTGAAAAGAATAGGGATAAGAAGGTTAGCGTCTTACTACAAAAACAGCCAAACACGAATGATTATGTTTGATATAATTTTGGATATTTTACCAGAGGATGATATCGTTAATACAAATATTTTCCTAAGGATTCAAGTTTTTGTAAATATTGGCTGTTGGTTCTAAATATTGCTAGTTGCAAAACAAAACAAATCCACGTTGTAACGTTCAGTGTGTTTTAACTTAATTTCTTTATGTTGTAGATGACATTATAATAGAACCCAACAGTGGAGTTATCAAATTCCGAAACCCAGATGGCACTCTTGATAGGGAAGAAGAACCAAACGGGCGAGTCGTTGTCGGTATCATTGCAGAAGACAAGGATGTCATTCGTAAAAATTCATCGACCTTGTTGTTTGTCATTAATATAATAGACATTAATGACCAAAACCCAACCTTTGATCAACCGGAATACACTTTTGCTTTCCACCAGGTTAGTTTTTCCGATGGTTGAATAAAAAAAGTTTATAAATAAAAAGATCACTAAGAAACTAGAAACAAGTACTGTGTCAGTAATTTAAGGTAGGAGACATTTATCTTAATCTAAAATTTGCTTATTAATAAAATATATTGTTAAAAGGTCCATTGCGATTTTTTTTATAGCTGTTTTTATTGCTAGTTGTGGTGCAAACTCTTATTTTACACCTCATTATCTTCTTTTTGAAGGGTGTTGATACTTGTTCGATAAAAATAAACAATGTACAATGCAGTCAATTGCATTACAAAACCTTGCTGCAATGCAACTCTATGCTAGTTTCATAGAAAAAAGCTAAAGTAAAATAATTATTATTTAGAAGTAAATTAGAAAAATAAAAAGTCAACTGATTTAAAGGCATATTGTCTACGGCAAAATCATTTATTTTACTCCCTAATTTTTTGGTGTCAATTAGACCGACATGCAATAAAATGAATATTGAAAAACAAATTTGCCACCAATTTTGCATCAAAAGTAGTTTATTTCGATCAAAATAGCTCGACAATTTGTTTGATATTTTATTTACCTGCATTACGTCAAATTGACACAGATTTTAAACTGAGTAGTTTTAACGCGGATACTAATCGGAATCTCGGGTTTGTCCCCGAATACATTGATTTGTTAACAAAATACCAATATTTTTCGTGTCTACCTTTTAAATCACATTCAAAACTTAATACAGGCAATAATTGTCAGTTTTATTCATTAAGTAGCTCTAATATTCGGTTGCCGTTTTAATTTTCTTCCGAGCTAAAACTTCGAGAAACAGATTATGCACCATGTGCAAGAGCTATGGAAGTTTTCAATCAAAGAAAGTATAGTGCGCATGATTACAGCTCATCTACATCTCATGAATATGAATTTTTGTAAAGCTTTACAAATATTATATATTTTTCAATTTTTGAAGTAATAAGGTACCCTAGTAGTATTTTGAACGTTTGTATATTTCTAAATAAACAAAACAAATAGTCTGACGGCAATTTGTTTGTTTTACAAAAATATAATTCTTCGTAGACCATATGCCTTTAAAAAAGTGTTTTTATTTCATTAATGTACAGTAACATTTTGCTTACAATATTAATTTGAATTTATGGAGAAGATTATAAATTTGCTGGATCTGTATTTTGTCACATTTCAGAACACCCAAGATGGAACAATATTTGGACAAATAACCGCAACCGATCTTGATATGAACCCGAAGACGAAATATAGTATTAACATTACTGACGGGATGTTTAAAGATGTTATTGAAATAAACCCAACAACAGGGCACCTGATAAAAAGAGGGAACACAACGCTTACTAACGTTCAGGATGCTGAAATCGAGGTAGCGATTGAAATTATCATACGGTTGAGAAATTTAGAATTTCAAAAAATCACTTTATACACAAAGGTACAACTATTGGGCACCGAATATATACCAAAACTCAATAGCAAGCTACAAAAATGTACATTGTAATACGATTTACCTCAAGAAATATGACACAAATTTGTTTCTAAAATGTTGCTGTAATGATTTTGATCGATTAATTGCTGTTGAGAGTAGACATCTAATTTATAATTGAAACATATTATTCCAATAAATAGAATTTATTAATTTATATATGAACAAATTATCATATTTATATAGATGTTTTGCTGAGCTTTTGACCCTATAAAAAAACTTTTTTCATTTAATTAAGACTTTTTGGCAGTGATTTGCAACTCAATGTCAATTTGATTTTAGGGTTTCGTATTTGCACATGATGGACTAGACTCACAAAAGAAACCTAGTTCCACAACGATAAAAATCAAGATTGAATATGACGATAACAATTTTTACAAACCAACGTTTGAACAAGGTATGTACATTCTATGTCTGAACTTCAATCTATTATATAGTGGAAAAGAATGACGTTTGTTGTGTTTAGTTAAAACTGAAGAATATGTTGTTAAGTCCCAAATTGAATAATTAATTTTTCCATAATACTGCTAATTTGTATTTCTTCTTTTAAAAGCAAATGACCTTGTTATATAAAAAAAGATCAAAATGCACAGGGATACAAAAGCCGAGTTGCAGCATTGTTTTAAAATATTGTTGAGTACTTTCATACTAAAGAAACAACTCTTTAAAAAATACGTTTTTCTGCCACTGTGACCTTAACCTTGAACTGAATTATCCCAAAATCATTTGAGTCCCTCTTTTGCAGTATGTAACAACATGTCAAAATTCTATTGAAATCGGTTGACAACTTTTGGTGTTTTGGTCTAAAATCCCATTAAAAAAACATAAACGTTTTTTTCTGAACATGAACTTTAACGCAATAACCCCATAATCAACAGGCTCTATCCTTTTATATCATGTAACAACATCTCTCAACAGGCTATATCCTTTTATATCATGTAACAACATCTCTCAACAGGCTCTATCCTTTTATATCATGTAACAACATCTCAAAGTTTCATTAGGAGATCATTTGACAACATTTTGAGTTATGGTCTTGATGGTCCGGAAACCACTAACTCAAGATATTTTTTAACGTGACCTTGACCTTGAACGGATCTACTCCAACATCATAAGGGTATCTCTTCTTATAGTATGTAACAATATTCCAAAGTTTCAATAAATTAGTGGATAACTTTATAAGTCATGGTCCAGAAACCTATTTTGGCGCCCGAAGCTGCCTGCCATCATTACAACAGAACCCCAGTTCAACATCGTTGCAAATTATGAAATCTCCCGAAGAACACCTTCTACTAGGCATTGTTAGCTATTTTTTCAATATTGTTCTTTAAGAAATAACTGTTACGTGTTTTAATAGCATATTAATCAAATTCATTCAGTTTTGTTTGTAAATGAAGAAAAAAAAGGAAATTGCTATTTAATATTTACATAAAACAGCGTACGGCATTGATAATTTTTCCATATTAATGTAAATCGTATTAAGAATCCCTATCATTTCCTCACGAGGAGACAAAATACCTGTCCACTTTTAAAAAGAGCCATTCCCAATGCGCGTTACTGGCCCTTTGAAAGGTCAATTTAAGTAGGATGATCTTTTGTCTACCTGTTTTGTCTTTGTCTTTGCGGTTTTATGATACTGATTACCCCTTTGGTACACCTTTGCTTCTGCAATACTTTAAATGAAATCACACAGGTTGTTATAGGTTTTCCAATCTATTTCAAGTAATACATTGATGTAGGAATGACATTTCTATTCGTCTTACCTATTACTGTGGTTTCATTATTCTTTGGGTATCAATTTACATGTTTTTTTCGTAGATTGTCTCAATCCGCAAATTATGATAACCCACAAAAGGGAATTTAACATTGATCTGTTAGCTGTATTCTGCAGACTTTCGATCCATGAATTTAAGAATCAAAGAACTTAGCAATATTCATCAAACCACGAATATTTGTACCCACGAAAATGAATTAATCTACATTATATTGGTGTACTTACTTTTAGATATATACTAGGTACTTGAAAAACGTACTTTTATTTTTATAGGGGAGTATAGTGGGAATTTGAATTGGGAAGCTGCTGCCTTAACACCCATTGTCACAGTGAATGCGAGTGATGCTGACAATGGTACACAAGGCGAAATAGATTATACAATAGTCAGTGGTAATACAAGGGTACGTTGATTAAAATAATGTATAAAGAAAAGCAATATAAAGATATATAGGGCCAAGTACAACCCTTACGGGATCATGTTTTTCTATCTCTAATCTTAGAAAACCCTAAATGGTGAAATGAAATAAATATGAAGAAGGTAATAAAAGTAATAACAAAACTACAGCACTTGTAGAGTCAATCTCAGATGTCAATGATAAAACACAAAACATGAAAGACGTACATGAGAAATTGAAGATCAACAATTACTTATTTATATGTAGCTATTTATGCATACAATTAAATGGAATGGTTAGATGGATAGTTTTTGAAAAAAAAATTAAACAGTGGAATGTATATTTCTATATTTTGTCACAGTTTTGACTGACTTTATTATACAATAGAAAGAAATTTATATTTATTTTTCAGAACTTTTTCCAAATAAATGAAAATGGATTGATATATCTAGAATATTTATTGGATTCGTCTCTTGGCACTGATAAAACAGTTACTGTAAATTTAACTGTTAAAGCAGCTGACAGATCAATTATACCGAAATTTAGGTAATACATGTACATTTTCTTTTCATAATGATTAATATTAAAAAAATCATTAGAAATTGTAAAAGTTTGTACTAGACATCATTTAGAATTGGTGTCAAGAGTTTGAATTTGGCTAGAAAAATGATTAATAAACAAATTCCCTTCAACACTTCAAAAAACTTTTATTGACACCGACTTAAAAGTTCGTTATCATGTTTTTTAAACCGGTTGGCATACAATAACTATGAAATAGAAACCATTATTTATTTTGTCTTTGTATATACACAAGATTGACATTTTATTGAAAAAGTTAAATAGATTTTCGTAAATAGGAGATGAAATCCATGAACAACCTCTCATCATTATCATCGATATGGTTGAAAACCATTTAACAAATCTGAATGGATGCAAAAGCATTTTATTTAATTTTATTTCAGCTATGCCACTGTACGGATAAGCATAACAGGAAACAACCCTGGGTTCTGTATTCAAGGTGCTGCTCACTCAAAACAAGTTAATGATATAACGACAGAAAGAAGGAATTTCTCCACTGCATTATATGTTTTGGTTGCCATTCTATGTTTAGCTTTAATTGCTTGTTTTTTCCTTCTCTATAAGTAAGTTGATACTCTAGTTGCTGATCAAATAATTTGTACATAATGAAATCAGTTGATATATGTGTGTGTGTGTGTGTGTGTGTTGGTGTTGGTGTTTAAGGCTCTTAATCGGCGCACCTGGGCCATGTAAAGCGCCCAGTTTTAATGGTGGAGGAAAATGGAGTACCCGGAGAAAACTACTGATCTTGGGCAGGTAGCTGACAAACCTAATCACATACAGGTGGGGAAGTCCCTTTTTATTAATTACAACCGGAGCTCAACACACACCTGAGAGGTAATCAGCTAGTGATCAGTAGGGTGGTATTTAAACCAGCGCATTAAACCACTCGTGATCGCCATCGGCCACCCAGTCCCAGTTGATACTCTACATAATAAATCAGTTGATAAATAAAGACGATATGCAGTTCAATACAATTAAACATCGCTGTATGGGGAATAACTTTCGTTTATTTTTTTTCTATATTAAACAATATCCTGCTTGTAGAAAATTAAAAGCATGTTTAAAAGAATGATCGGATTTTGAGAATATTTGAAATACCCCCCCCCCTAAAATTGAAAACGTAACAAATCTTTGATATAAATTTTTGAAAAAATATATGCGATACTATACTGTTGTACCCTATGATAATGCTTTTATGAGGTTTCTTAAAAAAAGAAAACTATTATATAATGCTGTAAATGCCTTCAAATAATTGTTTCCCTTTTTATAGATGGAGAACTAGCACTCCTGCAATTGGGGAAGAGGCAGAACCTACAAAATACAATCAAGCCAAGAAAGGAAAAGGCCTTTACGTAGACTTCGATGAATATGAGCAACTTCAAAAATATAAGCAGAGGGCATCAGAAATGTATTCATCGTCAAATCAAGGCTTCTATAATCAAGGATTCGATCCTCCACAACAGAACGTTAACTTGGAAGAAGACAAAACACCATATAATAGGGTAGGTTTACAAAGAAACTTTGTTATCAGCAAACAATTTAAGATAGATAGTTAATTTGGCACAGCAAGCAACTCAACAGTTTCATGATTAGTGTTTTTTTTTATAAATTGGTCCTTGTAAAGACAACTGATAAGCTATATGGTCATAAACGCTTTTAAATTTGTAGCTAATATGTTTTATCTTTTTTGAAAACAACTTAATCATTATTCATTCGAAGGAAGTTTATGTATTACTAGACATTTAACCTTACTATATATTTTTTCAGCATGTAGGCTACTCAAAAATATAACAAAAAAATATCTGACCGTTTGCTATTTGTATAAATAGTTTGCTCTAATAAGTTTAAATGAAGATAACTGTATAAATAAAATAACTACTTGGTATGATAAGATTTACGAAAGACATTTTGGGCGCTTATGTAAAAATTATATTCATTGTACATTGATTTGACCTATTACATGTATTAAATGATTACTTTAAAACAATCAATATGAAACAACAAAGCATATCATAACAAAAATGGCGATAGTGACGCTTGTAGGTAGCATGATAAAGTAATTGAAAGTAGTGTTTTCTAGATAAGTGAAATGGAGCTAGCAAAATGCTAAGTGAGTATAGTTTTGCTAGAAAAATATAAAAAGATATGTTTCTGCGATTTATTATATGCGAATGCATGCGATTTTGCCTAGCTAGCATAAAAATCTTATCAGCCAGGGATCAAAATTGTAAACCATCTTCTCATTGAAACCACCTAAACAGCCCTATAGGTAGCGACCGCTTACATTATGGTCGATGCATGACTCCAAAATTATGCGGCATTTTGCTTATTTCTTACAATAAGCTTTGACCAGTTAAGGAAAATCGACTAAACAGCTATCACTTTAAAATTACGACTTTGCATAAAACTTTTTGACACATCATCATTTTTTTATTTTGGTAATATCAAACTATCTCCTTCTTGTAGAGTTATCTTTCCTTTCCGGTAGGTATTTAGTAGATCCGTTTTGGAAAATGGTTTTTCTGAATTCTTATTTGTTCAAGTATAATACAACAAGTCCATAATAATTGACTTTTGACTTTGTTTTTATGTAGAGCTTTTATTTTGACTTTATTTTACATATAACTTTTATTTATTTATAACAACTTGTTTGTGTCCCGATTATTGTTGAAATATCGCAGACGGGACATTAAGCAAACAACAATCAATTAATTAATTAAGAACTATTCCACATAAGAATCAGGCAGGGGGTGGCACATGGATTATTTTCAATTTCAGATTTTGGGGTATAGATGCATTCATTTTACCACAAAAACAAACCCAGTGCAGTTTTTACATATTAATAAGTATTTGGTGCCTAGATATTTTTTGACTGGTTTTATAAGAAAAAAAATTTGGCGGGAAATTTTCCCGTACTTTTCACTATACAATGTAACTAAATTTTGACTGGTAATATCTCCTAAACCCAAGATAGACTGAAAAATTTAGCGGTCAAAACAAAAATTACTGGGGTTACTTTACCTAATTCTGTTGAATGTTTTTTTTGTGTATTTATACTCATGGAAAAAAGAAACTGTGCATGGCTATTGGAAATCAATTGTACATGTACCCATATTTCTTTTAATCAGAAAATCGTAAAAAATACAGTTTTCGAAATTTTCACTGAATGTCGAGTGGATCATGCAGATCATTTTGGGGTAAAAATCCGAAATTTTTTAAATTCCAGTTTCTGAGATTCAAAAAAACACTTTTTTTAACCCAAAAATGAAAAATCAAGTTTTTCACTCAAAATTTAAACTGTTAACTTTCAACCACTAAAAGGAAACTTTTTTGGTGAAAATAAGCTGAGAAAACCTACTTTCAAAACTGTGCATTGTTTCCAAAGTGTGATTTTGTGAATTTCAAATTGACACTACCTGATTTCAACCTGCAAACAAAACATCTTTTAAGGGTCTACAAATGAAATTTTTTGTCCAGATCTTGAGAAAATGATTTTGCAATACTTCTGTGATAAAATGTATAAAATACTAAATAAAATTTTGAATTCGTGATTTTTCAAAGTGATGCACAGTTTCTTTTTCCATTAGTATATTATCGATGTGCCACCCTATTAATGGTATCTGTCTGATTCTTAGAAAAAGTGGTACTTAATAGATAATAATTATCTTTATCGAATGGTAAATTATAGTTTTTTTGGTGAACTTCTATGTGTTTAATGAACTTCTATATATTAGGCATTACGTATCTTAAACATATATTGGTAAAGATTTTCTTTAATATCTGTTTTATTATATCTGTATTTGGATATTCAAAATACTATTTTAAAGATTATTATTGATTAACGATATCAGCATCATCGGTACATTGAATATCCTTTAATATCTTTATATTGCCTCAAACTCTCTATTTTTTCTCATTATTATCTCACCTGGACCGAAGGTTGAGCTATTGCCATCATTTGGCGTCCGTCGTCGTCTGTCGTCGTCGTTGTCGTCGTCGTCGTCTGTTCACAATTTTTCAAAAATCTTCTCATCTAAAACTACTGAACAGAATTCAATGAAACTTGGTATGATTGATCCTTTGGGTGTCCTGCATTAAAATTGTGTTTCGATTTTTGATTGATCAAAAAACATTGCCGCCCTGGCTTAAAATAGAACAGGGGGTCAGACTACTGTGTTTGGCTTGTAATTCAAAAAGTATAAGAGTTAAATGAAATATGATGCACGCTTCTGCTTCAGGATCAAAAGTTCTACAAAAGTCTCTATTTGGTCGAAATTGTCAGATGAACCCTTATGGGGGTTACGGTCCCTTAAAGGTGAAAAATAGCATTTTTTCATGTTTTGGGCTTATAGAATGAAAATTATTGCAGATAGAGAAAAGCTGTTGCTTGCTTAAATGTTCAGCTCGTTTAGCTCTACAAAAGTCTCAATAGGTTCGAAGTTGTCAGATGACCCCGTATAGGGGTTGCAGCCCCTTAAAGGCGAAAAATAGTGTTTTTGTCCTATGGAATGAAAACTATTGCAGATAGAGAAAAGCTGTTGCTCGCATACATGTTCAGCTCACTCAGCTCTACAAAAGTCTCCATAGGATGAAAATTGTCAGATGACCCCTTATAGGGGTTACAGCACCTTAAAGGCAAAAAATAGTGTTTTTGGCCTTAAGAATGGAAACTATTGCAGATAGAGAAAATCTTTTGCTTGCTTAAATGTTCAGCTCATTTAGCTCTACAAAAGCATTCTTTGGGTCGAAGTTGTCAGATGACCCCTTATAGGGGTTACAGCCCCTTAAAGGTGAAAAATAGTGTTTTTTGGCCTATAGAATGAAAACTATTGCAAATAGCGAAAAGCTGTTGCTTGCTTAAATGTTCAGCTCATTCAGCTCTACAAAAGTCTCCTTGAAGTTGTCAGATGACCCCATATAGGGTTAACTGCCCTTAAAATAACATTTTGCATGTTTTTGGTCTACTGTATGAAAACTATTGCTGAAAGAGAAAAGCTGTTGCTTGCTCAAATGTTAACTTTATTTAGCTCTACAAAGTTTCCATAGAGTCAAAAATGTCAGATGACCCTATATAGAGGTTACGGCTCCTGAAAGGTGAAAAATAGTGTTTTTGTCCTATAGAATGAAAACTTTTGCAGATAGAGAAAAGCTGTTGCTTGCTTAACATTCAGTTCATTAAGCTGTACAAAAGTTTGATTTGACAGATGGTCCCTTAAATGATTTATGGCCCTTTAAACGTAGAAAATATTGATTTTTTGCTAATAAAATAAAAACTATTGCAGATTGAGAAAAGTCTTTTCTTGCTTAAACATTTAGTTCATTAAGCTATACCAAAGACTCCATTCATTTGACATCAAGACCAGGTGAGCGATTCATGCTCCTCTAAGCCTCTTGTTGTGATATAGTATAAATTGTCCATATTATGATACAAGTATGAACTTACTTTATCATGTTTTCATACAAAATATACAGTTTTAGGAGTTTTTTCTCTCTCGTTTTTTTTCAATAATAAGACAGCTTTTTTTGCCAAAAATCGCATGCTTAGTAGTCATATGTTGTACATATTTTGCAAGCAAAGGACCATTATCATTAAAGATCATTTGTACCTTTCCTTCTGAATATTCTGACTTACTTTTCAGTTTACGTACACCGAAAACTAAATATAAATCTTAACATTTAAGCAAAACAGTTGCTTAATCTTGTTTTTTTTACGAACAGTATATTTAAGATTAACTTTCATGTGACTTGCAATGTCAAACGATTTTCAAATACCATTTGAAAATTAAGCTAGTAGTGATTATTACATAAAATATATATTAGGACTAGTTGTCGTTTTTCAAGTTACAATCTGAAATAACAAAAGGAGACAGGAAAAACTACGTGGGCTTAACAAAAAGCGATGTAAATGTTATTAATTTTTTTTTTACATTTGACTGATTATATGCCTTGTGTCTAATTTTGTGTACAAAGGCCGAATGTTTTGTCAAAATGGTAGGTCTGCCTTGATTCACTCCATGATTTTTTTTACATTTTTTTCTAAAATTTAATTTACTTTATTATGAAATTATTTAAACGTATATTGGGAATTTGTAATAACTGCTGCGATTAGTTTAATTTTTCTTTTCATTTAAATGCTTTTTGGTGAGCAATGCAAGGTTTTACTATGTATTAGTGTTTACTTACTGTAAAATTGTACTTATCGATTCATCTTGGAATGCAAGTTTTTTATCACATCTAATAATTACTATAGTTTTCATATTTTGATTTCAGCCACAAGATGTTGATTTTAATAGGCAAGTGTCTTTATGATAGTAATTGTGCTTTATTTTGCTCTTCACTTTTAGTTTAAGGTACAATAACAAATAACTCACATGTTCATTGTCGTTTTTAGTATATTAACATGATTTTCATAAATAAACTTTTCTTCTGGATTTACTACATTTGCATAAAACAACTAAGGCAAAGTTAGGAAACAATGTATTTCATACATCAGTTTTTGATGTCTTTAGTTTAATTGAAGCTTGAAATCCATCGCCTTATCTTAGTTAAAAATCCGAAAAGTACGAAATGATATTACATATTAATTAGTAATTTTTGGTAAAATAAGTTTATTTATAAATATGATGTAGTTGTAGCGTATCTTTAAAATTGAAACATATATTTAAATTTCCAAAAGAGCATGATATTCTAAGAACATTGATTAAATTTGTCTATCTCATTTTACAGTACATTTAGAGACAGTACAGAACCAATGCCAGATTACCCTAACGATCAGGAATCTACGTCGGCTAAAATGGTAGCTGTTCTTCCTCCTCGGCCGCCATCATCATACGCACCCTCACCAATATAATATTTCTTACCTCAGTTTAATTTGACTTTTTTAGCGTTTACAATTTACTTTGTATATTTTAATTGTATATATGTACTTCATTATTAATTAAATAGTGCATATTGATTATTTGTTTATTTATCCAATATTGCATGGATATAATATAAACTTGTTTACTTTCTTTTGTTAGCTATAAATACAGCGTATATATTTTTGTAAAATGGTCCTGAGATTTCTAGACATTTATTATATATTTCACTATCGTAGTTGCGTTTAGATTCTGAAATATTTTAATTGAATTAAATGGCAGCTTCTGTGTTTTGAATGATGTTTATAAATATAGTTAATGGTTAATGTCCGTTGATGTTTTATCATTGATGACGTTAGATCAATGTTAGCTATGTATTAATATATTTTTTGTGTTTTTTAATCATTATAAAAGTACAAATGAATGTAGTTTGTTTAATCGGTGTTTGAAGAATAGAACTAGGATATGAATACTGAAATTGTGTTAGTATGTGTTATCGAAGTAATAAATTTGCAGTTATAACCAAAGGTGTTTAAAAATTTACTTGGTCGACATTAAAATCTTAAAACTAATCAAAATATTCATAATCAGTATTATTTTTCAGGACCATTGCGATCTGCAATTTCTCTAGTGTGTCTTTGTCTTGTTTTGTCCTTTGTTCTTTGAAACATGAGTTTGATCATCGCAGTTCGGTAATTTTGTTGTTACCTTCCTTTATTTTAAACTTACGTGCAATATTCATTATTTGACATGCACCTCTTAATCTGGAGAACAATCAACTACTTTCAGTGTTAACAATTTATGAGATGATATGGAGAAAATGAACATGAGACCCCAACACATATGTTAACTTCAACTGCAATTGATTTTTATGAGCTGTATGGCAATTTCGGAAAATAATTCTTCATCAGCAGCACTAGAACTCAAACAAATGAAATCAATAATTCAAAAGATGTTCAAAATGCATAAAACCAAATGAAATCTAAATATATATAGCTAAGAGCAAACTACGTAGGAGGGAGTTTAACCTTAAGTTTTGGAATTTACATAAATGTAGATAGTAGTTAAAAACAAAGTGTACACAGTTGTTAGTTTTTCATCTACTTCTATAAATAATTTTGTCTTGTACAAGTTATAAAATTAATTTGCAATTTGATGTGCAAAAAAAAACAGGTAAAAAAAAAACAATGTGGAATAAGTGTACATCATACATCTTGGATAATAAAATAGAAATAAAACTCCAGCAGCCTTCAGTGTGACCTATGGTCACTGCTTTACATTTGGGAATTGAACCCAAGAAAACATTGCAATGCAAATAATAAAAAAAAATCACTCAAACAGGTATAAAACGAATGTCTTCGTAGCGTTTTTCTGTTTTTAAATCCAAAAACTAAAAATAAGAGTGCTCCTTTTAAAAATCGCGGGTACCATACTAGATTATTTACTACACAAAGTGTATCGGGGCTGTTAGAATTCTACATTAGATTTCTTTTTTTCATTTTTGGCACATTGATAGACCTTAATGCATAGATAAACAAATATTAATAAAAAGAGGGGTCGCCGTTCATTTTAGAGCTCTAGCAGCTTTTTTGAAATAGCAAATTTTCATTTTTATATTGAATATATAGGGAAAAGAAGTTATTGAGGTACCTAAAGACAAATTCCTACTATAGAATCAGCTCAAAATCAGAAGGAAAGTACTTTTTCTAAAAATCTTATATGAAAAAAAATATAGGGTCAACGTTCATTTTTTCAAGATATTAATGAAAATCGAAATTTTTCCTATTCATTTTATATAAATTATCTTCCTTTGATTTAGTATGGGAAAGTCTAAAACTGGTTAAAAAGACCTGTTTGAATTACGATTGCTCGTAATTTGATAAAATATATTAAAATATATAGTTTTTGTCTGCAATATCCAGTTAACTTATCAGTTTTATACAAAATACCAATATGTGCAAAAAGATGCCAAGTAAAAAAGCCTCGAACCACCTTATTATTAAGTATACCGATTTTGCATTTCAAGACGAATAGGTTTTATTTAATATAACAATCAGAGGTAGAGTTTTATTTTTTTTCTAGTTTTCTAATTGCTTGTCTAATTTCCGTTTATATGTTGTCAGAGGTGCTGAATGAATGTTCTGTAAACGAAAGTTTTTGGCTTTTGTTTAACTTTTGTATGACATTGTTTACTATTGGTGCATGACCAGATGGGGATACACTTTAAATTGTTTGCCAATCTTTCAAGTTTGAACACCTAGGTGATGCTTGGCAATTTGGTTCCCTTTTTGAATTTGTTGAGAACGATGTGTTATTCGTAAAAATTCTTATTAACCGAATAAACTTGCACTTATACACAGTTAATAAGTCAAGAGGACGATCCTGGGTGTGCCCCAAGAGGCACGCAGACCTCTTCACAAGCAAAGTGTTACTGGCAAACTTTTTATGATACTTTAACATATAATACACAAGTATTGTTTGATTATAACATATAATATAGGGCGGTCAGTTATAATTCCAGGTGAAAACAGTGTTTCCGGAAGATATAAAACTGTATGAAAAACCAACATCTGCACTCATCTGTAAAATTTCTTTGGTGAAGACAGCAACCGAGGAGCAAACATAACCTTGTGCTAGCATTTTTTGTGTCAGACGTGACACTCTGTGAATAAATTATTTGTTTTGCTCTTACAGCTGTTTTGATGTATTTATATTTTTTTTAAAAAAGTATAAAGAAAAAAAATATATATTACTTTCCATGCACCTTGCATAAAACTAAAAAAAATGTAAGTTTATGGTACAGGAATGCAGCTAACTATGCAGTGGTGGATCCAGAGGGGACCCACAGGACCGCCCCGGTTTTGTTTGAAAATTTTAGTTTGATTTACTGTAAACGTACTTATTTTCGCGGGTACTTATCATCACGATTTTACGATTTCACCCAAGTTCACGGGTACTTAATTTCACGAATTTTGCTAATTATTCTAATCATTTCATACAATTTATTTCATTTCGCGGGTTTTTAGTTTCGCGAAGAATGCTTGACCGCGAAATTCGTGAAAATAAGTACGTTTACAGTATAGGAATTTATTGAAGCAAGACGAGAGTGTTTAGCCTGTCATTTCCCCTACCTGTTCAAATTTTCTGGATCCGCCACTGCTGGCGAAAGGTGCTCTTATCTTTGATTTATAGCTAAGGGGCAGTAGACAAAGAAAACAACAGTATACTTTAAACGGCTCAATATTAGAGGGTCATTTAATTAAAATGGTTTATAATGAAGTTTAATACACATTCTTTTTAGACACACCTTGATATCTTATAGCCTCATTGTCATGATTTATACCCTGAAAATTGGCATTTTTGCATGTCACCAAAAAAAAAAAAAAAAAAATAATAAATAAAATAAATGTGACAAACCCATGTCATGTATGTTACTTCAAGAAATACAATTTTTAGCCTTTTTATAGCTCAACTATAATTCTTTAACATGATATCTTTACTTCTTTGCATTAAGAGTCAAATATAAAAAATATTTTCTTTTTTTTTTTTATTTAATTTCACTTTTGTCACTGAAAAAATACCATTGCATAACGCATTCTTAAGCTCACCTGGACCAAGCTTTTATCGTCACTTTGCGTCCATCGTCGTCGTCATCTGTTAACAATTTTTCAAAAATCTTCTCTGAAACCTCTGAACAAAATTTAATGAATCTTGGTATAATTGATCCTAAGGATGTCTTTTACAACAGTTGTATTCGATTTTTGATCCGTCGAAAAACATAGCCGCCGTTGCTAAAAATAATCCAGGCTGGTCAGACTACTGTTTTATGCTTGTAAATATAGAATTGTAAGAGAAAGAGAAAATCTGATGAAACTTTCTTTCTTCAGCATCAAAAGTTCTACAAATTTCTCCTCTGGGTCGAAGCTATCAGATGATTTGGCCCGTTAAAGGTTAAAAATAGCGTTTTTCATGTTTTTGTCCAGACCGATAGAAAGAAAACTATTGCGCTTTGAGAAAAGATGTTGCTTTCTTAAGCTCATTGAGCTCTACTAAAGTCGTTATTGGGTTGAAGATGTCAAATGACCCCTCATAGGGAAAGTGGCCCTTTAAAGATAAAAAATAACTCTAAACTTTTATAGAAATAAAAAAGCTGTTGTTGCTTACATTAAAACTTAAGCCCATTAAGCTCTTAAAAATTCTGAATTATGTCTAATTGTCAAATGATCCCTCAAAGGAATAATATCTCATAAAACAACCCTCATAGCTTAAGGACCAGGTGAGCGATTCAGGCTACAGTGAGCCTCTTGTTTATTTTGCAATCCTCCTTTTTAATGTGTTATTTCACCCTGTACTACTTATCATTACCTCTTCTCCGAAAGTTAAAATTGCTGCGGGGTGAATGACCAACAAAAGACATTTTACAAAGAAATCATTTTGGCGAATAATCCAGCCGTTATATTTCACTTCCTCTGGTCACTACATGTACATTAACGACAAAGAGTATCTGTCACGAGGAGGACTGGATTATCTTGGTTAAGAAATCATGGAAAAGGTAAGTCTGATTGGTGGCGCGTTTTTTAAACACTGACACAAATAGCATTTTCGGTAATCAATGGAAAACAAGAAGTTTGCGTATTAACTGCACTTCCGATATTGGTTACAGAATATTGTAATTAACCTTTAGGTTGCAATGAGTAAAGATATATAAGCATGTAAATACTTCAATTGCATAATAGTCTACAATATATAGAGATTATTACACAGGGTTTTCCATATCAAGTCCAATATCATTTCGAGACTCCTATATTAGGTCGGGGCGTAAGCCGAGACCTAATATGGGTAGAGGAATGATATAGGACCTGATATGGAAAACCTTGTGTCTTAATCTTTTTATCAAACATTTTCAGCAAACAAATAAAGATACAAATATACTATTTATATACTGTGACGTCAAATTTTAAAGTGAGGCTGTAGACCTTGATATGGCATATTAGCCCACTTTGTGCACGCGAGGTCTTGATATGACCATATTTGCCTACTTTTGTGCACGTGATGGTTTGATATGGCAAAAAAGTTCCTTGTAAAGATATGGCTTGTAAGTTTGCGACTGTTACACACGGACAAATTCAGAGGTATCAAAGCTAAATGTATGATAAAACGCCTTATATCGTTATGCAATATACTTCAGAATGTTACTAAATTTTGCCTTCACATAGATAGACCACACCAATATGCATGGTTTCTATTAGATGCCTTTTTCATTTTTCACTTTTGATTTTAACATACAATAAAGAAATAGGGAATAAGTCTAGGCGACATAACAAACATAAAGAAATGGCAATTTAAACAGCAGGCAGTCTTCAACATGACCTGAGGTCGCTGCTTGCCGTCTTGCATAGGCCCAAGACTAAAAATACAATACATAAGATTCAAACCCAACCCTTAATTATCAACGAAAGACCAATTTCTGGAAATAGAACAAAAACAGATAGATGACAGGGACACACAAAAACTTTGACAAGGATGCCTAGCTTGGACGGGCACAGGTAAAATGTGGCGGGGCTAAACTTGTTTTTTGGGTACAACCTTCCCCGTTTGCTAATCTTGTACAAAGCAGAAAAATAACACACTTAAGTCTATACAAGATGTTGTCGATTGCATTATGAGAGTGTCAATTGTATAACGATATTGTCAACTGTTAATTGCATAACAAGCTTAAAAAACATTTTTTGCAAATTGACACTTTTGAAACCTGTATTTGAATATTTTGAAAAAAAACTGTTTGAGTTAAAATTGCATATTTTTCTAAGTGGTATTTGATGTTGGTTTGTTTGATTTTTATCAAATAATTTATTTTTGTCTGAAATTTCGAGGGTTTTTTTCTTTTGGAAAATTGTCCATAAACGAAATTCATGAAACTTAATTGATAAAACTACTCGATTAGTATAAAATAAACCAATACAATAGTTTATAAGGGTAGAAATATTTATATACAGTTGTCAACATCTTTGTTTCCGAATCTTGAACTTGTCCTGTAAATATCATTGATCCAATTATTTCATTCACACTTGAATTTGTCAGGTAATGAATATCACAAATTATTTACAGAGCTCTTTTTCAAGATTCATCTTTGATTTCAACATCTGACATATCTTAAACAATTATTTTGTTTCTTACTTTTGAACTTAACGGTTTCCTCACTTGGCGACACCCCCTGAAAAAATTCTAAAACAGCCAATGTTATTATATTTTTATGAACAGTACATGTACTAGATATTAAGAATATAATTCATTTAACAACATGAGAGTATAGTTTGAATATTAAAGTTTTGTATTTGTTGTGCCGCAGTGACATCACGGTCACCACCCAATTAATGGCTAACACCGTTGACATTTACTGTAACAATCTTCTGCATTTACCAGAGGTACATTTGTGTATTTCCAATTTTTGTCCAGCGATGAGCTGCAACCATTTCCTGAATTAAGACATCTAAATAAATTGAAACCACAAATTACTTATACTCTACGCGCCTGCAGGCGCATATGTTTGTAACCAGATATATCCATTCAATTCAGTCTTTAGCAGTCTTTTCAATTTCGCCCCAGGTCTTTCCAAACTGTTTAACTCCCAGGTGACAGTTCCTTGTCATGTTTCTTTTTGTCTTCCTCTACTCGTTTTTCCATCAGTTGTTGGCCATTTTGATGAAACTCTTGCAATGTCATTCGGGTTGCTTCATGATTACATGTGCCAAAACCATCTTAGCGTTCTTTGCCATGTGATTTCTATTTTGTTTTTACCAGTTATCACATATAGTGCTTCATTTGTGATTTTTCCATAGATGCCTCTCTTTTTTTATTTACACGGATTAAAACCGCTTTAAAATCTTTAAGGACTCACTTGAATCTCAAAGTTTAGAAAAATTAAGACAAAATAATGATACATTGTAACAATTTCATTATAGAAGAGACATGGAACACAACGAGAACTTCAGTCAACGCAAACTTCCATCAGAATCTTGTAAGGTTAGAAGTTCTAACTTGTTACATCACATCCGTTTCGTTTACTTTTTACTGGTCATTCGTTTTGAATAGGTCGTACTCCGTGATACAAACATATTGATGTATTCTGATTTTTTCATTTAAGGATTTTTGTACGTATTTACTTCATATCTTTTTATTTATTGATTATAGATCCAATCCAGGTCAACTTATTTTTTTTTATCAAAAAACCTTATCACACATGCAATAGATCACATCTTAAGAGATCAAACGACATTGATTTGAAATTTGGGACCAAGAGTAGGTGAGTCAGATAGTTACTGAATGATGGTATTTGTCATTTTAGTTTGATTTTATTTTATTGTTTAGTTTTATTCAGTCAATAATTAATGTATTTTTAATTTATTTTATGATAATTAAAAACTGTTGGCTTTGTGTTTCAAGTATGATTTATTAATTTATTTTCAAAAAATAGAGAGCAAAGTAGTTTCAAAATCTTGTTCTATGAACCAAAATCAGATTGTTTTCATTTTTAAAGTTTCAGTATCCACTTCAGATACATTTTACCACCAAAACAATTTAAAAGGAAAGTTTTCTTTAAGAAATTTAGTTATTTGTTGCCTGTCGTTCCCCAAAAAGCAGAAAAGTTTACATAATGCGTTTGAACAGGCGAAAAAACTGTTACGCTTAAAATTTATATTACAAATGATCAATACAATCAAATTCTTTTGTAGAGCAGTAGAGCTTCCTGGTTGGCTTGATAAAGGAATAGTTTATTAGATTTGTTTAACTCGTGCATATATATAATATCATGTACGACCTCGTAATAGATAATAATGAAATGTAAAATAGATACATAGATACAACGTCCATTAAACAATTACAATGTAAAAACACAGCGACACAAAAAAGCCAGAGGTCTCATAGTGGTCCAAATGCAAAAGACACCAAATATTAATAATATTTCTTAGTACATTCACACCACGATCTTCACGAAACAAATATGTTGAAGGATTTAAGAAAAAAGACCGTAGTAAGGTCGTTGTTCAGTGTGACGGGGGCTTTAACAAAATTTGGCAATCTTTGTTTCATTGTTATGTGGTCTGATCCCTTCATCTTCGTGTGCTCTTCGTATTAAATATTTCTACTGTATTTTAGTCTTTCAACTTTTTTTTTACTTAAAACGCCGTATATAATAAACGAAACACGCGTGTCATTGGAAGCAAAATTTTGTGCCTAGAACATTGTTGTAATTTCGATTGAGAAATAGAACAGTTTAGCAAAAATGCCATTTTTAGCTCACCTGGCCAAAGGCCAGGTGAGCTATTGCCATCACTTGGCGTCCGTCGTCGTCGTCGTTAAACTTTCTTCAAACTTCTTCTCCTTTGAAACGGCTGCACAGATTCAAACCAAATTTGGTCTGGTGGTACTTTAGGGTATCCCTCACAGAACTGATGTGGGGATTTTTGAATCGTCGAAAAACATGGCCGCCGTTGCTAAAAATAGACCAGGGTGGTCAGACTACTATTTTGGGCTTGTAAACCAAAAAGTATAAGAGATAGATGAAATCTGATGCCACCCTTCTGCTTCAGCATCAAAAGTTCTACAAAAGTCTCCATTTTATCCAAGTTGTCAGATGACCCCTTATAGGGGTTACAGAAATAGCGTTTTTTCATGTTTTTGCCCTATAGTATGAAAACTATCGCAGATAGAGTAAAGTTGTTGCTTGCTTAAATGTTCAGCTTATTTAGCTTTACAAAAGTCTCCATAGGGTCGAAGTTGTCAAATGATCTTTATAGGGGTTATGGCCCCGTAAAGGCAAAAAATAGAGTTTTTGGCCTAAAAATTGAAAACTATTGCAGATAGAGAAAAGCTTTTTCATGCTTAAATGTTCAGCTCATTTAGCTCTACAAAAGTCTTCATAGGGTCGAAGTCGTCAGATGATCCCTTAAAGGGGTTACGGCCCTTTAAAGGCAAAAATAGTGTTTTTGGCCTATAGAATGAAAACTATTGCAGATAGAGAAAAGCTGTTGCTTGCTGAAACGTTCAGCTCATTTAGCTATACAAAAGTCTTTATAGGGTTTAAGTTGTCAGATGACCCCTTATAGGGGTTACAGCCCCTTAAAGGAAAAAAATAGTGTTTTTGGCTTATAGAATGAAAACTATTGCAGATAGAGAAAAGATGTTGCTTGCTTAAATGATCAGCTCATTTAGCTCTAAAAAAGTCTCCATAGGGTCGAAGTTGTCAGATGATCCCTTAAAGGGGTTACGGTCCTTTAAAGGCAAAAATAGTGTTTTTGGCCTATAGAATGAAAACTATTGCAGATAGAGAAAAGCTGTTGCTTGCTGAAACGTTCAGCTCGTTTAGCTCTATAAAAGTCTTTATAGGGTTTAAGTTGTCAGATGACCCCTTATAGGGGTTACAGCCCCTTAAAAGTTGAATAATAGTGGTTTTTTTTTATTATTTAAAATAAAAACTATTGCAGATAGAGAAAAGCTTTTTCATGCTTAAACATTCAGCTCATTTAGCTATACAAAAGTCTTCATAGGGTTGACATCAAGACCAGGTGAGCGATTCAGGCTCCTGGGAGCCTCTTGTTTATGTTCTTATTCTTATGCTCAATCGAACATAAATCATTTCTTTTCTAATAAGGACGAAGTGAAACACAACATAAACTTGGTTTGTAGGGTTGCAGACAACCAGTAATATTTATTAATGAGTTACAAAAAATGAGCTTTTGAGCTAGATTTGACACTGAAATACTATAAAATGACTGAATATCGGGCCTTTTGTAGTAGCATGTGCACCATTTTCGGTTAACTTCTTTTGCCAAATGAAATTACTGAATAAAATTTATCATAAGACATCGAATTGAAACCAAATTTGGCACAATCTAATGAAACTTAAACAGAGCGGTGCTATGAAAATGACAAATCTGTATGTGTTTTATACTTTTCTTTTTTTTACCAATAGAATATTTACAGTAAAAACAAACAACACTGTCAATAAGATAACAAATTTTAAAAACAGTTGTGAATTCTTTTACATGGTAATAATTTGAACACAAATAACATCCTTAAAAAAATCAAATAACCAATTCGGTTTAAATAAGCACGAGTGTATACAGTCCGAAAACCGGTGGTATTCAAACAATAGAATGTGAGCTCTTCATCGGAAAAGATAGGAAAGTCGATTCAAATGTTTATTCTGGTTGTCAAGCGAATTAAAAGTTCTTTTTAGCCTAAAAGTTCATTCAATTTTAAGTTATATTGTTTAAATAAACTATTTTGAATTAAAAAGAGTTGATAAAAGAAACAAATTACATTTATAATGCATGTTATTATGTAGATATCTATAAAATGCATACGGTGCAACTGAATTGGATCGTACAATGTTAACTTTTATAAAAAATTCTAAAAAAATACACTATTATTTTAAATGTATATCTTTCCATCTGCAAATTTTCAGACATGTACTGCATAAGTCAAAATAAAATAAAGAAAAATACCCTTTTTCTAGTCCGTCTTGACAACCTTCTTATTAAAAGTACATGATTTACCTGTTGAGTTTGATTACGTCATAGAACATGTTTACCTTTTAGACCAGTGTCCGTAAATTGGGATTAACAACATGTGAGTTTTCATTGTGTTGGATTAAATATCCAATTCACTACGCAGTCATCCGCCTCAAATTCCATAGAATTATAGGTTCTTACATAAGTTCTTGGAAAAGACCGGCTGATCTTTCACGAGTGATAGAATTGTTCAGTCTTTTTGCGAGTGGAGCGCAGCGGAACGAGTCAAAAGACCCCCAAAATTCTATCACGAGTGAAAGATCATTGCCGGTTTTCCAAGAACACGTGTAAGTACCTATTTCTTCCGTAAGAAATTAAATTTTATATTCTGAAACCTTAGAGGATTTCATTCTAAAAACCGAAAGTATAAAATAACAGTGCATTTCATTGGTCGACATCATCGATCAATATCAATACCGGCGGTTATTATTGGATAATTGACCAGTGTGAGATCGCTGCACGTGCTCGCATCTCAACCTGGTCATCTCACACTGAAAAGAGTCATTTACGGAAGAATGTTGTATATCAATGAAATTGATAGATGTTCAAGGGACGCAATTACCAATTTCTATCTTAGCAACAGATTCAAATGATATGGATCAATTAATCATGCCAGTAAAATTTAATTTTCAAACCAATATCTATCTTTAGTAAAGGTAATTACCTAACATTTCCACGAGTTTCGAGAATGTAGTGCAGTTATTATGCCTTGTGTAATTTTTCAAAGTTTGAATTGACATTTTTTTCCTTTCCAACGTCGGCCGAGTTTTACTCGAATAACTTAACCACGCGTATTTGTTGACTGTTAAAAGAACAGTTTACGTAGCAGAAAAGATTTCTGAATAACATAAATATGTGTCCCGTGTACGATAACAGTCAGATCCTTTCGCAATAAATGCAAATTGTTGATTGTTTACATTTCGCCGCCATCGTCATTAACATTGTCAAAATTTTAAACACACCAAGATTTTTTTCTGCAGGGGAGATAATTGAATACCACGAGATATATGACTGTATATGTTGAATGCAAATCGTCGAATGACTTAACTTCCCGCCTTTGAATACACGATACAATCCCATGCAAATTCATACGCTTATACGACTCTATCTTTAACGAAAAGAAATTTATTTTTGCACTTTCAGACACAAATGAATGGATATAACATTTGATAAGTCGAATTAACTTATCTACATGCGTATGTGTGCTTTCAGAAGTAAACTACAGAACATGAATTTTATAACAAAGTCATGGTAAGTATGTTGGTACATGCTTAAACAACTGTTGGCAATATTGGCCGTTTCATTGATACAAACTTACTTATTTCGTATGTTGCAAATTGAACAAAAATTATATGATACCCATTTAAGTAGTTCGAATTTATTTTGCAAATGGAACAACAGTTATATGATACCCACTTTAGTATTTCGAATTTATTTGCAAATGATACAAAAGTTATATGATACTCACTCACTTTAGCGTTTCGAATTTATTTTGCAAATGGAACAAACAGTTTTATAAATTGAAAAACATCTTAAATGGGTGCATTTTTTCAATTGTGCGAAAGTATTTTGCTTAGTCTAGGTATTGAAACGCAAACATATGAATGTAACTTATAGAAAAACACTTGCAATGATATAATTTCATGCGCGTCAATTTTTTGATGTGTTTGGCGATTTTTTTTTTTGGGGGGGAAGAAAGCTACCAATGAGTCTCGAATAGACAAAACGTTAACGCGCGTCAAATTTTATAATTGTCAAAAAATTAAGGTTCTTTCTATAGACACAGGTTGATCATAGTCATAAAATAAGTTCCGGTTCGACATATTTTTGTTTAAATGTTCTATGTCCTTCATTTTTTGGACAGTGTTTGACATTTTCAATCCTTTTGGTAAAGCTCTTGTCACAAGTCTTGTCTTAACGAAACGTGCGTCAGACATAACAAAATTTATTGCATTGAACATCGCTTTAATTTTTGTTTATATTATTACTATTTTGCATGATTATTTTTTGCATTTTATTTATGAGATAGAACTTGCGACTGGTTTATATTATTTATTACTTTCCTTTTATGGTTTAGCACTTTGGTGATGGTCTTCTTGAATTTTGCGTGTTCGACAACAATAAAAAGTGATGGCCTTAACCAGACGACAACATTTAATTTGTTAACAACTTCTCAAATTACAACATCGCCATCAACTACATCTCAGACTACAACTCGATCATCATCAACTCCAACTCTATTACCTAAATCTCCATCAACAATACTTACAACAACCATACCAACACTAACAGAATCCATACCTTCAGAGGCAACAACTACACAAACATCAATAGAAGCAACACTAACTATCGATGAGGCAACTACATCAACAATTGAACAGGCAACAATGCCACCAATATTTAATGATTCAAAACCATCACCAACAACTGTTGAAACAACAACAACACCAACATCTACAGAAGCAACAACTACACCGTCAGCCACAGAACCAACAACATCATCGACATCTATAGAAACAAATTCTACAGAAGCAACAACAGCGCCAACAACTGTAGAAACAACATACACACCAACAACTACAGAAGCAACAACTACAGAACCAACAATTTCATCATCAATTTCAAATCCAAATTCTCTTTCAACAACTGCAGAACTAACAACTACGTCAACAACTACAGAAACAACATCACCAGAATCAACATCTACGAAACCAACATCATCGGTATCAACTTCTACAGAACCAACTTTTACAGAAACAACAACTACAGAGCAAACAACTTTATCAACAACTTCAAAACCATCATCATCAGAACCAACTTCTACAGAACCAACATTACCAGAACCAACATCACCAGAACCAACAACTACAGAACCAACATCACCAGAACCAACATCACAGGAACAAACATCACCAGAACCAACATCTACAGAACCAACTTCTACAGAACAAACATCACCAGAACCAACATCACAAGAACCAACATCACCAGAACCAACATCTACAGAACCAACATCTACAGAACCAACTTCTACAGAACCAACAACAACAGAACCAACAACAACAGAATCAACGACAGAACCGCTAACGACAGAAGTTATTGCAACTACTTCAACGACTCGACCACTAGTAACAACTAGATCAAGAACATATACACCATCTCCTACTACAACTATTACACCTAATACTTTTTCAACTCTGCGAATCACGCCAGTTACAGTGTTACCGTCAACTAGACAACCAACTTATTCAACTCCTACTGCTGTACCAACTTCATTGTCAACACAAATGGATACACACTGTCTGAACATTAGTACAATTCTAAGGCCTAATGTAAGTCTTGGCGAAGAATGTGGCGAGCACAGTATCGACGGGATATGTGAAGATCCGAACAGCTTTTGTGATGACAAATCTGGTTCCTGGATCTGTAGGTGTAAATTGGGATATGCTGAGCGGAACAGTAGCTGTGATAAAGGTAAAGAGAAAACAACGGGTAAAATATGTTATTACAAAATAAGTCATAACTCGTCAAGATAACTTTAAAAAATTGTGTATTTTAGACTAAGAAGATAAAGAATAACAAAGTGTTTTTAAAAACAAAATAATACCTTGTGTCCCATCTAATGTTTTAACATAATCCATTTTATGAGAAAGAGGAATGTCACGTTCACAATAAATTGTATAGTCATATACAGGATTATTAAACAAAGCTTTTTCCATAATTGTCGGCGAATTTAAGGTCACAATTTCAGATGTAAACAATCAAACCTCCTTATTTTTCGCGGTAAACTTACTGTTGCTTTAATTAATGGTGGTCACAGTCCCCGAAAAACAAAACTATAGAATATTAAATATTCGTATGGAGATAAATATACAATATTTAATAACCATGGAAATAATTTCCAGAGTAATTTCCATGAAGTGCCCGCGAGAGCGGAGAGTTCTACAGCAAGTTCCTGCGAAAAATTTGCCTAATGCTGATATAGATAATTTTTCCCCGTCCGGATATGCATCTCAAACTGAGTTACAGGTGCAGTGTGAATATTAAATTAATGCTTCTTAAAATATATTTTGTGTTATAAACCATGGAAGAAATTTTAAAATATTAGTAGGGCAGGTATATACAAGCAACGTAACTTATTTGCACTTTTCATTTATTATGTACATTGCATATCAAAGAAGTCAATATTTTCAACGTCATCAGTTATTCAAAATTTGGAGCGAAACGTCACGTGCTCAAAGGTACCATTTTCATAATCAATCATTGAATTCACGGCGTCGTTTGATAAAATATTTCGAGTATTTGAAAGAAGTTTTTACGATTATCAAGTTTAAATATTTTTTCCTCTTTTTTCCCTATCAAAGAGGCGAATTGAATAATAATTCCTTGCTATGAGCTAGGTAATGCCTTTTTCATATTAGTCATTTACGTTAAATGTGCGGAAATGGAAGTCACGAACTTTCATATGTTTACAGTTTAAGTGTACTGTGATAAACATGTCACATTTTTATCCATCTTTGTATGAGCGTTAAATGATATTTTCAGAATATTTTTGCAACAATGCAGCTTGCTTTAAAGACCATAATAGAAAAGGGACATGGTCTAGTAAATAGTTTGGTATTGTCAATGAAACAGATATTTTGACCGACTGTAACAGAATATATATAAAAATAGCAATATATCTGTTGTATGATACACATACTATGTTTTTCTGTCATTTTTTAAATTTATTTCATAGTACCTGGACAAATTTTCCAAACCAACAAAAAGGAAGTTACATGGACTGGTAGTATCTTTAACGATTTTACAGGCAGTACTGGTAAGCAAAATAAAACAAACCGACATACTAAAACATTTTGTTTGACATCCAATGTAACTCTACCTGAAATGATTGAAACACTTAATGACTGTGCTTACAAAAAAATATGAGTATCGGACCAAAACCGTTTTATTGTGTAAGTTAAATAAAAATAGATCTTCGTCATGGATATATATCTATAATACTAAATAAAGAGACTGAATTCTTTGAGCCACATAAACCTCAGTAACAATAGAAAATGAAAAAATATTTGTTATATGACTTCAATTGGTGTTTTGTTCTTCCTAGATTTAACTTTAAAACAACATTATTTTTCCTACAAATTACCGATTTTTGTGAAAATAAGCGATTCCGAAGACCGTTTCCGTATCGGAGCTTATAAGCTGTCACACATGCTCAATACGTGTTTAACTATCGATGGCGGGAAGATTCAAACAATGTTTTACCATATTAGCTAAATTAAAGTTAAAATAATTTATTTTACCGGCATTTTATTCTTATTTTGTTTATTTCACTTTTTACATGTTACATTTTTAATGTTGATTATAGATGATTATGTGATGAAAAAATGATAATGAAATAATAAGGCTGGGTGGGGGCGGGCATAGTTAATTGCAATAAAAAGGCAGGATGTCAAATATTAAGAAATACAAAAGACAAAACAGTGTTTTAACTGATAGATAGGCAGGTTTTTTTGCTACAAAATTTAAAAATCTAGTACACAGATTTTTAGAAAATAAAAAGGTACAGTATTAAAGACAAACACTGATGGAAATTTTATGTAGGCAAATTTTAATTTTAATTTAAGTTGTCTTTTTTATGTTATGCAAAATCAAAACAACAAACAATTACAAAACAGGTACAGATAAATGAGCAAACAGTGGTAAAATAATGATTTAGCGAGAGAGAAAGTTGATGTTTACCTTATAGCAGCACAAGACAAGCGGTGAACATAAAAATGATGAATTAAACATTAAACAATAAAGCGAAATACTTGGAGGTAGAGTTTATTTCTTTTTTTAGTTTCATCTAAGGCAAAAAAAAAATATCTCTTGCTTAAAGTTGCCGAAAACAAAGCACGAGTCATAAACATCACCTGGTGGACTTAAAAATTGTCTCAATAAGCTAGATGGTTACATGTATTGTGAAAAATGGAATCTTATTGTTTATCTAAGGAAAACCAAAATAATGGTCTTCAATAAATCTGGAAGAAAAATATGTAATAACATTTTTTAACTTCAAGAATATAGCCATTGGAATACAAGTATTTAGGAATAGTTTTCAAACCTTCAGGTGTATTCTCTGAAGCAATTAATCTTTTATGCAAAAAGGCTTCAAAAGCAATATTTTGCATCAAAAAGATGTTGATCTTTGACAAAATAAATGTTTCTGCACATCTTAAATTATTCGAGTCTTGTGCTTCACCTATACTTCTCTACTGTAGTGAAATATGGTGCCTGAATATTATTAAAACAGATAAAAGTCTAGAATCAAAATACTTGTCAATGCAGTCAGTCAAAATTCAAATGAAATTCGCAAAATATCTCCTTGGAGTAAATAAAGCAGCTGTAAATTTGGCTGTTCTTTCAGAACTAGGCATGTACCTTATTAGTATACAAGCTTTAAAATCCTCAGTTTGGTTCTGGTTACATATTCTAAAATCAAAAGAAAAACTACTGGGTGATGCATACAAATCAAGCTCACAGTTGACTGATGGTTTTCAAAATGAGATTAAATTTTTATCAAATAAATTGAATTTTTCTCATGTTTGGGAAAATCAGGGCATTTTTTCCAAGATAAGATTACTCAAAGCAATTTCAATGAAATAAAACGAAAATTTCAATCATTTCTGAAAAGAATCAATTTATAAAGATGAATCATCAAGGCATGGAAACAAATTAAAAACTTATCGACAATTAAAAACTGATGTTAAACTGAAAAATATTTATTATTTAATTTCAATAAGGCTGATACAAATATATACTCAAAACTTCGAATAAGTAATAGTAAATAAGCTATTGAAACTGGTAATTTCAATATATATAAAACGAAGTTAGAAATAGAACATGTCCCTTATGCCAAATAGATATTGAAGACGAATTTCACTTTGTCATAGTATGTTCTCAGTTGTTATCTTTATGGTGAAAGTATGATAAAAGGTGTATGTTAACCTGCTGGGGTTTTCCGCCCTACCAATTACGAGTGGTCTATTTACGTTTGTGCCTGTACCCGAGGTTACTTCAATAATCTACGGCACACAGGTTAAACCCTAAGACGACTGGGGCTTATGAATGTGTGTGAGAATGCACAAATATAGCCAGAATACCTATCCTCAAGTGTTGTCCAACACGAGACCTTGCCAGCAGACGTCCTATCTCAATGGTGGCTTGAACTGGACACGCGTGTTGTCTGCTTCCCATCCGGGATCCAGCACCACTGTCGTTGGCCAATCACGGCTCAGCTTCCAAACGCCGTCGGACCCCCCGAAACCTAAGGGCAACTCCACAACACACCCCTCCATTCTAAAAAGGAGGATGTTACATCCGACAACGACTAACTCCTAAATGAACTCCCCGCTGGGCAACAGTGACAACAATAAATCAGAATTAACTTCACGGAACGTCACTGACAACATCTGCTCCTACATGTAAAATCCACCCCCAAGGACCGGGTACTTAAACTTATACCCTGGGTATTGAAACACATACATGTATAAAATAACTACATCGAATCACTCGACATAAACATCTGAAATCACTTCAGACCACAAATTACATACATGTCCATCATAGCCAAAATATAAAACAAATTCCTAAATCTCATAGGAAAAACTACCAGCTTCAACTGGGAAAACAGCTACGACAAACAAAATATCCAAGCTTAAATTACAACATAGCTCAACAATGGATTATTTACAACAGCAAACATGAGCAAATATCAAAATACAATTTCAAAATCATTCCTTAGGGGATACGTAAGGAAACCAAAAACGTTCTTAAAACTATCGCCGTAGAGCCCCTAACAAAAACTAGCATAGTTTCTAACCCAAGCAGTCATCTCAATCTGTCCCTGCAGGGTTCTCCATCACGGGATGCTCACTGTCCCAGTGACACGGTCATGTTTACAAATATGGCAACAGGAAGGTCCATCCGGTCACCTCCACGCCGGGACTAGGAGCCTAGGGCCCCCACAGCCCCCTATGGGTATGTCCTAAACATGATTAGCTCGCTCCCAGAGCGCCCATATTTCACAGAAATCCACTTTTTCTGCTACGCCAGGCTACAACCTAGCACTCTCCCTCTCCAAAACTCATCCGCTGCCGGGGTCTTGTCCTCTCCCTCCAAAACAAGAATCATCATAAAATTAACAAAATCAACTATATACACTGCTATGTACACACTCCAGAGAGCGGGTCAATCCCAGACCCTGCCCTCACTATACACTGTGTATGGCAAATCTAGTCCGGAGCAGCACTTGGAGCTGTGGGCCCCAAAGCACCGTCCATGGCACTTCTGTCCCGTATACACGGGTTTTTACACACAAAATGGCAATCCCTGCCTGACTTCACTCTATTTGGCCAGATAATTCGGTCTACTTCTCTACATGCACTGGCCCTAAAACCACCATCCTGGTAACCATTCACAAACTCTTCCTCCTCCCCCTTCACAAAATAGGCGTGAGTTATACGCACAATCGGCTTGCTCAGTCTGGCATCACTGGCCTCTACCATGCCTTCCATCCCCTTTAAAATTGGATCAGGATCTTGGATAACACAGCCATCTTGGTGTTCACATCCCAATGTCTCCAAATTACCTTGGTTCTGGGTGTTAAACAAGGTTAATGACTTATCCCTAGTCTCTATAACACTGTTATGCACTTTAATAGCATTGAAATCTATGACCTGAGACGCTGTGTTAACACAGATTTGCTCCACCTTCTGGGTCAATTCTACCGTTTCTACGGTTGTCACTTCCTCCACTTCTGGAATTAACACACTTAATTGACTGCAAACAGATTCAATCAATGAATCCTGACACAGCTGGGAATCACTCTCCATTCTTTCAACCGGACAAGAAGGAATCACAACAGAACGTTTCAACGTTACTCTGTTAACCTCTTTATATAAGCCGGTGAACTTCGATTCACTTCCCTCCACAAGTGGAATTTTCTGGCCAGTCCGCTTATTTACCAGGAAGAACTCGTCTAGATCTACAATGAAGCTATAACCTCTCAGAAAGTCATATCCAAGGATCATATCACAATCAATCGCTGCAATGAACAAACCATGACAGAAATCCACTCCTCCCACTTTGATGTTAGTGGGGTTTGTTGCCAAGCTGGGAATCATCATATCTCTTCCAGCTGCATGGAGCACCGTCTCACATACCACATGTGGTTTCTCTGAAGCCTTCTCAAACACCGAGTCTCTAACCACTGTCACCTGGGCTCCTGTGTCAACAAGGGCTAGCACCTCTCTTCCAAGCACGGAAACTTTCACTCTAGCCAAACTGGTCTCTCCGAGTGTACCAACACTAGATGTTCCTGCTGAACCATGACCATCTGGTTTACTCTGTGGTGATTCCTTTGTCTCTGAGCCTGAATTCTGTCCGGCATGCTTTCCACCTCGCTTCCTGGGACAAGACCTGGCATAATGGCCCTCTTCACCACACTTATAACATGTGACGCCCTGTCGACCACCCCGGTTCTTCTCAAAACGTTTCCTCTTTGGCTTAGGACTTTCTCTTGGAGACTCAGCTGAGGAATTAGATCCCCTAGCTGGCCCAGCTAATGGTGACGTTCTCTCCATCAAGATGTTTAATATTTCAGTAACCTTTTCTAGCTGTCTAGCCTGGTTTTCAATCTGCTGCTGCAAACTCTGGTCATCCATCTTGGACTAACTGACACCGTAAATACTGATATCACTACACCCAGATTCACCGGGTAACGGTGTCCTTCCTGCCTTCACAGCTGCCCTAGAATGCTGGTACCATTTGATTGTGTCAATGGCTGCCTCCATTGAGGTTGGCTTTGAAACAGAAGCATGTTGACCTGCTTCAGCATCCACACAGCTCTGGCAAAACTTATAAATAGCCTGTTTCAACATAAAGTCTGCTGGGGCATCAACATAGGCTTTAGCTGCCAATGTGAAAACTCTGTCCGCCCACTCATCTATGGTTTCTTGTCTGCTCTGGGCACATGTCTGGAATCTGACTTGCAAGGTTTCTGGTAGCTCTTGTAGACCAAATCTCTTGGCTATCTTACCAGTCGCCTCCTCATAGGTTAACTGCCTATTCTGCTCTCTCAGCAGTGTAAAGTAATCCAGTGCCTTGTCCTCCAGACACCACGACAACTGATGTAACTTCTGGTCTGGTGTTAGTCCCATCTCTTTACCATAGTTGTCAAACTTCATGAAAAAAGCTTTCAAATTCCCCTTCCCTGTAAACTTTAGGAATTTACTCAGGTTGCTATACTCAAATAGTCTCTCTGGTACTGGGTTTCTTGGCCTGGGGCCAAATCTACCCGTCTCACCATCTAAAGGTCCCTCTCCGTCACTTGACTCGCTGTCTGACTCAGAGTTGTAATGTCGCCTTCTGCTCTGATGCCTTGCCACAGGTGGGCTAACATTTACCATCTGCTGCTGGTGTACGCCAGGGTTCATATCTAGCACCCTTGGTGTAAACTGTGGACTGATTGGAGTCTGTCCCCATGGGTTGTACACTTCTTGTTGAGCTGGAACTTGCTGATACCATGACTGAGGTGTAAAAAGACCTCCTGCTGGGTTGTTATATCTTGGTGGAGTGGTTGTTATTGCTGCTACACCAGGAGTTACCTGTGCTTGAGCTGGTATTTTGCGTACCTGCTGAGGTGGTTTCACAAATGTTGGTACTGGCTGAGGTCGGTGAGAACCTTGAAAAGCTGGTATAACATTTTGCGTGTTACAAGCACCTCCTTGATGCCGAGTCACAGGTTGTGATGTTTGAATACCTAGTACTGGAGCACTTGCCGATGCTGGCTGGGGCTGGTGAAGTCCCTGCTGTATCGGAGGTTGATGAAAACCTTGTACTGGTGCCCTGTTAGTACTTGGCATTGTGACTGTCTGATGTTGGTACTGGCCACCCTGTAACTGGCTCATTGAATTGAAAAATTGTGGCTGTGGAGCCACCTGATCAATATCGGGTTTCACTGTTGCTCCTGGTGTCGTTTCATTCTCAGTCCCTGTTGACCAGGACTGTGTCTGCAAATCTCTCATCATCTCATTCAAGATTTCCAGTCTCATCTCATCTTTTAAAGTTAGCTCCTCCTGTGCTGACAAATCGTGGTGTTTCCTTAACTGGGTGTCTGGGTAGGGATAAAATCCCATACCGACAGACATCTGCTCTACTGATTCTGGATGAGTCTGACCAATAAGGTTTCCTGTGTCCTCCGACTCACTGCTGAAACCTTCCTCCATGGCTTGAATTTGAGCCTCAAGCTGGACTGGCTCAGGCTCTGACTTGCTGTCACTCACTGCTGGCTGTGGCACATTCTGTGTGGCTAGCATAGTGCCATATGGCTGATTATCAGCAAACCTGGTGATTGCTTGTTTAAATTTTGTCACTAGTGGTGGTTTCTGTTGTGGCTGGGCTTTAACCTGTCTATCTGTGTCGGGACTAGGTCCCCTACCAACAGAAAGACGGTCCGAGGTCTGCAACATGTTGTCGTCCTGGGGCTGGCTTGAATTGACACCTTGTGTTTGAGTACCAAAGTACGGCGACCGTGAGGGTGAAAAGTCAATAATGTCAAACAAATCCTGGGTTGGGACAAAGTCTGGTATGCACCTCAGGATGTCAACAGTGATGTTGATTTGCTGTTGCCTCCACAAAATAATCTGCATGGCACATGCTGGATCAATGCCTGGCAATGTCAGTAATTTGTCTGGATGGCATGAATTAATTTTAACTCTATTGCTGGCCATCATTACTGACATACAAACACTGCTTACATATAATTATTCAACACAAAAAATATATTACACAATACTTTGTTCACAAAGTCAGACTTTCTAGTAAGCAGCAAACATTTATTGAATATTATTCATAAAAACGATCTCTTTATTCAATAAACAATACAAAAATATGTACAAAATATCAATCAATATACATTCACGGTTATCAACAACTCAAAAATCAAAGTGAAAGTAGAAATTACAATGTAAACAAACCGCTAAATTTACAATTTCACTTCCGCAATGGAAGTCTTGCTATCTCAGCGAAATCACGTAAAAATCTCGTTATCAAATTACCATACTTCTCGGGAATATTCAAAAACTTTCTGAGATCGACAAATCACAGAAAAACACAGGCCAGGACGTTAAAAAATACACTGACTTCAACAGGCAACCACGCTGGCTATAAATCAATGTTCAATCTCTGAACACGTGGTTCTCACTGGTCACAAATGGCCCACCAAGCGTCAATAACGCAGCGCCAATATGGTGAAAGTATGAAAAAGAGAAGTGTGTGTGGACCGGCTGGGGTTTTCCGCCCTACCAATTACGAGTGGTCTATTTACGTTTGTGCCTGTACCCGAGGTTACTTCAATAATCTACGGCACACAGGTTAAACCCTAAGACGGCTGGGGCTTATGAATGTGTGTGAGAATGCACAAATATAGCCAGAATACCTATCCTCAAGTGTTGTCCAACACGAGACGTTGCCAGAAGACGTCCTATCTCAATGGTGGCTTGAACTGGACACGCGTGTTGTCTGCTTCCCATCCGGGATCCAGCACCACTGTCGTTGGCCAATCACGGCTCAGCTTCCAAACGCCGTCGGACCCCCCGAAACCTAAGGACAACTCCACAACATCTTTATATAGGTTGTCTTTCTTTATAAAATAAGTTCTATAGTCCCTTCTTTTAAAAACATGAACTCTCAGTGTAAATTTAACAACATATTTACATGTAATGAATACGATATTTGTCATGTTATTATAAATGGAATTAGTAAAATGTACAATAAGAGATGTGAACTAGCGAAACAATCTTAAATACAAATTTCAAATACTTTTACTGTAATCTATATGTGAACCTTCTTATGATTTTATGTCTCACCAAGTCAACATTGTCATAGTATTGTGCTGTTTTTATGTATGTAATTGTATATAAGTTGTGGTAACTAACCAATTGTTTGGATTTTATTCCAATTAAATTTCTGTTTCTGTTTTATAAGCATCACCAGTCATGAAACACGGCAAAATGAATTTTAATAATTGTGAAAGTCAATCAAATTTTTTTTAGATATAAACTCATTTCAACATTCCAGATTTTGACATATGTTTGAAGCAAACAGGATAAAAACGCACGAGAAAAAAATCAAAGAACACTAAGAATTAAAACATCGAAATCGTTGCTCGTTAATTTCACAGGCGTTTGGGTCCAGGATTTTATTTTATTATAAATAACGTGTATATAAAAATTTTCATTTCGTCTATATACTATTTCCACAAGGCAAGAATGTTTGAAAGTTCTAAAAATAGAACAAAATTTACTCGCGGAAAACCCCCATATTTTCTCATAGAATCAAATGTTTTACATGAAAGATTTGTGATTCTCTAAATCCTTTCAGTTTAATCTCACAATTGGGAACACATTTATCGTGAAACAATTCGCAATGATTTTGAATCTAATCTTTTTTCCACTGAAGCGAGCCAAACAAACCACCACGGACGGAAGTAGTTTAAAATTTTAAAGGGAGACAATATTCTTCTACTTTTTTCCAATTTTATCATTGAAATGAAATAACCACGTATTTATTATCCTTGAACGTCTTTTTGAAAATTTATGGAACACCCATCGAGTCCTAGTTTGTATGTACGTTTTATTATACTACCAACTCGTCAGTAAAAATATTTCAAATAAAATTGAGTCCACATTTTCCGCCAAATGATTTGTTCGAACTCGCCCAGATTTTACCTTACTGTAGTGTCACTCGGAAGTCCTTTTATTTGGCGGAATGTTGTTTCCCTTGAAAATCTTTGGCCACTTCCGTCCGTGGTGATCTTTTGTTTCGCTTCGTAGGAAAAAAGACCCGATGTGAGATTTATACATACTGACATGCTTTACTTTTGCTTCCTAAAGAGAGTTAATTACAGCTGAAAGGAGTTATAGAATGTTCTTGTTGTTTATGGTAAAAATATTTCTACAAGAAAAAAGGGAGTTTCCGTCAGTTCTATTTTTAGAACTTTCAAACATTCTTGCCTTGTGGAAATAGTATATAGACGAAATGAAAATTTTTATATACACGTTATTTATAATAAAATAAAATCCTGGACCCAAACGCCTGTGGTTAATTTCCCTTTACCACACCTTTCATTTTTATGGAAGTCATTAAAAACAAAACAGAACGGATACGGATACATGAACAAACAGTGGTATAATAATGTTTTAGTGCGTGAGTTAGTTGGTGTTTAAATATCCCTTAGCAGCACAATATGGGTTATATATGGGGAGATGTAAAATGAACATTAAATGATGAGAAGTATATCAGGAGGTGTTGTGGAAAACAAAGAAACGGTAAATGTCGACCACTTGAAAGGGGGATATGGTGACCAACAAGTGATTTAACCGTATCTGGTCTGTAAACATATTAGCCCATTAATGTCAGAGCATTCAGGCTTCCCAAATCAACAAAGATTAGAATAATCCACAATTGAGACCTCGATTTTCCCATAGGCAACTTATCCGCGAATTCGCGGGTGTCGTCTAGTAAATATAAAAGGGAGCAGCTATCAAAATGGTAAAAGTTATCCTCATCTTGAACTCTCTTAAAAAAAAAACAGAAAATTAAAATATCGTTTGAATTTTAAAGCTTATCTAAATGTTGATGTTTAATCAATAATATGGAAATATTTTTTGTTGTATTAAATAGTGATAGACGAAAATTTAAGCGAATTGGTTGGATTCAACGTGTCCATAGTCAACTACACGCTACTGGGAAAAGACTCAGAGAACTTTATTATCTCTATGAGGGAATTGCAATTATCGATAGAAGTTTACCAGAATCTTTTTAAATCTAGATATCAGATAATCGCATTTGTCATTATGACAATTGAGGACTACATTTTAAACTATGATATCACTGCAATACTAAATGTTTATAGAATTAAACATAATCTGAAGTTACAAATCAAGGATGGAACATTAGAAAATACTTTAGTTGGAAGATTGGATGAGTATAGTGATTACTCGCACAATTTGTCGATATCGCTTAGATATAAATCTGGGCCACCTATTTTAGCTATTGACAGCTTGGGAAACATTTACACGAAAGACAACGTTAATTTGGATTCGCTCCAGTCAAGGTCAACTTTATTCAGAATGACAATATGTAGTATATATCTGAACTCACCAGAATATGCAAATGCCATACAAGTTGGAAGTATCGATGTTTTTGTTGTTCGTAAGATATATCAAGTAGCAAACCCAGTACCCGAGAATAGCGATGAGTCATCTATAATAGGATCGTTTTACTTGTTTGGTATTCCGTGGTATCATATAAAGTTGCATCATTCATACTTTGTCCTACAAAGAAATAATATTTTGCTTGGAAATTTGACACTTGACTTTCAAAAAAAAGCTGAAATTAATGAAAATATCAAACTTTTCTTTGGTATATTTAGATTGTCATTTGAAATTTCAGTCCGATTTACAGTTCAAGATACAAACGATAAAACACCGTATTTTACACAAGAACAATATAAATTTATAACAACACAAACTGCACCAAAAGGAATGATCCTAGGAGTGGTCGAAGCTATGGATCCGGATACAAACTCTTCTTTGGTATACACAATATCTCCAAACGACATACTAGATATTGACATTAAAGGTATTATAACATTGAAACAAAACATAACGACCAATCACTATACAGCAACCGTAACGGTTGATGACGGGATACATAGTAATGTTACAGAAGTTGTCATCACTGCAATTCAATCGGCTAATGTTCCAAAGAAGACAACTGATGATAAACAGCCAAAAAGAAGATTCTTCGGAAATGTTACAGAAAATACACTGAAGGGAAATATTGTAACTGTTATCATCGACGGCCTGGAGAATTACAAGTTTACGGATAGTCAGGCATACTCTAACTTCAAATTAGACAATAAGACAGTAAGTGATTCCTATTATAGTAAGTTACCCAGTCTCAAATACACGTAGGTGTCCGAACTTATTTGAACAAGATCTGATAAAAGCCTCTTTTCTAAAAAAACAAACCATTAAAACATTAAAGGGAAGTGGTAAGAGGTCAAGCAATACCATTTGAATCAACTATAAATAAAAGTGGAGAAGACAAAATAAGTGTTTAAGACAAAAGATTTTGAGAGAACACAGAAATTGAATATTTAAGATATTCCATGTGATTCCCAAGTACTTTTTTAAGAATTGAGCTTCGTACTGAATTCAAAGACTTAAAACTATAAAGCTTAATGTTTGGTTTATTTATACTTGTCTAGCCAAACCCATAATTGTTATTTTTTTCTTCTCACACATTTAGAATCAATCATGGCTACCTTTTATTTTTTTAAATTCACAAACTATATTAAAATATCTAAATATTATTTAAGGGAATAATTGCAAACTCTAGACAGTTTGATAGAGAGAATCCTGGAGATGACCGGTTCAGGTATTCCGTAACAGCTAATCACATTGGACAATCATGCTCACTAGAGGTAATTTTGAAAAAAAATAACATAGTGAAACGAAGACGTTTTTCGTTAGGTGGTAGAAAAAACGGGTCACTTAATTTTACCAAAATGCTTCCGAGTCTATCTTAAATTACTACTGATGATCCCAAAATGCAAATGTTCATTTTTTTCAGAAGAAGATTAACTATCCGTCAGTTTCATAGATAAATACATGTATCTATAAAATGTATTTCAGTACCTAAACTTCACGATAAAGGCAGGTTGTCATAAACGTTGAAATGTTTTGCCAGAACTTGTAGCATATGATCCAGACATATTTTAATATGTATAATTTCATACCTATGTTAATTTAAAAGATTGTAGGTGAAGTTCTAATTGACGTTCTAGATGCTAACGACAATCCTCCGGAGTTCCTTCATACACCGTATATTGGTGAGATCCTGGAGGAAACACCTATACAGCCGTTACAGGTATGGCCTTCACTAATTATAATGAAATTTGATAAAGAAGTTTTTTTTCATTGATTTGTCGCGAATATTCTCGCATAAAGGATTTGCATAGTCGCCATGTGGAGTCTTTGGAGTCTTTGTACATGTAGTGCTGTCGTGTGTGGTGTCTTAAAAATCAAATGCTTTTTGGTACTTTTTTGTATCCAACATAACAAATAAATTTGTTCTTGCAAACTAAATATTTTTCTATTAGATATTTTTTTATGTAAAAATGTCCATCAACATAATGCAATACAAATTTGTATTCTTCTATGTAATCAGTTTAAACGATTCTATTATTATTTTTGTAAATTGCAGTTACCATTCCGTATAGAAACGTCAGACAAAGATCTAGACAAAACAGTAACATATAGCCTTGACGACAACACAAACACATTTGTCATAGACCGAATTAAAGGTAAAGTATTTCATAGGAAGCTCTTCCTTTTATTGTTTATGTGGTTGCCAATGAGAATAAACTTTAAATTAAGCAATATACAGCATTGATCCTAGACGTGAAGATGGAGTAATGGGTCCAACCATTATAACCTCGATAGAGAGTCATGTCACGTGAAATTTCTATCCCTCAGATGGGTACAGACGTTACCTCGTAATAGTGCTTTGTTTTTGTCATTCTTCATCAGACTTGACTCACTGTTTGACCATTAGCAACGCAACGAGTGTGTTTCAACTAGCAAGATCTGCCTACCCTTCCTGAGCACCTTAGTTTACTCTCGTTACGACTTGAGTTCATATTGCCAATTGTTGTTTGGTAGTTTTTGTGCTAGCTGTTTCCTTGTCTTTTACTTTCTTTATTCGGATATCTAATTGGTTCTTCTCTGCATTTTACATGTGCTTGAAATTATTTTCTTACAACTAAAGCAGCTCTGTTATTAAGATTCATGCATAGGAATCATTTGTCATAAAAATGGTATTGGATTGACCCTATTTATCATATACCAATATCAAAGGTACACGCAGGATTTGAAATGAAGTTATATATACTGATATTTAAATGACTACAAACTCTAGATCTATGCAATGTTAAAACCCCCCTGTCAAAAGTACATTACCACAAAGAACACACACAAACATTCAATTAGGTCAAGTAGCGCTATACATCAACTTTAATAACCTTGTTGGTTATTTCGGACTTCTTCGTTTACATCGTTTTTATTGTCTTTAAAAGACCGAGAAAATAAGCTCCGCCCAACATTACAAATAAAATAGAGAAATATCCGTTAACACATGGCAATAATTATGGCACGCTGTTTTCATATTTATTCTCTACATAAGATATCTCATATATAATATACATGTAAGATATCTCGTATAATATATAATATATTTCATATAACTTAGATGTAAGAAAGCTTATATCGCATCGTGTATGAGATATCTCTATTAGTATATTATATATCTACAACGCATAATTAAAAGAGATATATACAATATGTAAGATATATCATATATTTAAGATATCTTGAATGTTAATTGATTATTAAGTATTATACATCTTATATAGCGAATAAATATGAAAATGGCGTGCAATAAATAATACATGTTAATATACTTATATTTGAAATGTTTGAATCATGTTTGAATGCTTTTAAGTGTCCGCTCATTTTGTAGGAAATATATCCACGATTAAAGTTATCGACAGAGAGACCCTTACTTCGTTAAATATAACAGTTGTAGCATCTGACGGTGTAAACGTTGTAAGAGAAAAGATACAAATAAATGTTGTTGACATCAACGATAATCGTCCATATTTCACCTTTGTAACAAAGTAAGTAAGAACTTTTATATATCATTGAAGAGCATGCATAACATTTCTAGAGGTCAACACATGTCGAAAGTTTAACTGTTGACTATATATATGTACTTAGTACTTGAAACTTAAAGAAACTGCACCAATTACAACCATTTGTGAGGTAAGTAAACTTAATGATTTCTCAAACAAAAAGATATGCTCTGATTTAAAAAAAAAAGCATAATTAAACAAATACTCATGGCCCCGCTCCATATAAATCAAAAAGGTTGCTTCTTCATGCTTAAAAACTTCTTTGCTTCAGTTTTACAATATACGAAAATGTTTCCCTGGGAAGTGTTTCAAGAGTATCAGCAATAGACAGTGATAGTGGTGTAAACGCTGAAATCAGTTTCGACATCTCAAGCAGAGGAGGATATTTTCAAATAAACCAAAAATCAGGTGATATCCTTCTAGCAGAACCGTTGGACCGTGAAATAATCAGCGAACATATATTAAATGTCATAGCACGTGATCACGGAAACCCATCCATGTCGGCGACTGTTGAATTGTGGGTGAAAGTTCTTGACATTAACGATAATGCACCAAAATTTTCGGAACGTGAAATGACAATTTATATAGAGGAAAACAATAACTGCTCTATTCCTTTATGGCATGTGATAGCATCTGATGATGACGAAGCTGGACCTAACAGTAAAGTGAACTACAGTTTTCTCGGGTATGCAATGTTTAATTTAGATATATTCTATTAGTAAAACGATAAAATCACTGTGAAAAAATAAATAAAACTGTGAATATTTACATGGATTTTGACACATGACGAAGCTTTTGTTCGTGCTATTCCTTATAATGTGTTTCTGTTCCTTGTTAAGAAGGGGTCTTTCTTTGACTTTTAATTACAAGACTGAATTGTTTCGTCTTTTATTTTGCCCTTTGACTGATTGCAAAAAAAAAACGAGCAGCGCTCCTCGTTGAAGGCTACTTGCTGTTTTTCATTGTGGTCTTTCTAAGTTACCGCTTGTTTTTTGTATCCGGTGTATTCAACGTCTCATTATCTTTTGTTTAAAAAAAGTTTTTTAATGATTATGTGAAATAGATATAAAATGTGTTAGAGGGTTACCGGTATGCTGAAAGAGCATAAGTATGTGAAGATTAAAATACAGCATTTGTATAAAAGGTAAAAAACAACATTTGTATAAAGGTTAAAAACCAATATTTGTATAATCTGTAAGAATAACAACAGAAGAAACATTTATTTTTCAGAAATTATGAAAACTTGATGATAACTAGTGATGGTACCATAACATGTGTCCACCCCTTTAACCATGAGCATAGGGAGAAATATATGATATATGTCACTGCTATTGATTCTGGGACACCACCAAAGTCATCAACTCAAGCTTTAATGATTGTCATTCAGATCATGGATAAAAATGACAATACTCCAAGCTTTGAATATGTGCCAAAAAAGTTAACAATAAGGTTATTACTTAAACTGTGTTTAAATTATTTAAAAAAAAATAAAATGTCAAAACATACATGTTTATGTAGTACTGTCATCTTGTTTGCAAAGTCTGTCTTTTTTGTATTGTTGTATTGAAGTAAAACCACTGCCATCGTCAAAATCATTTTTTTCATCGTTCAATAAAAAAACCTGTTTAATAAAAGAAATTTAAAGAAAGCAAGAATATATTCTAAAAGTTTTATGCATTTTCCTTTCTAGTGTTACATCTCAAACTGATTTTGAATTTGATTTGTATATGTATTTGAACCTACAAAAAAACATATCACAAAATTTACAATGTATGTATTAAGAAAATTAATTATTTTGCTAAATCATATTTTAGGTATTTTGATCCAAAAGTAGAGCGGGTGGTTTCCGTAATCAATTCAGTCGATCGTGATTCTGGTGATAACGGGAGACTGTCTTACAACGTGTCAGGAAATGCTTCCACGTTCTTAATGATTGACGATAGGGGTGTATTGAGAACACATGGATCTACACCAGACAAAGGAATATACCGATTGGATATATCTGTCCGTGATCATGGGAATCCAGTTCTAAGTAACTCTACAAGTATGGAAGTTGAAGTTTCTGCTGGCTCCAATTCAACTCAGCCTGTTCGTTTTACCAAACAAATCATGAATATTTCTGTCTTTGAAAACGAGCCAACAGGAACCTCACTAGGAAATGTGTCATCGTCGGTGTCCAGTAAGGATTCTAAGAATCTATCATATGAAATTTTGGATGTTACGGACAATCTACCTTTTTATTTGAAAAAAGCTGATGGTATTGTTAAGACAACCAAGATACTCAACAGAGAAACAAAGGATCACTACACGTTTGTTGTTCGCGTCAGTGTAGAGAATTTTTCACAGGATTTATCAGATTTAGCTGTGGTAAATGTTTAACTTTTTGGGGTAAAGGGTAGAGATAAACAATTGTTCGAGTTTCTATGTTAAGAAAGATCGGTTTTCTCTAAAACTGAACTACAATAATATAAATTTATAAAATCTCTAATACATGTAGTTTAGAATTTGATTTTTTGTGTTTCCATGTTTTACATGTTGTCTGTTTTTGTCCTGTTCTTGTTGGTGTTTGCTGGTTTTGTCTCTGCCCTTTCGGACTTTTGATATTCGGATACCCCATTGGTACCTCTGATTCTTTGATACTGTCATGCATGTTGGCATTTTATGCAATTTTATAACTTATAGTAAAAATACAGTTACACCTACTCATTCGATGTTCAATCTAAAATCTAAACCATTATCTTTACATAACATAATATTATAATAAAATGTCACTTATAGATGCATTACTTATATTAAGTGGATACGTATACTATACAAATATAGTTCACATTCGGCCAAACTACAAAGCAATATTTACCCTTTTCTTTACAATAACAGGTAGACGTGATGGTACTTGATGTCAACGATAACATTCCAAAGTTTAACAGAACTGAATATTACTTTCAAGTTAGCGAACATGAAGCTTCTGGTGCTTTGATTAAACCAAGCAAAGGTTATCGAAACATATCAGCTTTTGATGCAGATGTTGGCAAAAATAGCTTCATACAGTATAGCTTAGTTGATGAAACTGGTAAGCAAAATCAGTTGCTATTGGAATGGAACTCAACATGTCAACAAAGACAGTTTTTCTTTAAATATACAATTTAAGGTGGTATAAGTCAATATTGCTAGGACTTAAGATATATACTGATATAAATGAGTGAATAAAACTAAAATTTTATACTAGTTTATAACTGATATTAACAACCGTTTAGTTTTGATTATGCCAGCAAATGTTAGAAAAAAAACCTTCTTTAATTAATGAAATTAACATTTTAGCATGCAATTCTTCGTTCAGCATTGATCAAGATACAGGTCAACTACTACTGGAAAAAGAAATCGACTATGAGGAGATGGAGATCTGTAAATTAAACGTCACGGTAGTTAACTTACACGATTGAAGAAATAATTTGATATGAAAACGAGCTACAGTTAAATAAAAACATTTTTCTATAAAACAAGTATAGAAACAATGACGGTGAACACCTGAATAAAAGCTATCAGGTACAGAAAAACTAAATAATTCATACACACATGTTTTGTATCGATCAGGAAAGAACTAGGAACAGAATTGGATGAAATCAGAAGTTCAGAAGTGCTGGGTTATAAATGTATTTGTAAAACTCTATGAAACCAGCAACATCTAAGCCTGTCGGTCGTCCCTGTTTCCCTGTAATAAAAGTTGATATCATTTATTTTTTTTTTAAATTTATTTTCAATATGAAATAAATAATGATCCGCGTCTAATATTATTGATTGATAATTCATGTTTTCTTATAATCCTGGATATGTAAATTCCCTGTGCAATAAATATAGCATTAAACAGTCATAAAGAGGGGCAATCGAATGTAGTTCGCCCATGTCAAGAAGTAAAGAGGCACCAACGGGGCATTCACTGTCAAAGGTCAGAAAGGGAAACGACGAAACCGGTAAACAAGAACAGGAACACAGAATAAAAAATCCGAACGGAAATCAATCACGCGAAATCAAGTCGTAACAAGAGTGAACTCAGGTAATCCGGAAGAGTGAGCGGTTCCTTACTTGTTATAGCTCATTTCATTCATCTGTTCCAATGTTTTGATTTAAATGCTAATGATGAAAGGTTAATCCTTGAAATATCAATTTACATCATAACCAAATTAAATGTTTTATACCTGTTTTGCATACAAACCTAAAACAGTATGAGGAAAAATTAAACAATTTTTGCTTTTAAAGTAATTTTTTTAACGAACATTATTTCATTTTAGGCTTACAATCCAAGCAATGCATCGATGACAAGTTTTACAAATGTAACTATCCAAATAACAGACTACAACGATAATGCTCCTGTTTTCCATGGACATCACGAAAATACATTTACGATTCGTCTACTTGAAAATACAACAGCTAATTTTAAGGTACGATGTAATTGTTTATAATAATTAGAAACTGGTTTTCATCATTAGTTTTCAAGGTTTGCTTTGTTTGGTTATTTTCAGTGGTGAGCTTTCAGTCTAAATTGTTTCATAAGACATTTTAAATTTAGAATATGCAGATTTTCTGTATGATTTTTTTTTAGATAATTTTAAATTTGTGTACCTTTTAATTGATTATTACTGGTTTTTCTTCCATCAATTTATGTACCTGAAAAGATATAAAAAGTAACAAATCAGTTGTGTTTTTATTCGGCTGTTTTTATCAACACCTCATGAAAGAAGCAGAGGTACCAATGGGACTTCCGAATGTCAAAGACCGAAATGGCAGAGACAAAACTAGTTATCACAGACAAGGACAGGACGAAAAATACGACAACACATGAAACACGGAAACCCAAAAATTACTGGATATCAATTAACAACGCAAACTCCGGTCGTAATGAGAGTGAACTCAGGTACTCCGGCATGTTTCAAATCACAACAAAAACAGCAAAAGTGAGTACATAGCAAGCTATAGTGTATGAATAATGTCGAAATTCTTGGTATCAATCGTTATAGCTAGCATGTTTTTGCGAATCATAAACATAAACTAAATAATGTAACACAACAAATTAATTACCATAACTTTTTATGTAGATAATTATGTTCAAGTTCTAAAATTTTCTCCCTTTTTTATATTGTATATTACAGCTTGCACCATTTGGAAACATAACCGACAGAGATGACAGAGAGAATGGTGACGTTGCAGTGTTTGTTCAAGAAAACTGTTCTTTTACAGTGGATTTTGATAAATCAAAATGTAAGAATGTGAATGCTGAGAAAAAAATTGTAAAAACACACACAAAAAAATATGAAGATAATTTATTTCTAAATGCCTCAATGAAGTATCATTACTATTTTAAAATTATTTTATGCATATTGAAGCGTTCCCTTGTCATTAGAAATGTATTTGCAAAACGGTACTGGTTGCAATGTGTAGAAACTATTATAACATCGAATTCATTTTCGAAAATTTCTTACCAACTTATTATATTGGTCTGTTTCTTAATAATAGATAAAATATTTTGTTAACAGACAATGAATTGAAAGATGGTGAAAACGTAAATACCTTCAAATTAAGCTTAAAACTGATAGAACCTTTGGACTACGAGAGTGGGGAGAAAAAAATCACATGCACTATAGTTGGAGCTGATAAAGCCGTGTCTCCATACCCAAAGCTATCTTCATCAGCAACTGTTGTTATGCAAGTTATTGATGTTAATGACAATTACCCAATACCAGAAAAGAAAGAATTTTGGACCAATATTTCCCGATACGCAGACGCAGGTGAAATTATTTTAGAAAGAATAATTGCCAATGATTCAGATGAAGGGAATAATGGTGAAATATATTTTCATTTTGGTAAGTTAACGATTCCAATGAATGTCTTACATTTGTTACATTTATTTAGTAGTATGTATTAAAAAAAAAACCTCCAACTACATGTATCATGTAAAGCCTACTTTGTCCTTTAAAATGCCTATGCCAAGTCATTACCATTGCGATTTCCAGTTTCCCCGGTATGCCCTGTTTTGTCTTTTCGTCTTGGAAATAAAAGATTAATTATCTTATCTCGTTATTCATTTAAGTGTTTGTATAACTACAGTATTGTCTTGGATTTGTTGAATAGATGACTTTAATAAAAAATGGATTTAAAGTAACCATTAGCCTACTTAAACCCAAAATCCTTTATAAACGCATAAACTATCAATCATTTTCAAATGTAAAAGACTGCATTATACATGGCCGAAAAAAAAGGACTTAAGTCACTTAATGGACAATTCAATACAACTCACAAAAAGTACTTCAAAATTTTTAAACAACATATTTGTTTATATTTTTTAGATCAAAAATACAATATTTCAAGCTATTTCGAGATTGATCCGATTTGTGGTCAAATTAAACTGAACTCTAAGCTGATTGAAATTCCAGCAGACAAAATTATACTATTTGTTACTGTTTCTGACAAGGGAAGTCCACAACTATCTACGACAGTTATGGTATGCAAAACTATAGCTGTGTTTTTTTTCTCTTTGTACTTGTATTTTAAATACAAATTTCATGGAATCTTCTATTTATGCCACCATTTTGGTGTCAATGCAATGACAGAGGCAGCTAAGCGTTCATATATAAGATTGAACATGTAACCACGTTGTCTAAGTTTTTTTTATACCACTATGTCATAAAATGTAACGAGATACCCTGCATTAATCATGCTTATCAGTAGATAAGGCTAAATTCCTGAAAGACCCCCCTCATTAATTATCATAAACTTTCATCTAGTACCCTCTACAGTCCCTACAGAATAACTAACACTTATACAATAGCTAAACGTAATAGCTAACAAGTTAAATAAAATGGTAATGTAAGGGATTAAAAAAAAGCGTTTTCAATCAAATATTTAAGTTATTCGTATTATGATAAGGTATATGTCGTTGTCGATAAAAGGTACAATAAAACTTATTAAGAAAAAGAAAACATTTATAATTTTTGCCGTTCTGATTCTCTTAAATTCACATCGTGGTTACCATTTACAAAAGTAAAATTTTTAAGTTGATGATACTAATTTTTTTTATTTGTATTCACTTTAAGGTTAAAGTTCAGATAGAAGATGACAATCCAAGACCTTATTTCAAAGGACCGCTTATAGAAAAAATTCAGGAGCATAGCATTAGACAAGATGGCCTGATCTATACAATTAAAGCATATGATAATACCACAGATGGTAAAGTTAAAGAATGCGATTGCAGTTACACAATGGATATAACAGATGGTACCTTTTTTGATTTTATATATTTGCCAGCACTGGACTAAGACTTAGGTTCACGACAAATCTAAATTGATGGTCTAACAATAATTGATCGTATCATTACCTGAGACATTGATGTTTCATTTTATTCAACATTTTTTTCATGAACAGCGATCTATTTTTTCCGATTTACAGTTTCAAAATAGATATATACGAAAAACCGGTAAAAAAGGGTAATTTGCAAACTTAATCATTCTGTATATGCATATTTCAAGGTTTTATCCTCATGAACAGCACTTGAATAAACAACTGGAAGGTTTTAAACCAAATGTATTGAATGAAAGAAATTGAAACAAACACAAAATCGGACAGGAAAGCCAAACTCGTCACAGAGGACACCATGTGCAGTACAAGGAAAACCACCTGGTGTCCGTTTAAACAATTTATGAAATTAACAATCGGAAGTTTCAACGTCAGAAAGTATTTAAATGTATTAGTAAATTCGTGTTAGACAAGTCTGACGACCAGGCTTGTGATTACCTTTGGAAACTTTCGGTCCTCTCATCAGCAGAATTTGAAAAAAAAATTTGGAAGGTCAAACAATTATCATGCTCTTCCTTCGGCAATATATGTTAGCTAAAAAATCGTGTTATAATGAGTTATACGTAAACATGATCACATATATAAAATTTGACTCTTTCTTCCATTCTTAAAGTATTGATTCAATAAATTATCTTTTTTCTAATAACATATTCATTTAAAATATTTGTTTTACAGGGCTATATAAAGATCGAATTATACTCACCCTTGACGGCAAGATTAAGTTTAACGATTCTCTCGATAGTTTTGACCGCGAACGAGTACCAGGTGGGGTTCTATCTATTTTGATCACGGCCACTGATTATGGGGATCCACCGAAATCGACTGAAAGAGTGCTCACCATTGAAATCGTCGATATAAATGATCAAGCTCCTATATTTGAAAAAATCCAATACCATTTTGAAGTATTCCAGGTAGTATGATACGTTATCGATGACAAATTGTTATGCTGTAGCAAGACAGAAGCAAAGAGAGTGTGTTAAGTCCGAAAGGACAACGACAAAACCGGTCAACACAAAAGAGAACACCACGAAGAAACACAAAACACAAAATCAACCGAACTGAAATAAACAACGCGAACTCAAGTCGTAACAAAAGTGAACTCAGGTGCTTAGGAATATTTAGCGGTTCCTGCCTGCTTTAGCACACCCGTGGTGTTGCTAATTTCCAATTCAGTGTGTCAAATCCGGTAAAGGACGACATAAAAAAATTCTACGACAAACCAACATCTGCACTCATTTGAGAGATAGTAATCCCGTCTACAAGAGCACGGTGTCTACCGTAAAATTTCTTTAGTGAAGACAATTGATGTCTTCAGTGAATTTTCTTTATATTATGATGCTTTAACAATAACTGTGCGATATAATGATTCTTATCGAGATGCACCATACTTCATAGGAGGTATAGATGAAGACAATATTCATGAAATTGTAATTGATTAACTGATTCATTTACAAAAAACGAGATTCAAATAAAACGAATATCCTCAATTACACCAATTTGAATAGCTACAAGTTATGGTGATCTATTATGATCATAAATACAAAAATGGGACTGTATTTTAGATAAAAAAAACTTTTATTAAATATTTTACTTTTAGATCAATTGCATTTATGGTTTGTTTATTCCACAATTCATTGTTAAACTGTTAACACGCAAACCCAGTTATCTGAGTTCATGAACAAAGAAACCAAATAAGTTAATGATTGATGTATAATTGAGTTTGTTACATATTTTGAAATTTCATTGATTTATTCGAAAACAATTGTAGAAGGCGCCATACGGAACAATTATCGGTTACGTACATGCAGAAGACAAAGATCAGGACCCTTACACTCTCTACTCCGTCGATGAAATAGAGTCTGATTTCAAAGATAATACAGTGACAATTGACAAGATAAATGGCAGCATTTATAAAATCGGCGACATGACACTACCACAACCCAGAGATTCTCAAATAAAGGTATTTATTTGATTTGTAAGGCAAAAATTATTTATTTCAGACTTTTTTAGGAACGTATGATCGAATAGTCGTTTAAGTAAAGATTGAGAGAAGAGAACAGGATCTATACTACTTATACATGTTATTTATGGGAAGGAAGATTTCACTTTTAATCTACACGTTAATATAGATAATATAAACAAAAACAAAGCTTTAACAGTAAGTAAATCATGACAATTATCAAACGTTAAAAGCAACGTCAACTCGTGGCATGCTTCATACTCATGTGCGTTCGTGAGTAATTTCCATTGTGGATTTTTTTAAATTATCGTTTATAATGTAGGTTGTGTTTTGTACACTTATTCCACATCTCATTATCTTCTATTATACAGTTTTTGCTAGCTGAAACACTTTCATCGAAATCATTTTGAGGGTACAGTAACACCATAATGGTTTGTAATATCCTAATGATACTGTACATGTTTATGCACAACATTTTAAGTTATTGTTTTTATCTAGATTGTTGGCTATGCTGAAGATGGGAAGGATGCCAATAAACCGAAAGATGATGTAATAATAACAATTACTGTTCGATATAATGATACTAATCGGCATGCACCATACTTTTTAGGAGGTAATTCATAAATCTTAACATACAAGTAATGACACTTATTGAAATTGAACTTAAATAGAATTAAAAACACATTCGCGTGAAATTATTTTTAATTCTTAAAATCAAAATTAGAAAAGTCATACGACATTAAAAATTATATTGTACAATCAACACAACAAAACCACACAACAGTGGAGTTTGTTTTCTCGTCCATAATGTTCGAAATGCAAAAAATAGAAATAAATACTTTATAGAATATTGAAAAATATAACCTTACGATTAGTTTTTTTTTATAAATTGTTTTGTTGTAATAATCAAGGAAAGCGACATAGGATTCACGTATTATTAGTTGGACATACGTCTTGTTGCAATTCATCATCGTCATGACTCGTGCATGTTTAACATTTTTAGGTCCTTTTGAGGAGTCTATACCGTGGAATCAGGAAACTAATGCTAACATAGTACAAATAACTGCTGTTGATAACGACGAAGGGGATGATGGAAGTGTAGCATACCGCATTGTTGAAGGAAATAAAAGAGTACGTTCTGTTTGATATTTTAACAAAAGAAAACATATTTATGAGCATAAGGCTTTCCTTCGGATGTTTTTTAAATGAAAAATTTACCGTAACCTGTATAAATCTTTAATACATGTACTACTGTGGTTTCATAATTATTCATGGGGAAACATTATTGTGGTTTTCGTCGGTGGCGTTGACACACGAAATTTATTACCCCACTAAAAGGATATTAATCATTGAACTGAATGCTGAAGATACGAATTAAAGAACCAACGAACTGATCCGTTTTCACCAAACCAGGAAAATTGGCACCCACGAATATAATTGAAACCAAAGTACCTTGATAATTGCCACGTTCAAGTTAAAAAAAGAAAGACAGTTTTTTGCTCTTTATTTTACTGTACGCTACGTTGTTCAAAATTTTTAAAAACAAAATAATAGGCAACTGTTCTCATTTCGCATTAGTAAATAGCCCATAGTAAAATATTTCTTTATGGATATCATGTGAATCGATGCAAAGACATTCTGTTACAAATAGATCGTGAATATGATTTTAACATGTTAAACAAAAACTAGCCTGAAAATTAATTCAATTTTAAGTATGCATACTTAGCGTAATGCAGTTGACAGATTTAAAGACCACCGTAATCATTGATTATCAAAACGAGATTTAAGAGTTAAAAGAAAACGTCATAAAGATGTGAATCAAAAATGTGCGTGATGAAGCACAAGCTCAAGATTTCAGTACATATTGGATAAAACGTCCTTGTTTTGTTTTCTTTTCATTTAATATGATAATTATGATACTATATCTTTTCTTTTTTATTTATGATACTATATCTTTTCTTTTTTATTTATGATACTTATACCTTTTTTTCATTTAAAAACAAAAAAAAATGTGCTAGATATCGAACAAAATATGTCAGCTTATACTGTAATATTAAATAAAAATCCCTAGTTTTTTTTTCTTTTCATTTGTTATACTTATACCTTTTTGCTTTTTTATTTAGGGATTCTTTTCCATTGATGACTCGGGTTGGATTCGCTTGGATTATACTCTCGATTCTTCTCTTGGGGACGACGATATTGTAAACGTTAATTTATTAATTGAAGCAAGAGATCAGGGCGCTATACCAAAATATAAGTAATTTGTGCTACTATTAGAAAAATATATTTTATTTTGTTAAATCATATTTAGCATATCTGAGACTGTCATTATACTTTTACCTTATTTTCAAAGAGAAATATTACTTATCTTAAATAATTCTCTGCCTTTTTCTTATAAACTGAGAAATACTTATGAGTACAAAATAATCTCTGAAGTTGAACAGTAAAACTTAAAAAAAATCTAGATAAGAATTACTTCTTTACAAAATATTGCAAATAGTGGGAAAAATGTTAACAGCACGTTTCAAAATGAATAGTTTTGTTGCGAATCGTATAAAATATTGTTTTCAATTTAGCCAGAAGACGTTGTCTTATCATTTAATCAAAACGAAACGCTGCAATGTGCTTTCCTCATTTTCTCAAACATTCAAGACGTTTCGCTTACCTTTAATTAAGCTCTAGTTATTCATTTTTTACACAAATGTAGGACTTAACATTTCTTAATTATGTTGCAGCACAACGGAGGTTAAAATATTTATTGTCGGCTCTGGACCAGAAGCATGCATACTCGGAAGCTCTCATCAGAAACAAATTTCAGAGCTTAAAAGAGAAAAAGTGAAATACTCTTATGCTCTCTATGGACTTTCTGGAGCTCTTTGCCTTACAATTTTTACAACATTTGTATTTATCTATAAGTAAGTTTTTTTTAAGATTAATATTTTTTCTAAATCACTGTTTCGTCATTCTGTTAGAAAATCGTCATTTATGTAAAATTATATAATTTTAAATTAAATTATTGGTTAAAGGCATAATGTCTACGGCAATTCATTTTTTTACCCCCCCCCAATAGTTTGGTGTCAATTAGACCGAAATGCAATAAAATGAATATTGAAAAACAAATTTGCCACAAATTTTGCCTCAAAAGTAGTTTATTTTTATCAAGATAGCTCGACGATATTGATTGATATTTCATTTACCTGAATTACATCACATTAACACAGATTTAGACTGAGTAGTTCTTACGCGGACACTAATCGGAATCTCAAGTTTTGTCCCCGAATAGATTGATATGTTGAAAAAGTACCAATATTTTTCGTGTCTACCTATTAAATCACATTCAAAACTTAATACAGGCAATAATTGTCAGTTTTATTCAATAAGTACTCTAATATTCGGTTGCCGTTTTAATTTTCTTTCGAGCTAAAATTCGAGAAACAAATTATGCACCATGTGCAAGAACTATGGAAGTTTTCAATCAAAGAAAATATAGTGCGCATGCTTACAGCTCATCTACATCTCATGAATATGAATTTTTGTAACGCTTTACAAATATTATATATTTTTCAATTTTTGAAGTAATAAGGTACCTTCATGGTATTTTGAACGTTTGTTTTTTTTTCTAAATAAACAAAACGAATAGACTGACGACAATTTTTTGGTTTAAAAAAATAATTTTTCGTAGACAATATGCCTTTAATGATTCTTATTATTTGACGCTATTCAATCTGCTAGCAAATAATACATTATAAAGAGCGGGTAATTTTATTATTAGAGAAAACGAAACTTGAGAAACAGAAGCAAGCCAGGTAACCTGCTAACCTAATACAACCAAAACAAATACATTTATGTACAAAAGCAACATATTTCGAGTGACCTTAAAATGGTATGAATGTGATCAAATCGTATGACCCTTACTTGCCTTAATCGTATTCTAATGTTCAGTGCAAAGCATTGTTATATCGTGATGAATTAAACGAAAACACCGAATGCCACACCTAAGCTTGCATTATTCGAGCTCACAGGGAAAACAGACAAATGTTAAATATTGTGGGGAAAAACTTGACACACAGTGTTTTATTGAAGGAGGCAATCCAATCATAATTTTGCAGTGGTGGGATTATAGGGGACCAGGAGCAGGTCTAATGGAAAGAATATTTCAAAATTAGTTAAAAATGGCCAACCAACACAATTCTTTGGTCTGTCACTATGTAATATGCCCTTGTCCCCTTTAGACAAATTTTGGATTCAAAGTTTTGTACACAATAATGAAGGCAGTGTTACTTGAAGAACATTGCACTAATGAAACGGACACATTTTCAGCAATATATTGAAATTACTGAACCCTCAAAGGGTCAATTATTTAAGAATTCCGTATAAATTCAGTATATTGTCATTGCAGTCCAATACTAAAAATTAAGAACGTATCCAGTCAAATCAAGAAATAATACTGATAGACTGGAATATTATAACTACTGAAATTCTACTCTAACTTTTCAACGCAACCAGTTTTCATATCCAGTGTAAACAAGTTATGTTACTTATGCCCGATCAATTTATTTTTGCATTACTAATGCCTCTGGTATATTGCATTTTTGGCGAAGCCTTCAGATGAGTGCAGATGTTGGTTTGTCATTGGGTTCTATTATGTCTTCCTTTACCGGATTTGACACACTGAATTGACTGTTGGCAACGCGACAGGTGTGCTAAAGCAAGAAGGAACTGCTTACTCTTCCGGAGCACCTGAGTTTACTCTCGTTTCGACTGGAGTTCACGTTGTTGATTGATATTCAGTTTTTTGTGTTTCCGTCTTTTACATGTTGTCTGTTTTTGTCCCGTTCTTGTTGGTGTTTACTGGTCTTGTCTCTTCCCTTTCGGACTTTTGACATTCGGATACCCCATTGGTGTCTCTGCTTCCTTCAAGATCGTGTGCTATAAACACAAGCGGACTTAGAAAGTATCACATCGGGGAACGGCATGAACTGACCAAATGAAAATATTAGCCAAGGCTAGGTCTCGTCATATTTAAATGATATCCTATACTTTCAATCAATTATTAATTTCATTGGGCCAGCCCATTTGTTATTATTTAAATTATGTTTCACTCAAGTCCCCTCAATTACTCTGTGTCTGTCTGATATTAATTTCACTTTGTATCATTTTCATTTAAGATGGCGTTCTTTTTATACACTGAACTCACATAAAGACTTCCGCGGAGGAAAAAGCCAAGAAAGATACATAAGTGGACAGACCCAATATGAAAGTCTTGGACAATCACCACATCAAAGTATACCATATTCTGCCTCCAACCAACAATTTGACCCAGTTCATGATGAACAACGTTTGCATAGGCCTATTCCATCACTTTCGTTTTCTCCTCCAAATGTACAAAGGGCTGGAAGTTACATAGAATTCCGTGATCCAAATGAATTACAACCGGTATGTTTTGAATAATGGTTTTTGATCATATATTTAAGGTAGATTTTTTTTTACCATGCAGTAAACACTTACTTTATGAGGACATTTAAAAGAAAGACACTTCTAATATTCATGTTTCCCTGCTGGTGGAGATTTCTGTCTCTTGTGGCCGATAAAGCTTATTTTTTTTTCGGGTTCAAATCCATCAATTAATTACACCATACCTAATCGTTTATTAACACAACGATTATTTTCGTTTACTGTGAATTCCTTTATTTTCGTGGGTACAAATCTTCTTGGTTTTGATGAACAAGGATTCGTTGGTGGATTCTTAAGTTCGTTGTTCTGAAATCTACAGCATACAGGTCTATGTAATATTTCCTTTGAGGATATAAAATTTTATAAGTCAAAACAACCCACGAAAAGCACGAAAAAATTTGCCCTACGACTTATAAAAAATCACAGTATTCTAATATTGCACATTTCAAGAAGAAAACTCTAGTTTATTTAACAACCCGAGAAACACACCACTTTCATTAATTTCCTTTAAAAATACAAATACCAAAAACGGTAATAAAACAGATAATTTGACTATTCTGCAAATGAATATCTTAAGGAGTTACCTTTCACCAGCAGCATTTGAATCAAAACATTGGAAGGTCATAAACCAAAATTATTGAATGAAAAGTACTCAAAACAAAAAAAGCTCGAACAGCAAAGCCCAAAACTCAGCACCGAGAATATCGACCATGTGCAATACAAGGAACAATTAAAAATCTGGTGTTTTAAACGGCATTGAATTTTATGAAAGGGAATTTCAAAGACATAAAAGTAATGAAATTCGTGTCAGATAAAATTGACGACCAGATTTGTTTGTACCCTCGATGACCTCTGGTCCACCAGCAGCGATTATCGACCCAGTGGTTTCTAAATACAAATATCAAACGGATATAAACATGGATAATTTGGTTATGCTGCATAAGCATATTTCAAAGATTACCCTCTCATCAGCAGCATTTGAATAAAGACATTGGAAAGTCATAAACCCAAAGTGTTGAACAAAAATAACTCAAAACCAAAAAAAAAAGTTCGAACCAAAAAGGCTATTCCATCACCTAGCATACAGACCATATGCAGTACATAAAAAACCTGGCGTTTTTAAACAATTTTAACCTTATACAACTGAAAATCTTAACGAGAGAAAATTATTAGAATTCATTTGATAAATTGGTGTCAGATAAGTTTGGGGACCCGGCTTGTGATTACTCTCGGGGACCTCTGGTCCACCAGCAGCGGTTATCGAACCAGTGGATTATAAAAAAATACCAAACACAGGTATAACAACTTTGACTTCAATGTTAAAAAGCAAATATCTCTAAAAGAGTTGTCGTGTGATTCGACAATTTTGACACAGTATGATTGGGGCCCATATTATGCCAAAGACAGCTTCACATGTATTTTAAAAAAAATATACTTTCCTTTTTTTTCGAATTTCTAAATATCTTATCAAATGTACTTTTGGTACATTGTACATGGGGATGAAACCTTAATTTTCAAAAATACTGATAAAACTTTTTAAAGACAAACAATGTTGAATTAACCAAGATTAGACCTCGTTTCTTATTCGACTTCTTTATCAAAAGTTCATGCTGTGAAACGCATTGGTGCCAATTAGGGTAATAATAGCTTTGTTTTCATATTTGATTAATTGATTTCATCATTCAAATAAAAGAATTTATAAAATTTCAAGACTATGAAAGAAGTATGTTTAATACCAAAAATACGATCAAACTTATAAGGTATAAAGTTAGTGAATCAAAATTGTGGAGTAATTTCCAAAAAGACGCAACGAAAAACATAAAACCGAGCACTTTTATCAGTGAAATACTATTTAATATATTTTTTGTTCTATTCTAGTCACCTCAATTTAGGTAAGTATTAAATTTTGCAAAAAACTTCCATTTCTGATCTACAAAAAAATCCCAAAATTGAAACAAAATATACCTAAATGCGTTGAGAAAAAGTAAAGGGGATATAAGATCAAATGCATTGATACAAACAGTTGAGCATCAATTAGCCAATACTAGATTAATAAACAGATATATAAGGTGTTTTTTTTAAACTAAAGTTTAGCCTTCTTTTAATCTACCAAATTTAGAATGACCAGATCTAGAATTGTTGAATATCATTTTACCTCCTAAAGAGGGATGAAAATTTATGCTATCGATACCATTCTGAATTTTTCAAATGTCTGAGGTCAGCGTTTATATTTTAAAAAGATTTTTCTATCTTTGTATGAAATTGTTTGCTTTTAGAGACTTCTTTTTCAGTTTACAATTAAAGACATATTCATTTTACAGATTTCTGTCACATCATGCACATGTATCACGCAACAGTGAGCCAATGCCGGATTACGACTAGAAGTTAAACAGTTTTTGGGAGCAACAATATGATCAAAAGTTGACTTGTCAATGTTTCGAGAAGATTTATGTTTTAATATTGACAAAGCGAAGAACAATTTAAAGTATTGAGCAGCGAATGCAAAACATGAACATTTTATGAATCTTTATATATTTAGCTATTCATTTTTTTAAAAACTGCATAATAATTGTTTTAATATATTTCATTATCAGTTATATACTCGCTAGGTATGCTACTCTTGTAAAGCATTTGCTTCAACTTATTTTTGCAGTAAAGGTATTATGTTAACATGTGTATCACAACTTAATAAACCATAAAAAATTCAAGTTATTTCTATACATTGTGAAATGATGCGAATTTATGAATTTCTTTATTATTGATTGGTTTTCCTTTTCATAAAAAAACTGTGCCCATCTCTGACTTAAAATTCAAAATGTTGCCACCAGCAAAAACTGTTAAATCTTCAATGCCACCTTTACATGAACATGTTGCTGAATGTCGGTAAAAAAGCAGAGGTACCAATGGGGTATCTGCATATCAAAATCAACTAGTCGAAGCAGCCACGCTGCATATCCCCGCGCTACTCTGGTGTTTGATGGTATAAGGGCAAATAATTGAAAGAAATAAACTATGACTATAATGAGCATTACTAGTGCTATCAAATGTATATGTATTAATATGAGTCTTTTCCCTGGTAGTGGGAGTGATAGTAATGTAAAGAATTATGCATGACAAAGGAATAATGTGCCCTAAGGCTATCTATACAGCCCAGCCCCTTAGGGCATTATCAAAATTCCGAAACCTTCGCCAGAATCTACATCCATAGTGCAACTACTGAGCCAAGTTTCAGTTCCATATTCCAAATAACTTAGGAGAAGTTGCGTGACGAAGGAATAATGTGCCCTTAGGCTACCTATGCAGCCCAGCCCCTAGGGGCATTATCAAAATTCCGAAACCTTCGGCAGAATCTACATCCATAGTGAAACTACTGAGCCAAGTTTCAATTCCATATTCCAAATAACCTAGGAGGAGTTGCGTGACGAAGGAATAATGTGCCCTAAGGCTACCTATGCAGCCCAGCCCCTAGGGGCATTATCAAAATTCCGAAACCTTCGGCAGAATCTACATCCATAGTGAAACTACTGAGCCAAGTTTCAATTCCATATTCCAAAAAACCTAGGAGGAGTTGCGTGACGAAGGAATAATGTGCCCTTAGGCTACCTATGCAGCCCAGCCCCTAGGGGCATTATCAAAATTCCGAAACCTTCGGCAGAATCTACATCCATAGTGCAACTACTGAGCCAAGTTTTAATTCCATATTCCAAATCACCTAGGAGGAGTTGCGTGACGAAGGAATTATGTGCCCTTAGGCTACCTATGCAGCCCAGCCCCTAGGGGCATTATCAAAATTCTGAAACCTTCGGCACAGTCCCCACCCACAATGCAGTCAATACCCTAAGTTTCATCTTTCTACTCCCAGTGGTCACAGAGATTATCCTGGACATTAACGCCATACGTACGTACAGATGGGTGCACACATAACCTGTACGGTAAGTTAACTTGAGAAGCAGACATAAAGTTAACTTCAAGTTGACTTGCGACTGGTCATGCGACTGCTTTGAGCAGACGCGCGACTGGTTCCAAGTTAACTTGAAAAGCAGTCATAATTCCATGTCTGCTTTTAAAAGCAGTCACATAATTATGACAGGTCTGGTCAAAGTTAACTTCGTGAAATGTCTGCTTTAAAAACTGAATGTAAAAGGAGAAAAAATATGTTCTTTTGCCTAAACTGTATTTGAAACTCATTGTTTTATGTTAGTTATGTTATGTTTATGTTTTTTTTTATTTAATCAAAGCCTTGCATAATTTGACATGTCTGTTAAGAGCAGACTTGTTGCAATGACTGGTCTGGTAAAAGCAGTCATGTCTTTGCGACTGGTTATGACCGATCATAAAAAAGCTGTCACAAGTCTGCTTTGACCAGTCATGAGTTAAACGCAAGTTAACTTGAATGTCTGCTATAGCAGACATGAGCAGACGTGGAAAGCAGTCACAAAGTTAACTTTATGTTAACTTCCATACAGGTTATGTGTGCACCTATCTGTACGTACGTACGTACATACGTACATCGAACAGCAAAACATTATCCCCGCGCTTTCGCTAGTAAAAATGGCAAAAAAAAAAGACAAAACCTTAACACAAACATGAACAGGACAAAAACCGGCAATTGAAACAAAAACAAGAGGCTCCCAGGAGCATAAATCGCTCACCTGGTCTTGATGTCAACCCTATATTTTGTAGAGCTAAATGAGCTGAACATTTAAGCAAGCAACAGTTTTTTTTTTCTTTATCTACTATAGTTTTCATTCTATAGGCCAAAAACACGACAAACAATTATTTTAGGGGCCGTAACCCCTATAAGGGGTCATCTGACAACTTCAACCCTATGGAGACTTTTGTAGAGCTGTATGCGCTGAACATTTAAAAGCAAGCAACAGCTTTTCTCTATCTGCTATAGTTTTCCTTCTGTAGAATAAAAACTCTATTTTTTTTCCTTTTAGGGGCTGTAACCCCTATAAGGGGTCATCTGACAACTTCGACCCTATGGAGATTTTTGTATAGCTAAATGAGCTAAACTTTTAAGAGCCTGTTTCAGTAAAAATCATGCAAAAGGTGATTTACTTATTATCTTATTTTTTAACAATTTTTTGGCTAGTTATTCATCTTGGACAACTTTAGCGAAACATATCAACTTAAGTGAAATTAGTCCATTAGACTATCTGCAAATTGACATTAAAAATTTTGGCGGGAAAATTTCCCGAACTTTTTTCATACACAACCCAACCAATTTTCTTGGCCTCTTTACTCAAAAGTTCGGAAGGGTCTGTAAAAATTGTTGATATTTTCTGAAAAAGTAGGCTATTCTAGTTGAATTTCAACAAAAATATCAGTCGGATACTTAAAGTGATATTTTTGGTTGGTTTGTTAAGAAAAAAAAATTGGCGGGACTTTTTCCCATACTTATTTTCATACACAATGTAACCAAATTTGTATTGTGTATTTAACGAGAACTAATGAACCGATTGGGCTAAAATTTAATTTACATTCATTTCTCATCATAAAGATCAAATTCCGATAAAAAGAACCAGTTTTCAAAAATATGCATCTGCCACTATTTTTGCGTTTTGCATGATTCTTACAGAGACGGCTACTTAAGCAAGCAACAGCTATTCTCTATCTGCAGTAGTTTTCATTCTATAGGCCAAAAACAGTATTTTTTACCTTTAAGGGGCTGTAACTCCTATAAGGGGTCATCTGACAACTTCGACCCTATGGAGATTTTTGTAGAGCTAAATAAACTGAACATTTAAGCAAGCAACAGCTTTTCTCTATCTGCTATAGTTTGCATTCTATAGGCCAAAAACATGAAAAAGGTTATTTTAGGGGCCGTAACCCCTATTAAGGGTCATCAGACGACTTTAGTCCTATGAAGACTTTTGTAGAGCTAAATGAGGTGAACATTTAAGCAAGCAACAGCTTTTCTCTATCTGCTATAGTTTTCTTTCTATAGGCCAAAAGCATGAAAAAAACATCATTTTAGGGGCCATAACCCCTATAAGGGGTCATCTGACAATTTCGACCCTATGGAGACTTTTGTACAGCTAAATTAGCTGAACATTTAAGCAAGAAACAGCTTCTCTCTATCTGCAATAGTTTTCATACTATAGGGCAAAAACTTGAAAAAACGCTATTTTTCACCTTTAAGGGGCTGTAACCCCTATAAGGGGTAATCTGACAACTTGGACCAAATGGAGACTTTTGTAGAACTTTTAATGCTGAAGCAGTATGGTGGCATCAGATTTCATCTATCTCTTATACTTTTTGATTTACAAGCCAAAAACAGTAGTCTGACCCCCTGGTCTATTTTTAGCAACGGTGGCCATGTTTTTTGACAAATCAAAAACCCCCACATCAGTTCTGTGGAGGATACCCTAAGGTACCATCAGACCAAATTTGGTTTGAATCTGTTCAGTCGTTTCAGAGGAGAAGAAGTTTGAAGAAAAGTTAACGACGACGACGACGGACGACGACGACGACGGACGACGACGACGGACGCCAAGTGATGGCAATAGCTCACATGGCCTTTGGCCAGGTGAGCTAAAAACTCACTGAACATCAATTAACAACTCAAACTCGGGTTGAAATTTGGTTTCATCACATATTGTTCGATAAGGCTGCCAATACAAAAATGGTTACTGTAAACATTTGAGACAAGGTTAGATAATAAATCTTCATGGATTTAAAACATTTTGTACTACTGATGGTATATGATATTAGGGACACATAGGACAACCCCTTGTTTCAAAATAAGACACCGATGGGGTCCGATGTTTCAATTTTTTATTAAGGTAGTATGTTATCACAACTAAATAAACCATAAAAAATCAAGTTATATACGTATTTTTCAATGGGATGTTCGTCCTGTCCATAAATCAATGTAGTAGATTTATATCAACAATAAAGCATTAAATATTTCAATACGAATATTTATCATGATTAATAGTACCCCAATAGCATGCAATACAATATGCTTTAATACTTATTTTGCTACTTCATCGCCAGAAAATGTTTAAGATCCATAAAAAAAAACTTTTGAAGCTATATTGCAGGCTATTAAATGTATCACTATACGTTGCTATAAACTTGAATATTTAGGCACGGGATGTGCAGCTTTTTCTATTTCTTGACCTTTTCTATCTCTATGGTAAGTTTTAATGGTATTTTTTTTCTTAATTGAGTGTATTATTTTTTTATGCGTTAATGATCATGTCTGTGAATGGTAATTTTGTTCAAAAGAGAAAATTAGCAAGATTGCTGCACTGAGCCTTTGTCCCCACGGCCGCATTAAAGTTTTAAATATACTAAAATTTGACGAATCAAAATAGCATTCAATATGATCAAATACATATCATAAAGAAGAATTTTACAATTTTTTTCAAAATCCGTTCGGGGTCTGAAAAGAGTTTCGTCAACAAAGTCTTTATATGACTTAAAATGTAAAAATGAGCAAAAAATGTGACGGATGGATGGACAGACGGACGGACTAAGACCATTACATGGTTTTCCGTCGCGTTACGGTGGAGGACAGAAAGCAGCAAACCCACATGCTTCGTTAATAGTATGAAAGAACAAATAGGTACCTACTAAGATCGAAATGGAAGAGGAAGGTTTGGCGCGCAATTAAACCTATTTTAATTCACCATTTCATTTTTATGCCCTTACATGTACCAAGTCAGGACCATTGCGATCTATAACTTTTCCGGTGTGTCTTCCATGTATTTTTCTCTCTTGGACATTGAGATTGTGAATGAAACTAATTCAGAACCTTTTTAGAAATTTGTAGTTATGCTGTTAAAGTCTTATAAGTTAGAAGAAAATAAATTTAAACCAATTCAAAATATTGATCTTAAAAGTATTGTAATATTTTTATTAAAAAAAAAATATTTGAATTTCGAGATGTCTTAGTAATAAAACATCTAATCATTTAGTTATTTTCATTTAAATCTAAATAGGAAAAGTTAACCAATCAACAAATATTTCTTTAAAAATCATTATTTCAATTGTCTTGAGATTTTGTGGTTTCTTTGGGCTTAGATATGGTCGTTTTTGACAAGATTTAAAACAAATTAAACAACCTAGCTTTATTGCAGCCGAAGTGTTCGAAGTTGTGTTGATAAAAGTTTTTTAAAGTCGTAAAAAGGAAAGCTTGTAAGTAAATATGATCAGCAATAAATTATAAATGTTGTATACAACGATTTGAAAAACTTCGCTTCCTAGTCCAGATAAGAAACTTAAACATATTAAAAGTTATACTAGAATTCAACAATAAAACTCTCACACAAAACGAATAGGGAAAAAACAGATCAACCAGTTGGAGGACATGTTATTAGTGTTGGGTACGTATTGTTAGATTTCAATACTGATAACATTTTGCTTCGTCATTCTTCCGCTTCCGTCCCTTTTTGTCATGTTCGTCTTTTCTATTTTTTAAATAAGCTTTGTTGAGCTTGTCTGCCAAATGTTAAAATTCGAATGCTTGTTGTTGAAGTTGCCTAATACATTAACGAAATTTACACTGGCATAAAAACAAAGACTTTGACCAATAAAAAAACATTAACTTGAAAAATTCAATGCATATTTTTGAAAAAAAGAGTATAAAGAATCTCAGATGCTTGAAAATCGAAAGTTATGCAAACAGAGACAGTGAGTCAAAGAAGTTAGAACTAGGCAAAGAATTCTCGTTGCTTGTATCTTATCATTTCAGAAAATTTTTATCCGGTTATATTGTTTTATTACAGATATATCAAATAAACGCTAAATGTTCAGACATTTAAGCAACATTTGAAGAGTTTCCAGGATGGAACCAAAACGTGGGTATGTCTGTTGTTTTTAATCCTTTTAAATACAGTTAGTAGTTATTTAACAAAGAAGCCAAAATTGAACGAAGGGGCATTCAAAACTTGATGACCAAAGACAAGCAATTAAAATGACAACAATGTTTCAGACAATAATTTTTCTACGTCTGACGTGCGTGTCGTGTATTGAAGACACATCTGAGATGCTCGACCAAAAATAAAATAGAACAGACGCACAACAGTCGGATCATAAAAAGAGCATAAAAACGATAACGAAAACGTAAGCTAAGGTCCAACGATCTTCAATTTTTTAGTTTAATAGAAATGCAAGGGATTCATTTGTCAATTTGCAATCACTTCTTCAAATTCATTTTCGTACAAATTAAATTTTGTTTTTTGCCAATATTTGTTTTTCGCTCTAAAATCAACACATTGTACTTAAACACGTTTTTAATTAAACGGAGAAAGTATTAAGTAAGAAAATTGAGATAAGTTTTAAAGACAACCTTCATATTATTTGTTCAATAATGTTTTTTTTTCAAAAATCTTAAAAGGTTTCTGGAATAACCAAATATAGATGTTTTAAGAAAAGTATAATTTTGCTGGAACATCAGTGAAATCACCAATCATTAATTGCACATGAGAGCAATGTGTTGTTGCATTGTAGCGTGGTTTCCATGCACCAACTCATGATCGGTGGTTTCACCGATTTCAAACTCGCAATTTTGGTGATAAATTGTTTTACTTAGTGTTTGACTGGTATGCTGTACTGAGATTATCACCTCAATATCCCTATTGTGTCTCACAATTATGTTGTGTTCTATGGTCATTACCGGATCCTAAGATTGCAATGGAAGAGGGAGGTTTGGTGCAATAAAACCTGGTTTAACCCACCAACCCACCATTTCGTTCGAAATGTCTGTACCAAGTCAGGACCATTGCGATCCATCAATTTTCCGGAATGACTGATTCGTTTTTAACATTTTCTCTGGACTATGAGATTGATCATTCAAGAACGGTAGTTGTGTTATTACCTTTATTTTGGACTTGGTGACCATGCAAGAACATCATATATATATCAAAGGTAGTTGTTCTCGTCGATGGTATAAAAGCTCGCATTTAGCTTATGTTGTCTGTTGACTTATGTATACAAATGTGTACTTTCTGACATTAACAAAACCAGATTAACATTGTTTGTTTACTTTCAGAACATTTCTTTTGTTTTGGATTATGCTTGGTAAGTATAGAATACGTTGTATTACTTAAACATTCTAAACTTGGTCGAAATAGAGTATTTTTATCTATTTAGTTTAATAATCATTTGTTATGTGCCATTTGTAACATTTATTAAACACACAACTGTTCTCAGATTTATGTAAGAGTTAATTTTATTTTGTTTATTTTTTCCTCTTACAAGATAAAATCAAGGAATTGAAAGAAAAAAAACCCATATATTTAAAACGTTAACATGGTTAACAAATGCCATAGTTTTATATGTAACTCGTAGATTCATGTTATTTCTTATTCACTTTGGTACGGTTTATTTATACCGTTTACATGGAAATGGACATATATTAATCTAAAAGTCATGTGATCTTATACTTCTCATTGGTAATAAAAGAGGCCAAATTGATTTATGATGTAAGAACAACTTTCGCGTAAAAACTATTACATATTTTGTATTTTTTTGGTGATGATTTAATTGTTTTACTTTTTACGTTAGCTTTACTATTCATTTTCCTATTTATTTTCATCTATTTTTTGTTGTTGTTTGTTGTTGCATCATTGTGACCGTTGTCAGCTCTAACAAAAAAAATGATAACACTCAAGATGTACTATTCTTTTTGAATATGACTTTCCATATCATCGGTTGATCATGACGGTTATTCACTATCAATTTTTACACAACAGTTAACATACTTATGATATCAAACATAAATAATTACTTTAAGTCCTTATAACATATTTAAAATATATATTGTACTTCTATTTAACTCAGATATAGTTGTTTCATTGAACATCTCCGAAATTTATGGTAGTCACACAACAGAATATACCACAAGTTCTGAAATGATACCCTCTTCATTAACGACTGAATCATTGTCAACAGTAGCTCTGCAATCGGTCAAACCAACATCCGTCACCAATCTTCATAATAGCAGTCAAGTGACAGAGAATTCAAGTACCATAAACCATGAAACGATATCATATAGTATGGTTAGTAGCAGAGTTTCAGAATATACGACGACCGCAACCTCTGAGTCTTTAATTTCACCTTCGTCGACAGTGGAACATTTATCGACATCAACAGCTTTAAACAGCGTTTCACGGACATCCGAATCAATAGCAAGTACTAAATCAACAACAACAAATCCCACAACTGATATCACTGATATTACAACGAACATTTACACAATAACCCAAAATCCTACTTCTGAAACCGTAACAAACATTGAATCAACACCAATAAGTTTTGCCACTGAAACCTCAACGAGCATTGAGTCAACAACAATAATTAATGACACTGAAACCGCGACAAACATTCAATCAACAACAATAAATCCTGCCACTGAAACAGCAACAAACATTTCGTCAACAACAGAAAGTCTTACCACTCAAGCATCAACAAACATTATGCCAACAACAGAAAGTACTACCCTTGAACCAACAACACATATCGAGTCAACAACAGCAAATCCTACCACTGAAGCATCAACAAACATTGAGACAACAACAGAAAGTAATACCCCTGAACCAACAACACATATCGAATCAACAGCAAATTCTACCACTGAAGCATCAACAAACATTGAGACAACAATAGAAAGTACTACCTCTGAACCAACAACACATATCGAATCAACAGCAAATTCTACCACTAAAACATTAACAAACATTGGGACAACAACAGAAAGTACTACCCCTGAACCAACAACACATATCGAATCAACAGCAAATCCTACCACTAAAACATCAACAAACATTAGAGTAACGACAGAAAGTACTACCCCTGAACCAACATCATATATCGGTTCAACAACAGCAAATCCTACCCCTGAAGGAACAACACACATTGAGTCAACAACAGCAAGTCCGACCACTGAAACCAAAGATACAACAACAGAAGATCCAACGACGGAAAATGTACCAATATCAACTCTACCACAAAGCAGTACGCAAATGACACCAACACATTACATATTTACCCCAATAACTACGACAACAACGCCTCATTACACTTTAACACCAAGTAGTGGCAATTATGAATCCACAAAGGAAGTCACGTCAAGGATCTCCACGACACCTGATATGATAACGACCGACGCGTCCTATCTTGTCCAAACAACCGAAACGACATCAGAATCAACCATTTCAACAGTAATTGATACCACGTCACCAGTTGTAACGACAACAGATAAAACAACAACTGAGGAAACCACAACTGCATATGTGACACAGACAGCGTGTCCTGAATATGGTTTAGATTTCAGACCAAATGTTAGTCTTAATGAAGAATGTGGTTACCACGGTTTGATGGGGATCTGTAATGACTCTCACAGTGTCTGCAGTATTTCTGAATATACCAGCGCTTTATGGACGTGCTCTTGTTCATTTGGGTATACGTTTAAGGAAGATAGATGCGTCAAAGGTAATTTGAAATATTCTTAGTCTAGTAATTTCTTTTTCATATCATATAAATATAGTCCTTATGTCACTAGAGGTATCATAATGTACATATAGTTGATTGTGGTCTATCCATTGCTAAAAACTTGATGATCGCTTTTCGTGTTATGAAAACTTAAGTATTAACAAGCTAGATATTTTGCATTGATCAATCTAAAATGTCTCAGAAAAATACAGAAACAAAGGGTAACTAATAATGGATAAATTCTGGGCAAAAAAGGAATTATAGAAGATAATGTTATTTTAACAGAATAAAATTCATAACTTTGTGAAAGAAACCTATATCGACCTGAAATTTTAACTGAGAGGAGAATGAGCCTTCCTTGACAAATAAAGTAAAAAATCTGAATATACGAAATTATCATTTCAGAATTTAGAACAACCTTGTTTTACCCTAAATTGACAAACCCTGGGTGGACAACGAACCTTTCTTTAAAAATAAAGTAAAAATCTGAATATTTGAAATTCTCAATTCAGAAGCAAAGGTGTACCAAAGGGGTAATCAATATCATAAAACCGTTCAGACAAAGACAAAACCGGTAGACAAAATAAAACATCATAACAAAACAAACCACACAAAAACCATGACAACATAAACATTTTTGGAAGTAATAGTTCCTCAGTTGTTGTTTTATCTGTTGTGGTTTCAACTGGTGACGTGGTATCAATTACTGTTGAAGTGGTTGATTTTGATGTCGTTTTGGCTGTTTGGACAAAGTATGACGCGTCGGTCGTTGTCATATCAGGTGTTGGAAAAACACCGTCAGGCGATTCTCGTGTCGTGGCGATACTTGACATGTCCTTCTTTGTGGATTCAAAATTGCAACTTCTTGATGTGAAAGTGTAATGAGGCGTTGATGTTGTGGTAATTGGAGTAAACGTGTAATGTATTTGTGTACTACTTTGTAATATTGGTTCATTTTCCGTCGTTGTATCTTCTGTTGTTGTATTTGTGGTTTCAGTGGTCGGATTTGCTGTTGTTGACTCAATGTGTGTTGTTGCTTCAGGAGTAGGATTTGCTGTTGTTGACCCAATATGTGTTGTTGGTTCAGGGGTAGTACTTTCAGTCGTTATCCCAATGTTTGTTGATGTTTCGGTCGTAGGAATTGCAGTTTTTGACTCATTATGTGCTGTTGGTTCAAGGGTAGTACCTTCTCTTGTTGACTCGATATGTGTTGTTGGTTCAGGGGTAGTATTTTCTGTTGTTGACCAAATGTTTGTTGCTGTTTCAGTGGCAATATTTATTGTTGTTGATTCAATGTTTGTCCCGGTTTCAGTGTCATTATTTATTGTTGTTGACTCAATGTTCGTTGTGGTTTCAGTGGCAACATTTATTGGTGTTGATTCAGTGTATGTTGCGGTTTCAGAGATAGGATTTTGCGCCATTGTGTAAAGGTTCGTTGTGATATCAGTTGTGGGATTTGTTGTGGTTGATCTAGTAGTTACTATTGATTCGGATGTCCGTGAAACGCTGTTTAAAGCTGTTGATGTCGATAAATGTTCCACTGTCGACGAAGGTGAAATTAAAGACTCAAAGGTTGTGGTCGTCGTATATTCTGAAACTCTGCTACTCACCATACTATATGATAACGTTTCATGGTTTATGGTACTTGAATAGTCTGTGACTTGACTGCTATAAAGATTTGTGACGGTTGTTGGTTTAACCGATTGCAGAGCTGCTGTTGACAATGATTCGGTCGTTAATGATGAGGGTTTCATTTCAGAACTTGTGGTATATTCTGTTGTTTGGCTACCAATAAATATATGTGGTTTCAGTGGTCGGATTTGCCGTTGTTGAATCAATGAGTGTTGTTGCTTCAGGGGAAGGATTTGCTGTTGTTGACCCGATATATGTTGTTGGTTCACGAGTAGTTCTTTCTGTCTTTGTCCAAATGTTTGTTGATGTTTCGGTGGTAGAATTTGCTGTTGATTCGATATGAGTTGTTGGTTCAGTGTGGTGATACTTTCTGTTTTTGTCCCAATCTTTGATGATGCTTCAGTGATAGTAATTGCTGTTGTTGACTCGATATGTGTTGTTGGTTCAGGGGTAGTATTTTCTGTTGATGTCCCAATGTTTTTTAATGCTTCAGTGATAGAAATTGCTGTTGTTGACTCGATATGTGTTGTTGGTTCAGGAGTAGTACTTTCTGTTGTTGTCCTAATGTTTGTTGGTGCTTGAGTGGCAGGATTTATTGTTGTTGATTCAATATTTGTTGCGGTTTTATTGTCATAATTTTATTGTTGTTCACTCAATGTTCGTTGAGGTTTCAGTGGCAGAATTTATAAGTGTTGATTCAGTGTTTGTTGTGGTTTCAGAGGTAGGATTTTGCGTTATTGTGTAAATGTTCGTTGTGATATCAGTTGTGGGATTTGTTGTTGTTGATTTAGTATTTGCTATTGATTCAGATATTAGAACAACCTTTTTTACCCTAAATTGGCAAACTCTGGGATTCTTTTAAGTGGGGGTTTACATTAATTAACTCACGGCCTTGAAAATTCAATGTTTTTATGAAAAAACAATGAAATTTTGCGTGTTTTGAAATTGAATACAAATTCAAATAGCTTTTTCATTGCAATAGGGGAATCCAGCACATTCAGATGACATTAGAGTATGGTATCATTTCTGTCTTTTCGACCTATTAAATAAAACAGGGTATTATTCTGACTTGAATTTGTCTTCAAGTCTTTATCTATACATTTCTTTCAATATAGTAAGGTTTGTCAATGTCTAGGTCCTATTATCGTTTACTTTATTTGCATTGATGATTTGTCGTATGTGTTTTACATACAGTACAGATAGATGCACACATAACCTGTACATAAAGTTAACATTGTGACTGCTTTCCACGTCTGCTCATGTCTGCTATAGCAGACATTCAAGTTAAATTGCGTTAACTCATGACTGGTCAAAGCAGACCTGTGACAGATTTTTTATGACTGGTCATAACCAGTCACGAAGACATGACTGCCTTTACCAGACCAGTCATTGCAACAAGTCTGCTCTTACCAGACATGTTTGATAATGTAAGGGTTTGATTTAATATAAAAACTTTCTTTAACATAAAAAGAATTAATTTAAAATACAGTTTAGGTAAAAGAACATAAAATTTGTCCTTAAACATTCAGTTTTTAAAGCAGACATTTCACGGAGTTAAGTTGACCAGACCTGTCATAATTATGTGACTGCTTTTAAAAGCAGACATGGAATTATGACTGCTTTTCAAGTTAACTTGGAACCAGTCGCGCGTCTGCTCAAAGCAGTTGCATGACCAGTCACAAGTGAACTTGAAGTTAACTTGATGTCTGCTTCTCAAGTTAACTTGCCGTACAGGTTAAGTGTGCAACCATCTGTACATTTTGTTCTGTTCTGATGAACCGTAATGACCTAACAAACGTCCAAGTGCACTTAGTTTTCACAACTTTATATTTGTAATATTAGATCTTGAAATCAAGTAGTTAATATTTGTACTGTACGATTATTTCAAGTGTATGATATTTTAAAGAAATGAACTTTATGATTCTTTTTTACCTTTAAGTTCCTGAGAAGATATTCACGTCTAACGTTGTTACAAGAGATTTAAGTTACCCTTTGCCTCCTTTCACTTTAGGTAAGAACTAGACTTATTTATCTTTTAAAATAAATATAAAAAATCCAACAGACGTGAGTATGATTTCATTATTTCAAATAAAACTGAAATATCGAAAAAGAGGGACATATATACACTGTTAGCATAAGAAACCATTACCATAAGCCACTTACGATTTTGATTGTGTTTAAAAGAAATAGTTGTTTCATAAAAAGGAAGTTCCTAGGAACCTGAATCGCTCGCTTGACTTATGTGTCTTAACTTTACTATATGCCATAAGGAAAAAAATGATTTGACATTAAAAGGATCATATGTTTAATGAGGGGCCATCTGGCAATAAGGTTTAACTTAATGCAGCAATGTGTATAGTAATATTGTAGCAATAATACGCTTTTAATTATCTTCTTCTTTTGGCACTCCAAGAAGAATAACTCCTAAAAGGAATGATTCTACAATGTTGACCTAATGGATATTTTGTAGATATCGATGTGCTTAACAATATGCACCATTTTTTAAGATATCCCATAAAGTTTTTTTTAAATATTGAGTTTAAGTGTAAAATTCCTTAAAAAAGAAAAAGGGTCATTACTCCTACATGGTTTGTTGGATATTCTTCATCATTTCAGGGCTGGTAGATCTTGTTGGGGTTGATCATTTTTAGACTCGATCAGAATTCGAAATTCTGCCACCTCTAGAACATAGTAGTTTTTTTAAGGAATGACTTTAATAGTTGGTCATTTTAGCGCTTTATGTAGATCGTAAAACGACCCTACCCATTTTATATCCCTATAAAATGACCAACTATTAAAGTCATTCCTTATAATTTAATTTCATTAGATTTATATTATTTATCGAATATTCAACAACCAAAAAATCATAGGGACTATTTCGAAAATGCCGTGGCGGATGAAGATGTTAGTGACGTCACAAGACCAAACTATATTATACAAAATAACATAGGTTGCTCCAACCAATCAAATTGAGCGTTACATACCAAATTAAATTATTTGCAAATAACTCAAAAAAACGGCTACAGATATCAAAATTCTGGAACTGGGTGAAAGTGATCAGCACCTCAAGATCTACCTACCCTGAAATTTTGAAGAAAATAGAAAAAAAACATGTCGGAGTTATTGCCCTTTTTGTGGATTTTGCAACTGTTCAGCTTTATATCCTGAAAACTATACAATATATTTGAGAAATTTAAATTGCATATTGTTAAGCACATCAAAATCTATAAAATATGTTAAGGGTTAACGTTTTAGGACCTTTCCTATTAGGAGTTATTATCCTTAGAACGTCAAAATTGAGCATTTTCACAGCATTTCCTCTTTACATTGAAACGTTTACTCCTCTGACACTTTAAGTCCAATTGGAACCAAACTTAGTATAGTTGTTTATAAGCATTATGTGTATGAAACTGATTTGGGAATTTCTGATTAGTCGTAAAACATGGCTAAAAATAGGCATATCAAGATCAACAAAATATGTAACAGGGTCAACGTTGTAGGACCTTTCCTTTTAGGGGTTATTCCCCTTAGAACATAAAATTGACAATTTTCACAGCATTTTCTGATTACATTGAAAACGTTAACTCCATAAGTCTAATTGAAACCAAACTTATTATGGATATTTATTAGTATTATGTGTATAGAACTGATATGGGGATTTTGGATTGGTTGTAAAACATGGCCAATGTGGCTAAAAATAGAACATTGGGGAAACCATGAAAGAGTAATTGCCCTTTTATTATTTTTTTTATGAATTTTGCACTTACAAAAATGTTTTAAACTCAATGTCTTAAAATCTATATGAGATATTTAAGAAATGTAAATTGCACATCGTTAAGCACATTATAATCTACAAAATATGAAATAAGGTCGTTCATTGTAGAGGCTATTCCTCTTAGGATGTTGAAGGAAAGTAAATTATCAAAAGGTTTCAATTGCTAATATATTACTCTGTACAATCATTACCACATCAAGTTTTACCATGATTATTGTCAGATGACCCCCTTATTAAACTTATGACCCTTTCAATGTCAAATAAATTTTGCCTAATAACCTTTACCTCAGGCACATATGTCAGGTGAGCGATTCAGTCTCCTGGGAGCCTCTTGTTAAGATATTGAGTAAATAAGTGCAAAATTCATAAAAACTCAAGAAAAAGGACTATTATATAATAAGTCCAAGATAGGTCTTTGGATCTTCTTCAAAAGTTGATGAAAGAAGACCTTAGGTGCTGATAACTGATGTCAGATTGTTATTTATTTGTAGCAGTTTTTGAGTTATTTGCTAAAAAATCTGCAATTTTCCCTATGATCTTTTATTAGCAAAGGCAGCAACGTTTTACAACAAATCAAAAATCCCTACAACAGGTCGAAGCACTCTATGCAAATAAACAACCATGCCAAGTTTGGCTGCCATTGGACCTATGGTGTCCAAGGAGAAAACGTTTGAAAAAGATTGCGGACGGACGATGAACGCCAAGTGATTGCAATAGCTTAAATGACCCTTCAGATCATATGAGCTAAAAACGAAATGGGCAAAAATTTAAAATCAATGGCTTTATCTTAACTTATTGTCTAATCCTAATATTGACAATTAAGTTTACTTCGACATTGTTTGAGAGATTCAGGCTGTTTTTCGGTATTATAATCAAGAAAAATACAGCTTGTACAACACATAAGAACATGGTTATATCGTTTTTTTTTATTTTTACCTGACATATTTTTTCCAAAAAAACGGCATTGATATCAATGTCTTACTTTTTTCTTTGTTTGGGAAAAGGATTTTTTATCTTAACTTATTTTTCTTCTATTTTTGTTTAGTGACTAGACAGATCATGCACCATATGATTGGATTCAACATAACTGATATATCAGCAACCATATACGGGAAAGATTGTGATTTCTTTTCTGTCAATGCTCTCAACGATTCATACATTGAAGTACGGATCCTGAACTACCTAATAGCAAAATCAAAATTTGAGCTCATTTTAATTGTAAAGGTAACTATCGACAAAACAGTCATCAAAGATCATTTGAATTTAACATTAAACATAATAACTCATGGGAATACTGATATAAATGTAATTGATGGTATGCCGGCTTTGACCCTTGTTGGACATTTATTTCTTTACCGTGACTGGTCACATCAATACGAAATACAACTTAGAGATTTTTCAGTACCGTTGCCAGTTAGTATAAATCAATGGGGATATATCAAAACAAGTAAAGAAATTAACCTCGATACGATATTTTCACCATCAACGATTGCTGGATATAACTTTCACGATATGTATCTGAAAGATAATAATAGGGTATTTCCTATCGGCAATCTTCACATTCTTTATAGTAGAAAGATTCTCATCTTGGAAGGACAGATGGAGGAAAATAGTCCTCCAAATACTACATTGGGTTATTTAAATGATTCTTATAACTTTCTGTATGCTCAACATGATCAATTTATCGTTAATTCTGGGAAACTAGTACTAGGCAATATGACGCTCGATTATCAAAAAAGACCTGAAGTTGTCGAAACTATTGCAATAAATACATTGTATGGATTCCGTTTTAATGTAACCATTCAGTTTAAAGTCAAAGATACAAACGACAAATTTCCTTATTTTCTTGGCGAACCCTACAATTTCGTCATTACTAAATCTGCACCGAGGGACATGGTTGTTGGTGTAGTACAGGCAAGCGATCCTGATACAGAATCCGTATTAAATTTCACAATTAACCCAAATGACAAATTGACAATCGACAACAATGGAATCCTAGCACTTCAGCATAACATAACTGCAGACAAATATACTGCAAGAGTTACAGTTCATGATGGATTACATTCTAATTCAACAGACATTACCATCTTCGCTATTGAAATAAAAGTAGCTGATCAAAACAGTTCCCTTGGGAGACATTACAATGGATCTGTTTACGAGAACACTTTCAGTCCTTATATTGTCAGTGTGTATGATGCAGAGTATGAAAATTATATGTTTACGAGCAACAGTCAAGTGCAAAATAACTTTCACTTGAATACAACAACGGTATGTTACTTATTACGTCACACAACTTGGAGTTCTAAAGTGATTTGAAATGAGCATTTAAGTTCTATTGGTGTGTTTTTGCCTTGCTTTGTCTTTTATTGTTGTTCGTTTAAGATTGGTCATTATTGTTCTCTATTTTTGGCATTGCCTTTATGAACAAGTACAAAGCGAAAAGATGTTAGACTTGTTTATACTTTTTAGGCTCATTTAGGTAACTACATGTAGGTATATTTTTGTTATTGATATAACCGATTGTTAAATTCTAAATTGTTCAAAACACCAGCTGGTGTCTGCACATGAACGATAAACTCGGTGCTGGTTTTTGCTTCCCTGTTCTAATCTTTTGGCTTTGGGTAATTTTCATTCATTACGTTTGGTTTTTTACCTTCCAACGTTTTGATGCAAGTGCTGCTGATGATTGGTTGCTCCTTGAAATATCGATATACAGATACCCATTTTCGTATTGTATTTTACAAGCCTTTTTCAGAATTGTTTAACTTTATGTTATCTGTAACGACCATTCAAAACACATTCTAATTACTTGTGGCTTCTACGTGTATTTATGAGTTTTCTTATCCACCCTAGAATAATATATTTAATCTAAAAATAGCAATGTCCATACAAATAAAAAAATAACTCGCATTTACGCTTTTTTTGCGCAAACAAGATAATAAAATATACTTTAAAATATGCAACATGTATACTTGAGACTTTACCTACTTATTAGGGTGTATGATAGGAAATGCGACCAGCTCTCAAAAAATTATAAACGCTTCCCGGTACAAATGTAAGGGCTTTTTTTTATTTTAACAGGGAGTCATCAGGAATACACGACGTTTTGACAGAGAAAATATTAACGAAAGACTTTTCCGTTTTTCTGTAATGGCCAACAAGATAAATCAAGCGTGTTCTATTACGGTTAGTACAGAGTCACATTTAATACGCATTAGAAATCTAAAATTTATAAAATGATCTTTCGTGAAAATGTTGGTGAATGTTTACACAAGTCGAAAAATTAGTATCAAGAAATCATTTGTTTGATGTTCGTATAAAACAGTAGAAGTAACTTTACCGTTGCACATACAAAAATGTATTAGATGTGTTAGAAAGATGAAGTGAATATTTTTCAAATGGATATATTGCATTGAATTATGTCATGTTTGTACGATTCTTTTTTTAATGGTTTCTAAGTTTAGTCTCTTTTAATCATAGATGCAAGTTAAGTTCAAACAACTCTTGATTATTGTGTTTAAGGCAAGCGCAGCAAAGCCTTTTGTGGTGTATAGAGTATTGATAATTATCGCGTTTAGATTTTAGTCTAGACGGAATGATCTACATGATACCGGTATGAAAATATGCTTTGTATTCTATATTAATTTTCAATATCTGTTTTTTTACATGAAACACACCTTTATAAATATCAATTTTTATTTACATTTTATTTGACTGGCAAAAGTTTTGTTTAATTCCTATGCAGTCTTCATACTCGTAATCTTCATCATCTCGAAGTCGTTTTGCTATTTCTTTGATCTTTTTATGGAGGGGATCTCGTGCCATTTCCATTTACCACATAATTTTATTAACGTTACGATTTTCCAGGGTTTCTCTATTCGGTGGTAACATATCCCGGTCCGCTTTTGATGCTGCCTCTTTTTCATGGTGGCCACCTTCCGTGTACACATCCACTTTCTTTTCGTGATCGTCCCTGTAACAGATCATCACTTGTCCAATAAAGTCGCCCCACGGATCGAACTGTTCTCCGGAATAGGTCTCTTCGTCTTCAGTCTTTTCTGATTCTGTATCCGACTTCTTTTCTGATTCCGTATCAGATTCCTCTTTAGTTAGCTATTCCGGTTATTCCTTCAACCATTCCGGTTCCTTCATTTTCGTCTAATGTGTCTCTGTAGATTGAACAACTTTTGGCTTGTGTATCCGCATTCGTCGCATTGATACATATTTCCTTTTCGATGTCCAGTTTCTATCTGAAGATTTTTGTTCCGGCCATGTGAATTTATCTACTACCCATGAAAAGTGTAGCATGTTGCTTACAGCACCCTCATTGTTAGGACATACTGGATCGGGTCTTGTTGAATTGTCTTTCTGTTTATTCTGTATGTAGGCAACAAATTCTCGTCTCAATATTGCTACGCTCTCTTTGTTGTATGCAAGCCGCCACTTTTTAAACTTGCGCCACTCTCTTAATATTTTGGCCATGTGAGCTTATGCCATCATTATGCGTCCGTCGTCGTCCGTCGTCCGTTTACAATTTCAAAAATTTTCTTCTCTGTAACCCACTGAATCAATTTAACTGAAACTTTGCAGGAATTATATGACATGTTGGCAACAAACAATCCTCATTTTAAAATGATTCAATAAAAAAATGGCCACTGTTACTAAAAATAGAACATAGGGTAAAATCACTTGGCTTAAGCGACCATAAAAGAAAGAAACATCCGAAGGATCTTAGGCTCTTCAGAATCAAAAGCTCTACAAAAGTCTCCATTGGGTCGAAGTTGTCAGATGACCTTTGATAGGGGTATGGCCCTTTAAAGGTAAAAAGTTGCGTTTTTTTTCATGTTTTTATACCCCGCCACACGAAATGGAAGGGTATTATGTTATACCCTCAGTTTTTTTTTTCGGTGTCTGTCCGTCCGTCCGTCTGTCCATCCGTCCCCCGAAATTTTCCGACCAATAACTTGAAAACGCGTCAAAGGATTTGAATGATATTTTGCACAGCTGTTAAGTAGAATAAAATACAGATCAAGTTCGATTTCCAGCATGACCCAAAAAACATTTTTTTTTTAAATCCGGCCTATATAATGAAAACTATTGCAGATAGAGAAAAGCTGTTGCTTGCTTAAATGATCAGCTCATTTAGCTTTACAAAAGTCTCCATAGGGTCGAGGTTGTCAGATAACCCCTTATAGGGGTTACAGCCCCTTAAAGATAAAACATAGTGTTTTGGCCAAAAGAATGCAAAGTATAGCAGATCGAGAAAATCTGTGGCTTGCTTAAATGTTCAGCTCATTAAGCTCTACAATATAGTCTTCATCGGGTCGAAGTTGTCAGATGATCCCTTAGAGGGGTTACAGCCCCTTAAAGGTAAAAAAATAGTGTTTTTGACCAATAGAATGAAAAGAATGGCAGATAGAAAAAAGCTGTTGCTTGCTTAAATGTTCAGATCATTTAGCGTTACCAAAGTCTCCATAGGGTTGAAGTTGTCAGATGACCCCTTATAGGGGTTACAGCCCCTTAAAGGCAAAAAAGTGTGTATTGGCCTATAGAATTGCCTTATAGGGGTTAAACCCCCTTAAAAAGTGAATAAAAGTGTTTTTTGCTTATCTAGAATGAAAACTATTGCAGATAGAGAAAAGTTGTTTTCTTGCTTAAACATTCAGCTCATTAAGCTATACAAAAGTCTTCATAGGGTTGAAATCAAGACCAGGTGAGCTCCTGGGAGCCTCTTGTTCCTTTTCAATTTTTATCGTCCAATCATCTGTCAGCATTTTATCGCGTGATTTACCCTTTTGCTTGCTCATCTTACTCTTTTGCAGTTTATTTTGCTCTTTTCTTTGCTCATCTTGCTCCTTTGCAAGCTCATCTGGCTCTTGTTTTTTTTATCTTGCTCTTTTGCAGCTCATCTTGTCCTTTTCTTTGCTCATCTTAATTTATTCGTTGCTCATCTTGTTTTTTTTTCTTGCTCATCTTGCTTATTGCAGCTCATATGGCTGTTTTGCTGCTTTTGGGGTCTTTTAACTATTTCGGTCACTCCCTGCAGCAGCAGCAGCAGCGACCGTTCTAAACCCGTCTTCTTCCGTCTTCAAATTAAGCAGCAGCAGCAACAGCACCAGGTTTCCAGACCACCTTGTACTTTTAATAATCTAAAGCCTCTGTTTGCAACTCTTGTCATCCAAGATTTCCGCAGTAAAGTCGTGTGCAATCTTGCGGAACTAACTCTCCTTACCTTTATTCCTTTCGAGATCAGTTTGCATTTGATGACTCTAACCCTTTTCTTTCCTTCTTTTGCACATGGTCGATTTTCTCAGTTTTGGGTTGTGGTTTCCTGTTCGAACGTCTTTTTGAGTCCTTTCCCTTTCTTACGGATTCAACTTTTCAATGTTTTGATTCAAAGGCTACTGATGTGGGCCGGGGTTATTCTAAAAACTATGCATATACCACAAAAGTTAACTGTTTTATACCCGATTATGGTTTTTGTATTTTGATACAATTAACAAGATGATGTTGTTGCTTTTCAGGTTTTAGGAGAAGTGGTAATAACTGTTTTGGATTTAAACGACAATCCACCATTTTTCCCCACAAACCGATACAATGGATCTGTAAAGGAAGAACAACCTCCCAATGAGAAAATCAGATTTCAGGTTTGTTCGGAGGACGAGAGAAAATATTTTTGATTTTAAAAAGGACAATCTATATGACCTTTTATTTTATCATGGTATATTTCATCGCTTCCTCCTGACGTTATGCCACTTCTCTAATATTATGGTATAAAATAGATAGTCTAAAGGATCCGCCCGATATTCCCTGAATTGATGGATGAATCGGTTACTAGTATCGTTAAATTGCGTAAAGCGGCATAAGTTGTCATTTTTTTTAAATATTTAAATATCGATACTTTTTTATTTGATCGAAACGAAACAAAGCAATATTGTCGGAGATTTTAACTAGAGAAAACACACACATTTAAGTATTACATGTAGTACTTTGTAATAGTTTAGCTTTTTCTGAGTATATGTACATGTATTTCTTGATATTTTTTTGCACAGCTTCATCACAAAATGTACAAAAAACATTGCCATTTGATAAAAAATATAAAGCATTAAAGAAAATCAAAACCCCCGGTAAATAATGAATTTTGAATTAAAAAGCATTTACATGATCTTTAGATGAAAGTGCATTTAATTTTTCTAGGTTTATCCAGTAATATCAGCTGACGATTTAGATGAAAACAAAACCTTAGAATACAGCTTGGCTAATGGAACCAATTATTTTCATATAAATAAAAATACTGGTAATTATTTATAAGTATATAAAATAGGATAAGTCTTCTGGTCATTTTTGTCTCGCCTGCGAAGCAAAGCAGGACATAGGTGTTACTTTACCGGCGGTGGTGGCGGCGGTGGTGGCGGCGGCGGCGGCGTTAACTTTTTAGAAAAGTTTTATGAGCACCTCCATATCTTAAGCACTATAAGTCCTAGGTTGATTAAACTTGGTATGCATATGCCCCAGTAGTAGCTTAGCACAGTTGCATCCCCATCTTTTGACCTTGACCTTGATTTTTCGGTTGAGGGACTTTGACAATTTTCAATACATATAATAGCAATGGTAAAGTTTTGCGAGCACCTCAATATCTCAAGAACTATAAGTCCTACATTCATGAAACTTGGTATGCATATGCCCCAGTAGTAGCTTAGTACAGTTGCATCCCTATCTTTTGACCTAGACCTTGAATTTCTGGTTGAGTGACTTTAATAATTTTTAGCTCACCTGGACCAAAGGTCCAGGTGAGCTATTGCCATCACTTGGCGTCCGTCGTCGTCCTTCGTCGTTGTCGTTAACTTTTCTTTGAAAATCTTCTTCTCTGAAAGGACTTAAGGGATTGATTTGAAACTTTGCACACGTCATTTTTGGGGTGCCCTCTACCATGATTGCATAAATGATGACCGCCGTCCAAACAACATGACCATCGTTACTAAAAATAGACCAGGGGGTCAGACTACTGCTTTTGGCTTGTAAATCAAAAAATATAAGAGATAAATGAAATCTGTTGCCATGCTACTGCTTCAGCATCAAAAGCTCTACAAAAGTCTCCATTGAGTCGAAGTTGTCAGATGACCCCTTATAAGAGTTACGGCCCCTTAAAGGTGAAAAATAGCATTTTTTCATGTTTTGGGCTTATAAAATGTAGAATGAAAACTATGACAGATAGAGAAAAGCTGTTGCTTGCTTAAATGTTCAGTTTATTTAGCTCTACAAAAGTATCCATAAGATCAAAGTTGTTAGATGACTCCTTATAGGGGTAACAGCCCCTAAAATGACGTTTTTTCATGTGTTTGGCCTAAAGAGTGAAAACTTTAGCAGATAGAGAAAAGCTGTTGCTTGCTTAAATGTTGAGTTTGTTTAGCTCTACAAAGTTTATAGGGTGATAGTTGTCAGACAACCCCTTATAGGGGTAACGGTCCTTAGAATAACATTTTGTCATGTTATTGGCCTTTAAAATGACAACTATAGCAGAAAGAGAAAAGCTGTTGCTCGCTTAAATGTTCAGTTCATTTAGCGCTTCAAAAATTTTCATAGGGTCAAAGTTGTCAGATGACCCCTTACAGGGGTTATTGCCCCTAAAATAACATTTTTTCATGATTTGGGCCTATGGCTACAGAATGAAACTATAGTAGATGGAGAAAAGCTGTTTCTTGCTTAAATGTTCTGCTCATTAAGCTCTAGATTGATCTTTACATGTATAGGGTTGACTCAAGACCAGGTGAGCGATTCAGGCTCCTGGGAGCCTCTTGTTATTGCATATATTAACAATGTTTTAGTTCTATAACATTTTTTGGTCTCAGAAACTGAAAATCCATGTAAATTCAAAATATAGTGAAAGTATGAAAGAATACTTGTTTCTGATGGTGCCGACAGGCGAGACATACTTTAGTGTTAACTCTTGTATAAAAAAAAGTATGATATGTGCGACAATTTATTATTGGATATATTTACACGTATTATACATGTAGCTATCTTTATTCCAATCAAGGAGCCCTTAATGAGACAAAATGATAATACAACTACAGATTATTAATATTAATACAAAATACATATACATTGATATAGGCAAACAAATAATCATAATAAGTTAGATTAAATTTGACAAGTTCCAAGACTCACCAGACATTTATGTATATAGGGATTTAGTTCTAAGGAGTATTTTGTTAAGAGTATTGTTATAAACAACCGACCTGCTCATGACTACTGCACAAAGTTTATTTATCTGTTAAATATCAATTTTGTGCAAAAGACTCAAAGGAACTTCGCCTATCAAGGCTGTTGTATACCCACTATAATATGCTTAGACTTTATCTAGTTTTATAATATTATATAAAACAACACACCCAAAAGAAATTCGATTGTAATGTCATTATCAGCATAATAAAATCATAAAGCTAGTATTTTTAAATTATAAATGAGTTCTTCGAATATGTAATCTTTTTTGATGGTGTGATAGATCAGACAAAAAGAAATATGACAAAAAATATTGAAACAGCATAGAAATATCAGAAATTAAATCTATCTATTGCATTACCTATTTTTCATTAAGCATTGAAATAAATGACAACAAAGGTGCAGACAATTAATTGTGCTACGCCTGACGCGCGTTTTGTCTATTTAAGACTCATCAGAGGCACTCTTCCAAAAAGGATTGAATAGCCAAAAAACTTTATGATTATGAAGAGCATAGAACAATTAAACCCCAAAAAAAATGCAGAAATGGGGAACTAAATTATAACCAAGATTATCGACCTATATCTGGGGTAGGAGGAATCTTAGTATTTAGAAAATTTTAAACTTAAGAAATTTAGACGGATAATTAAAAGATTTGTTGTGTTTTCCAACTCTTATATGTTGGTGCCGGAGCGGGCTAACCTCGGGAAATTAAAACTCTACCAGCAGCGCTAACCTTCACGGGTGTTAGAAATGAATGACAACAAAGTTCCAGACAATTAATTTTGATACGCCTGACGTGCGTTTCGTCTATTCAAGACTCTTCAAAGGCGCTCTACTGCACAATTTTTAGACATATTGATTGGACAACGCGATAGAGTTGATAATGAAATTTCTAACAGCAAGGGTAAACACTTTGAATATTTTGATAGGACGACTTGCCGAGCTGTAAAAATATCCGATCGGAATTTATGTCTCGAGAAGTTATTATAGCATATCCAAATTAACTTTTTCTACCTGCGTTTTGGTATTTGTAATCAAACACCACAAAATGAATATTGATACTGTATATTTGAAAAGATTAAGAAGTAATTGTGAAAACATCAGCTTGGAAATAAAATTTTCTACAGACGAATCGGATAAAATTAAGAAAACTAACTGTAAAAGTTTAGTCTTAAATATATGAACATGTATATAAAATATGTTAGTGTTTTGTCGTTGTTTTTAATGTTTGCAAAAAAGAAAACTGTTAGTCATTGTCTATTCACTGCATGAATGGTAATATACTCCCCCTTAAATTATTGTAAATAGATTTGTATATTCTTTATAATTATTCAAATACTTTATATTTCAGCTGAAATTGTAACTACTAGAAGACTTGACAGAGAGGTCACTCAGACAATGATTATAACTGTAATAGCGTTTGACGGCTTACATCGTTCTAATGCAACAGTTAATATTACTATTGAGGACATTAATGATAACTCTCCAACCTTTACAATAGCCAACAAGTACGTTCAAACAAATGGCATAGGCATATAAAAGAATGCTGTAATATTTTTTATTATGTTGTTGGATTACTGGAAACATAATTGTGTAAAACAAAAACTGTCGCATAAATAATTATTTTGGTGTGTTTTACATTCTTATTTTTCAGACTAATTTTCCAACATCTAATTATATAAAAGTATGTTGCGCTTTGTTTTTATCTATATATGTTTTGTTAATTTCCTTTAAATTGTTGATTTTTTCATTTTGTTAAATGTTTTAAACCATTTAATCATATCATCGCTAGTACCCTATTCAAAACTGTTACGAATCATTTGAATTTTAATTGTTATTTTTTCTCCTGAACTCGGTAAGATTTGGAATTTGTTTGCTTAAAACATTGACAGTTGTCTTGATTAGTGTTTTCCGTCATTACATGATGTCATAATATAATAGTAAGGAAACAGTTTATTTAAAAGTATTTTTTCATTCACAGTTTCAGTTTATATGAAAATACTTCATTGGGAATTGTCTCTAGAGTCTTAGCTTGGGATCCAGATGAAGGCTTTAATGGTGATATAACGTATAGTATCGATAGCCAAAGGGGATATTTTCGAATAGACAGAGATAGAGGAGACATTCTTTTAGCAGAAAAATTGGATCGCGAGGACAAAGACTTTCATGTGTTGCATACTGTAGCTCGAGACCACGGAACGCCACATAATTCAATGACAATAACGCTGTTTGTTGAGGTTTTAGACGTTAATGACAATGCACCAGAATTTGAAATGCATGAAATAAAAATTGAAGTTGACGAAAATAATGATTGCTCGCAGCCTCTTCTTATAGTTAATGCCACAGACAAAGACTTGGGGAATAATGGTCAAATAGAATTCGAATTTGTCGGGTATAATATAGATATATAGAAAATTATGAAATTTGGAATAATAGTACGCGACACAGCTCACAAAACAAGTGGAAATTTAGAAAATAAAACACTAAGGAAAACCACCAGTAGCCTTCAACGAGACCAGAAGCCGCAGCTCGCCGTTTTGCAATCGGTCCATGGTCCTAATAAATGTCATTCAAATAATTATATATATATGTATGTTTAAAAACCGTAATTAGATAAGCTCTATGAACGTTCTTGTGTTTTATTTTGAGCAAAAGATTAAGATATGAATGTGTATAATATATTGGATTTTTAGAAGTCATAATTTTGCGTTGTATAACTATTCAAGCTTTAAGATTGAATAATCCATGAGACACTCTCAAATATTTGCAGATAAAATATTAAGCGAATTAATTGTCATATTAGCCTTTTCTTTACTCATAACTCTTAATAGTATACAGTTACTACACTACAAAAAGAAACAAGCTTCAATTTTGATAGGTGATGATTTGCTCAAATAATTGCGTACACATTCAATGTTGTTTGTTTGTTTTTTCACTACAGAAACGATTCCAACTATGCCAGCCTTGACATATCACTTAATGGAACTATAATTTGTTCACAACCGTTTGATTATGAACAAGAAAAAAATCGATATCTAATTGTACGAGCAAGTGACAACGGAACACCATCTCTATCATCAACTCAGTTAATTACAATTGTAATAAAAGATTTGAATGACAATATTCCACAGTTTGGTAATGTCAAAGACCATCTGGAAGTTCGGTAGGTGTTTACAATCTGATAGACGTAAAAAAAAGGTGTTTGAGTACTTGTTGTTTACTGTTTTCATTCTTAAGTATACCAGTAATTGTAGGAACATTTTTAAAAATTGTTGCTACGATCCCTGCTTATTTTTTTTTTAAATTATATCATTTTTTATTGCTTTAGGAATGCTGAGGTACATTAAGATTTAAATGATTTCTTCTATATTGAAAATGCCAATATTGAACAAAAAGTCATTACATGTAAATAGAGTCCTTTAAACAATTTCTGAGGGGGACAAAAAATATAAGACTCCCATCATCAAGTTAAAGGTCGATCCAACCTGGTCTATATGTCGCGAACACTTATTCCACATCTCATTATTTTCTATTTTGTTACAGTACTTGAACCGATCAATGCAACAGTTTTTGCAATCCGTCACGCGTCATCAATCAGTCACCAATCAGTCATCGATCCGGTCTCAATCATTCACCGATCCGTCATCAATCAGTCACCAATCCGTCATCGATCAGTCACCAATCCGTCCGATCCTATCCGTCAAATGCATCCCATGATGCAATTTACCAATCCGTCACGCGTCAATTCAATCTAAAATACGGAATTTTAAAGTTCGTTTCGCTTATTGTATCACGTGACTCCTTGATCGAATGCATAAAATCTTTGAATAAAATAGAAATTTATATAAATAAATGTAAAAGCGGGAGATGAGACGTGTTTTATATCAATAATTAAACATAGAATATTACAAAGCACAGCCGAATTGTGCTTAAATAAATATTAAAGTCTAACTTTAATGTAAAGACATAACACATTTCTGTTTTAAAATGCGAAAATTCCACTGTAGAAAATTCATACGATTTTTTATGTCAAATATATTATATTTTAAAACAACTCAATGACATTTAAAATCTTGTCATAAAGTTATTTTGAAAACAATTTTTTGTGATTGTGATAAAACCATCATATAATATTAGGTTCAAACATCAGATTTTTAATTTCTTATACATTTGTAGCTTGCATATAAAGAAATGTTTGGTCTTAACAATTCTATAATGGAAATAAATTTTCCTTATAATCTCTTAAAACTGGTAAAATATGAACCTTATTTTTTAAGTTAAGATATGAAGTTATTCAAGTTTTCAAAATATTATAGCATTTATGTGTCAAATCTGATGAAAATAGTTGTTTCGCAAACAATTTCATGTAAACTTTATTCAACCGTCATATAATTTTATGCTCAAATATAAGATTTTACTAAAGTTTCATATATTTTACATAAGAAATTTGTAAATGTGATCTATATTCCTTTGCGAAAAAAATTTCATTATTGTCTCTTTACTATATGAACCTTATTTTTTAAGTCAGCAATATGTAGTTATGCAACTTTTCAAATTATCTTAGCATTAATGTGTCAAACCTGATGAAAAAAGTTGTTTCGCAAACATTTTCTTGGCAATTTTATTAACCTGTCATATAATTTTGCTCTCAAATAGAAGATTTTACTATAGTTTCATATATTTTACAAAAGAAATTTGCAAATGTGATCTATATTCCTTTGCGAACAAATTTTCTTCATAATCTCTTAACTTTATGAACCTTATTTTTAAAGTCAGCAATATGTAGTTATGCAACTTTTCAAGTTGTCTTAGCATTAATGTGTCAAACCTGATGTAAAAAGTTGTTTCGCAAACATTTTCTTGGCAATTTTATTAAACCGTCATATAATTTTATGCTCAAATAGAAGATTTTACTATAGTTTCATATATTTTACCTAAGAAATTTGCAAATGTGATCTATATTCCTTTGCGAACAAATTTTCTTCATAATCTCTTAACTTTATGAACCTTATTTTTTAAGTCATTAAGTCAGCAATATGTAGTTATGCAACTTTTCAAGTTGTCTTAGCATTAATGTGTCAAACCTGATGTAAAAAGTTGTTTCGCAAACATTTTCTTGGCAATTTTATTAAACCGTCATATAATTTTATGCTCAAATATAAGATTTTTCTATAGTTTCATATATTTTACATAAGAAATTTGTAAATGTGATCTATATTCCTTTGCGAACAAATTTTCTTTATTGTCTCTTTACTATATGAACCTTATTTTTTAAGTAAGCAATATGTAGTTATGCAACTTTTCAACTTATCTTAGCATTAATGTGTCAAACCTGATGTAAAAAGTTGTTTCGCAAACATTTTCTTGGCAATTTTATTAACCCGTCATATAATTTTATGCTCAAATATAAGATTTTTCTATAGTTTCATATATTTTACATAAGAAATTTGTAAATGTGATCTATATTCCTTTGCGAACAAATTTTCTTTATTGTCTCTTTACTATATGAACCTTATTTTTTAAGTCAGCAATATGTAGTTATGCAACTTTTCAAGTTGTCTTAGCATTAATGTGTCAAACCTGTTGTAAAAAGTTGTTTCGCAAACATTTTCTTGTCAATTTTATCAAACCGTCATATAATTTTATGCTCAAATATAAGATTTTACTAAAGTTTCATATATTTTACATAAGAAATTTGCAAATGTGATCTTTATTCCTATGCAAACAAATTTAACACAGTGAATTAAAAAAAAAAATTAAATAAAATTTACTAGATTATTGATATCTCCTGAATTATTTGTTCTTAATTATATCTGAGATAATTAAACTAAAGATATAATTTTCTCAGATTATATGTTACAAATTGTTGAAATAATTGTTCTAAGCAGAACCTTTTTACATTTAAAAGATTTGTTCAGCACAGTTTCTGTTTTTGTATTTAAAAATCAGAACAAATAAAATAAAATTATATTAGTATAAGTATTATTTTTATAGAAGAAAAGAACACGAACTTTGCCTATTTAGTTTAAAGGAAGTACTATATGTAAACAATTATTAAATTCATTAGATTAATAATATTAACATATTTAAAAAGATTTGTATGTCTTATATTTAACACTTTAGCATAATTTATTTAAAACAAATTAAATTAACGCCGTGACTGGTTTGTGTTGCGTTATATATGTTATAAACGTATAGGTATAAACGATAACTTCGTTTCACAGTAGAGTTTTCTAATTATACCGATCGATCGTATCAGTCAAAATAACGGATCGATAGCCCGGTTACCTATGGTATCCGTCATCCGTCCAATCCGTCCGATCCGTCATCAATCAGTCAACAACGCGTCACCAATCATTCACCAATCCGTCATCAATCAGTCATCAATCCGGTCCAAACGCGTCATCAATCCGTCACCGATCAGTCATCGATCCGTCAAAGTGTTGCATTGATCGGTTCAAGTACTGTACTAAACTAGGAAAAAAACTCTTTGAATCACCAAACTGAGTATTTCATTACGATGTGTCTTGTGTTAACCTGTAACTAAGCTAGCTTGAAAATTAATAAGCAACATGTAAACTGTTTGTTGCATTTTTTTCTTTCTAGGTACTTTGACCAAAACCACGAAAGAGTTGTCGCGATTGTCAATGCGTTTGATTTAGATGACAGCGACGAACTATCGTTCAGCCTGTCAGGAAATGCGTCGAACTTCCTGGATATCGATGAAACAAGAGGTATACTACGTACAAAGCCAACAAATAGACCCATTGATGGTTGCTACATTTTGAATATTAATGTTACTGATTCTAAAAATTATAATGTTACGTCGTTGACAGTTTGCGTTCTAGAAGATGCGAATTCCGATCAACCAGTTCGTTTTTCTGAGCAAGTCATAGACATGAGTATAAAAGAAAATAAAGAATCGGGTACAACGCTACGTAACATATCTTCTTTATTGGAGAGCGACAACAGTTTTGCGTACATGTATAACATTCTTGAAAAAGATGATAATGTTCCATTCAACTTGAGTAGTGAGTATGGTGTAGTAAAAAATACAGAACCACTTGACAGGGAGAAGACTGAAAAGTTTGAATTTGTCGTGTATGTTCATGCTTTGAACAGAACTGAAATTTTGGATCTTGCTTTGGTAAATATAATTCAAGAAATAATATACATGAATCACTTAATGGTCATTTTTTATCATAGCATATTGATATTTCAATGTCATATCTTTTTTGTTCTGTTTTTTTAATCCATTGAATTATTTTCTCCCTTTTTTAAAATATTTAATTTAGTAATTATTTCCCTGTTTATTTCATCCATTATAATAATTTCTAAATGATACAGATTTATGAACATTCGGAAAATTGTTATAACCTGAAAGATTTTAGACAGTCATGAAAGTATTATTGTTAATCTTTTTCTATAAAAATCATTACACATTTAGCAAATTGAAAAACTGAAAGGCAAGCAGAAAAGTAAACAAAGGCTTAAATCATTTTCATAGACTAACATGTTGAAGCTTTTCTTTTGCCATATACATCTGAACTGAAATATATAACATTCTAAGAACAGCATTCTGTTATTTTTCTATTATTGTAATTAATATTTTGTCTCCATTTTTTTAATTTCAGATCGATGTTAAGGTAGAGGATGTTAATGACAATAGACCAGAGTTTGTTAATCCATCAAATGGATATTATTTTTTAGTAAATGAAAATGATCCAATAGGTACATTGGTAAAACCAAGGCCCAACCATCAAAATATATCAGCTACAGATGCTGATATAGGTGAAAATGCAGTGATAAAATATCATCTAGTTAACAAATCAGGTACTGTATGCAATATTGACTTTTTTAGCTCACCTGACCTGAAGGGTCATGAGAGCTAATGTCATCGTCAGGCGTCCGTCGTCCGTCGTTAACTTTTCTTCAAAGATCTTCTTCTCTGAAACCACTGATGGGATTGCTTTGAAACTTTGTAACTTGATCTTTAGGATATCCTCTACCAAGTTTGTGAAATTTGTGAATGTCGACCAACCAACATGGCTGCCGTTACTACAAATAGAACAGGGGGATCAGACCATAGTTTTTAGCTTATAGCTCAAAAAGTAAAAGAGATAGAGAAAATCCGAAGCTACCCTCCTTCTTCAGCATCAAAAACTCTACGAAACTCTCCACTCATTTTAGGAGTTATATCCCCTTTATCGTCAAAATTTACCATTTTCACAGTATTTGGACTTTTTCTTAAAAGCCATAAGAGGTAGAGGAATAGTTAGTATTGCAAAATTGTTCAGCTCATTGAAATCTACAAAAATGATTTCAGGGTCAAAACTGTCAGATCATCATTTTAAGAGTTAACCCCTTTAAGTGTTTTCAATCAGTTTTAATTTTTTTTAAATGAAATGCTTTGTAACTTTGTATTCTTGATCTTAAAAGTGTATTCTATCCTAACTAGTTTCTTTAATGTTACTTACTAAGTACATGTAGACCATGTTGAACACTATGTAAGAGGCTTTAGCATAAGAGATCATATGAGCGATTCAGGCTCTTGGGAGCCTCTAGTTTCATTTTATTGGTTCCCATAAGTATTCTTAAACGAGAATTATAGAAATAATATTTTGTTATATTCATAATTAAATTGGGTTTGCTGCAGATATGTTCCTTTTAGGTTGGCTCTCTCAGAAACAAACAATAAGTTAACCTATTCAGAAGAAGAAAAAAATATGTACACAAATATACATTTAAACAAGACAAATTCAATTGCTATCTAAATTCTTTAAAATCCTAACAATATATGCTCAGTCGTTGCTATATAGAACAAAATTCTTTTTCACACCTAGTTAGCCTCAACAGGGATTTCACGAGAAATGAAAAAAAAAACTTACCAAGATTCACGTAAAGGAGACAATACAAAATAACCTTTATTCAGTTTTGATATTTTTTATGGTTCTCATGGTTCATTCTATTGTCTTTTGAGGTCTGCTTTTGATTAATAAAGTATTGCCGGTATAAAGTTAAATTCATTTATATCTTTGAATCAAGTTTGCAGTATGCTTGATTTCCTCATTGACAACATATTTGTCACATTTGAAGGAGATGTTTTTCAACAACAAGTCGGCATTCCATTGGGCACAAACTGTGCTCCTCTCCTTGTCGACTTGTTTTTATATTCTTACGAGACTGAATTTCTTCAGGAACTCATAAAGAACAAGAAAATGAAAGAGGCAAGGTCATTTAATCTCACTTTCAGATATATTGATGACGTCCTCTCTGTAAACAACTCGTCGTTTGGCAGATGGATTCCTTTAATATATCATCCAGAGCTGGAGATTAAGGAAACCACCGAATCCAGTTGTTTTACATCATTTTTGTATCTACCTCTCGAATTTTACCCGTGTTGTCATCTCAGTACAAAGAGTTACGATAAAACAGACGATATTAATTTTAAAATCATTAATTTTCCTAACCCAAAAAGTAACATACCAACGTCATCTGGATACGGTGTCTATATTTCACAACTAATTTGATATGCTAGGGCTTGTACACATTTCAGATTTTTTTATCCGACACCACTTTCTCCGTAACTGACTATTAGACCAAGGTTATAATAAAATACGTCTCATACGATCTCTTAAAAAATTCTTTCTCCGTTATCAGCCACTGGTAGAAAAATACATCATGCTTTCCACCGCCCTTTGCATGATCCTTTTAAAAAGTGGCACTTGATCAATCCAGGTTTTTATAATGCTTATTAAAATGATAACAACTCTGCAATATTTATATACACATGGACAAAAGAAACTGTGCATAGGAAAACATTAAATAATTTTGAAATTAAATTATATTTTGTTCTCGTTTTTGGACACTATGTACAGTTAAATGCCTCTTACCTATTGATTAACAGTTGAACAATTTTACACGTGTTTATCGTTTTCGGGTGCGATATCTGAATTTCGACCTCGGTATTTGTTCATCCAATATTTTACAGCATCGATCATTTATTTTGACACTAAGAGGTTTGTTTAGACATTGAACGAAAAGAAAGACACATTTATTTCGATAAATCGATTTAAGGACGGATGCCCCGACTATCCCAAAATGAGCGCAATCAGGCTATCGGAATGTTGATTTCTGGAAGAACACAGTTGGAAGTTTCCCAGCATTTTTGATGTCACAGAAACACTGTACGTTCTTTGTGGACTCGTTATCGCCAGTTTAATTACGTCAATGATTGTACTAGGTCTGGACGTCCACTTGTTACCTCCCGTCGCCAGGCTTATGCACCTTCGTAATCGGTTCCAAACGTCAAGTGTGACTGCAAGTTAGAAATCAGCTCAAGAACAGTACGCAACCTACTGCGAGAACACAAAATTTGCCAAAAAAGGACAGCTGTGCGCCCTGTCTCACAGCCACGTCACCGTGTCGCTCGACTTGAATTGGCTAGGCGACATCTACAGTACCGACGCCAGGATTTGAACAATGTCATGTTCTCTGATAAGTCCCGGTTTCACCTAGACAGCCGTGATGGTCGTGTTAGGGCTTATCGTCGTCAAGGGAAGCGCAATGCGGATCACTGTGTCATAGAGCGCCGTCCATTCGGTGGAGGATGGAGGAAGTGTCATGGTGTGGGGTGGAATCACAGCAACAGGTCGTGAATGGAAACCTGACGGCTGTCCGATACAGAGATGAAGTTCTCCAACAACACGTAGTTCCACTCTTCCAACAATATACACATTTAACCGTTCAACAGGACGATGCTCGTCCGCATGTCTCGCGTGCCGTGAGAGCCTTTTTTTAGCAAAACAACATTAATTTATTGACTGGCAATCTGTTTCCCTCGATCTTTCGGCTATAGAGCATCTTTGGGACAAAATGGACCGTAGATTACGTCGTTTGCCTAATCCACCAATGAGAGTACCGGAAATGGGTCCTGTCTTAGTAAAGATCTGGAACAACATTCCCCCAGTCTTTCTCACTTACCTGGTGTCATCGATGAGACGTCGTTGTGTTGCATGCATAGACGCAAATGGTGGCCATTAGGGGCGGATCCAGGATTTTTTCAGGGGGTGTCACCAAATGACAAAATATAGAACCTTACCATCGTAAAGTCGATCATATCCAGTTCTTTTGTTAGAGTATAACTAGAGGTCATGCAGTTGACTTCAGATTGCAACCCACATATAAAAAATGCAAAACTTGTTTATTTGATTGTCAAGACCCAAGCTTTAATACGGGAAATGTGGAAAAAGGCATGAAAAAGCAAAGACTTTTTAAGAGGCAATCAGCAATCAAATGTCATATGTTGATCTCTTAATGGTGGCTGAATTGTCATTCGTCTATAATAGATTTAAGAAGCAGGTTGCATAATTCTTGGACAACTAGATTTAGTTATTAGTTAATTGCTTTACTCCCAAACAGTACGATTTCAGCAATATCAAGAAGATCAATATGGAAAGGGTGACAGAATGAACTTTGAAAAGATAATGAGGTGGATGGAATGGGAGCACAAGTCCAATAGGGCAGGAAAGTTCCGAATGTTACTGTTGTAGTTTGTGGTCAGGTTTTCCGTAATGTAGCATTACGACCACAGTATTCCATATATCAACATATGGTTCACATATCCCAGTCAGGTTTCTGAGCGCTTAGTTGACTTTTAGCGACAAGATTTATAGCTAACTAACAAACCAAATCCGTTTTTTTTACAACCAGAAAGTAAGTCCCTGGTGAGATATGTAAAAGGGCTATTTGACGGTTTTTAGATGATTTTTGTACTACAAAAAATATCGACTCTTTTAACAAAGATTACAATGTTTCAGGGAGTAGCAAGGTTTCGTCTGATATGGAAAGGTTATTTTTCATTTATTTCTAACATATATGCAATTTATGAATTTATAATCGTCCTTAAAAGTTTTGAACAGTATTAGTTCCAAGAATGCTGGAATTCATGCAGAACGACATATGCGAGTGCTGTATGTACATCGTTTCTCCTTACAGTTGTGGATTTTTACAAATCATAGAATTAAAAGAGATTTTTAGGCATTATTAAAAGGTAGATGGCTAATGTTAAAACTTTACACGTCGATCAAAGATCAAAAGAACCTGATTAACTAAACATGAAATTAGTGTATTAACCTATGGCATGTTTATTTAGCCATCAAGGTTACCTTTTGTTTACAAATAAATTTTATAAAAGAAAGTGTGCCAGTGAAACCATATATTTGTGAACCTCAGGGGGGATGTTACGTGTACCGGGTGACACCCCCCCTGGATCCGCTACTGCGGCCATACACGCTTCTGATTTTGAGAATTCACTTTCAGTACCAACGTTTTTCAAACACGAACTGCAACTGTGTTTCTATCACAAAAATATTTTTGTTCAGCAATCTTACTGAAAATTGATTAAAGATTAAGATAACATCAAATAAAATTTTGTAGATTATATTAGTTCTTGTTTATTCAAATTTCAACATGTGCACAGTTTCTTTTTTCAATTAGTATAATTCTTACTATACTCAGTCTATCACCTCATGTTTTTTTATTTTTATTTTCAGCTTGTAATTCTTCGTTTGCAATAAATAATTCGACAGGATTGCTAAGTCTGATAAACAAAATCGACTACGAGATAATAAAGATTTGCGAACTAAATATAACGGTAATTATCGTAATTAGATGTATCATATCACGTAAACCATTTTCAATTCACCCTTAAGATGCATTACTGGAAGATACGATACTCTCGGGTATCGTATACTCTCTATCCTCATTCATCTGTTGACAAACGATGTTAGCACATTAACTCTTATTTTGCTAGCTTACTGAAAGGAGCACATCATATGGAAATGTGCATGAAAACACTGCTTTCTGAACAATCATTAGGGATGAAATATCTCACTTTATTATTTTCCCCCTTTTGTCTTCTAAGGTATGTAGTTTCACAACTTGGTGGTAGCTCAAATACAAATATCGGCATATCATTTTCATTATGAAATCCCTTAAGGACCAAATTGAATCGCAATAAAAAATTTAAATTATTTGAATTTTTTAAATGACCTTTTTTTATTAAGGCAATTGTTATTTAACTTTTTTCGTATGTTAGTTTTATTTTAAGCTCTACTAAAGAAATAGAAAAAAAGTAAATATACGTAGTGTAAGCATTTGATGGGGTAAACTTTTATGGTTCTATTGTTATTCCGTTTTAAAGCTTTATAATCTCAAAACATTATGTCAAAAACTAAAAATCTACACTCAACACGATATATCGAATATCAAAGCATTGTTGATGGCGATATAGAATGGATATAAGCTATATTGGCTAAAACCGTTTCAGTCTTTTCGGTTGGAAAACGCAAACAATTGCAAAAAGTAATGTCCTCTTATCTTTATAGCGAAAATATTGTTCTAATGTGTGTTGCGTCATAGATCAAATATCGACATTTACAAATAACATTGTAAGGTTATTGGCGTTCACTTACACGATAAACTAACTATGATTATGAAAACGCACCATGGCAATTTTTTAAAATCAACAAATAAATATAAGTTTTCTATGAATCGTTTAGTCAAATATTGTTTTATAAGTTAACCTGTATCTCTAATGCTTTATTTCTGTTCTAGGCAGTTAATCCTCATGACATTTACCCTCCGAAAGACTATGACAAAGTTACTATAATTGTTTCGGTCCAGGATTTCAACGATAACGCACCTCAGTTTCAAGAGAACACGTTTATAGTTCGATACAAGGAAGATACTCGCACTTCTGACCCGGTAGGTCAAAACGTCTTCTTTTGAATTTATAATGAATGAAAACAAGATTTTTATAATACCCCCTTCATAATACACGCATTATGTTCATGAGTTGACAACATTTAGCCAACTTCGATGATATAATTATAACATCTCAGTATTGATTTTTTACAAACAATTGTATATATGTCGTGTACATGTTATTATTTTGTACAGGTTATAACTTGTATGAAAACATCGTACAAGTAATTACTTGTATGAGGGCATCATACAAGTTATAACCTGTGCAGGCACAGTTGTGCAAGTAATAACTTGTACGAAAATTTTTCATGAAAAAATAATAACTTGAACAAGGGCTTAACTGTAAAATAATATAAGACATATGTTCCAAAGCTAGGAAGCAACCTCACAATATGGTCTAATTGTATTTATTAATAAACTGTTGGAAAATAAAAAGTTATTTTTAGAACAGTTTATAGATTAAAAGGTTAACTTGGCAATGAGAATAAATCAGCTATTGTGAATAAATATTCAGTGTTAAGTACAAAGTTCTGAGTTATTTTAAGTCTGTAAAATAAAGAAAAATATATTTGAAGTCAATTTAGCTTCGGGTATTAATTCTAAAAACTGTTAATCCACTGTTAAAAGTACACCATTTCCTTAAAAGTACTCAAAACGTTCAGGGATTATTCATAGAAGTTTGACATTTTTTGGTATAATTCTATGCTCTTCATAGTCATATAGTGTTTTGCATTTTCAACTTTTTGGTAGAGCGCCTCTGACGAGTCTTGAATAGACGAAACGCGCGTCAGGCGTAGCAAAATTTATTTTTTGGAACTTTGTGGTTTGTTGTAATTAATATGTCTAACATCTGTGGCAGTAAATGCTGCTGGTGGAGTTTTAATTCCCCGAGGTTAGCACGCTCCGGTATCAACACTTTTGTGTTGACGAAAACCTCAAAGCTATAAGTTATCCGTTTGAATTTCTAAATTGTCAAAACCCTAAGGTTCTTCTACCCCAGACAAAGGTTGGTCTTAGTCACCATTTGGTTTCTAGTTCGTCATTTTTTTTTGTATTATTCTATGCTCTTCATAGTCATATAGTGTTTGGCATTTTCAAACTTTTAGTAGAGCGCCTCTGATGAGTATCGTGCGTCAGGCGCAGCAAAATTTAATGTCTGGAACTTTGTTGTAATTTATATTTCAAAATTCGCTTGTAAATATGTTGTTCTATTACTGTATAATTGTTGCAGCTTAGTCATTTTTTTATTTCTCTTCTGGATATTGTTTTAGGAGTTTGCTCGCATTTCAGAAGGTATCTTAGTATAGTTATTATGGATGAATTGATAAAAAAATGATTTTTTCACAAATTGTTCCAAAATTCTATATCTTTTTGGCTTGAATATAGCAAATTTTCTGACAAAATACATAATTACAAATACCAAAACGCGGGTATGAACGGTTAATTTGGATATGCTATATATCGATTTTTCAAGGAGTAACCTCTCATCAGTAGCATTTAAATCAAAACATTGGAAGGTCAAATTCCAAAACTCTTGAAAACGAAAAGTACTCAAAACCAAAACGTTCGAACAAGGAAGCCAAATCCAGCACCGAGGATATCGACCATGTGCATTACAAGGAAAGAAACATGGTGTTTTAAACAATTTTGAATTTAATAAACGGAAATTTCAGCGACAAAAATATTAGAAATTTTATGGTAAATCGTGTCAGACAAGTCTGACTACCAGGCTTGTGATTACCCTCGGGGACCTCTGGTCCACCAGCAGCGGTGATCGCCCAGTGGTTTCAAAATTACAAATACCAAAACGCGGGTATGAACGGTTAATTTGGATATGCTATATATCGATTTTTCAAGGAGTAACCTCTCATCAGTAGCATTTAAATCAAAACATTGGAAGGTCAAATTCCAAAACTCTTGAAAACGAAAAGTACTCAAAACCAAAACGTTCGAACAAGGAAGCCAAATCCAGCACCGAGGATATCGACAATGTGCATTACAAGGAAAGAAACATGGTGCTTTAAACAATTTTGAATTTAATAAACGGAAATTTCAGCGACAAAAATATTAGAAATTTTATGGTAAATCGTGTCAGACAAGTCTGACTACCAGGCTTGTGATTACCCTCGGGGACCTCTGGTCCACCAGCAGCGGTGATCGCCCAGTGGTTTCAAAATTACAAATACCAAAACGCGGGTATGAACGGTTAATTTGGATATGCTATATATCGATTTTTCAAGGCATAACTCAGGAATTAATCAGGATATTGCTATTTGATAAGATATCAGCTGAAAAAGAGGACACCTCTTTACAAAATGGAAAATAATGATATGTGAAATATGTTTATGCGGCAAACTTTAAAGATCCATGATAAAAAAATCCAAATTAAACCTAAAGAAGTCATTGAAATGGAGTCAAACTAAATCAAACTGACCTACACAATTAAAATCATTGAACAGTTGTACAAGTTATTATTTTTTCTTAAAAACTTTCCGTACAAGTTATTACTTGTACAGGTTATAACTTGTACGATGTCATCATACAAGTAATATTAAACTTGTTCTATTTTTTCATTGACTGGGTATTCGGAAAACATATATTTTCTCCTCAAAGCTAGTCAATAAGTACAAAGCATTTTAGTTAACCATTAATAGCTGAAGGTTCTATTCATGATATCCTCTAAATTTTGAAAGATTTAAGAATTTCATACTTTTCAATTGTTAAATGGCTCTTGCAGAGAATTTCTGAAACTCGGAAGGCAATTAAAAATCACTTTTTAAATTCATTTAACTAGTTAAATAAAAAGGTTTTCACACCAAAACAGCCCAATTGTCATACAATAGTATATATTGTTAGGGAATATTTTTATTATGAGGTAAACATTCGAGACATGACAAAACTAAAAATAATTGTGTTCAATTATCTGTTTATTACCAGAGTATTTCAAATAGATTGCAAATAGCTTGTAAATTATAATAAATGAAGCGAAGACATACAGATGGGTGCACACATAACCTGTACGGTAAGTTAACTTGAAAAGCAGACATAAAGTTAACTTCAAGTTCACTTGCAACTGGTCATGCGACTGCTTTGAGCAGACGCGCGACTGGTTCCAAGTTAACTTGAAAAGCAGTCATAATTCCACGTCTGCTTGTAAAAGCAGTCACATAATTATGACAGGTCTGGCCAAGTTAACTGCGTGAAATGTCTGCTTTTAAAACTGAATATAAAAGTACAAATTTTATTTTCTTTTGCCTAAACTGTATTTGAAACTCATTCTTTTCTGTTAATGACAGTTTTTTTACATTAAACTAAACCCTTGCATAATTAAACATGTCTGGTGAGAGCATACTTGTTGCAATGACTGGTCTGGTAAAAGCAGTCATGTCTTTGTGACTGGTTATGACCAGTCATGAAAAAGCTGTCACAAGTCTGCTTTGACTAGTCATGAGTTAACGTAAGTTAAAATGAATGTCTGCTATAGCAGACATGAGCAGACCTGGAAAGCAGTCACAAAGTTAACTTTATGTTAACTTCCGTACAGGTTATGTGTGCACCTATCTGTAGATATGAGATTCTTCAGAAAAACCGGACTTGTGATTTTTTTTTTATTTTAAAAGCTTCCTTCGTTTGGTAATGTGACAGACAAAGACGATAGAGAAAATGCAGATGTTGAAGTCCATGTAATATCTCCAGAAAACTGTTGGTTTACAGTTAATGTAGAAAAATATTTAGTAGATATAGGTAGATTACATTGTATACTTATATAACAAACAACATTACAAGTGGAACTGATCTAATAATGAACTTCATTCATAAGTTTTTTTTTATTTTACATGTATGAACTACTTTTTTTAAGTTTTTTTTTCTTGTTTATCTTATGAAGATACAAGAAAGTTACCTACAACAATGACATTTACGAAATTATTTATATCAACACACTTAATCACTACTTTCAAGTAAAGCAACTCTTATTTTTGTAAATAGTTAGCAATGCAATGGATATTTTCATTTGCAACCAGTATCTCGGAGGATAGGTACAACAACAAACTTTGTTACCACGTAAGCTTCAAAAGAAGCATCGTAAAGAAACTGCACGTTTTCTTTATCACCCAAGTACTGCAAAATCATGCACGTGCTTTTTATTCTAACTGGAAGAGGAAAACAACCTGCATCAGTGACTTGAACGATTTAAAAGGATATCGTCTACGAAAATGTTTTTGTACGAATAAAAAAAAGGCTGACAGACAACTTTTTTTGTCCAATCTTAAACATATGAACAACAGAAATTAAGTTGGGGTACCCTTATAATATCTAAAATCGAAAACAATCATCACTAAATATTATTTGTAAAGCTTTTACAAAAATCATTTTCATGAGCTTTGATCCAGCCTTTAGCATGCGCACTGTATTTAATTTTGTTTATAAACTTTGCTAGTTCATACAAGCAGCCAGTAATCTCTAAGGTTTTAGCCCGTATAAAAATATATGTGGCGACAAAAACATGTGGCGATTGAATCATATTGAGCATTGGTAATAAATGCATATTGAAGTTAACTTTTATAACATTTCTGTCTAAATAACATAAAGAAAAATTGGGGATGAAAAAAACTGACTTTGGTAAACAAAATGCATTCAGACAAATTAATATTGCGTGTTTTCAATTTGGGCAAAGTTAAGACTAGATAGGTGTCAGGATAAACATATATTAATGGAAAAAAAAACTGTTCATGACTTTGAAATATCACATATTCAATATTTTATTCACTATTTGGTACCCACTATCAAAACAATAATGCAAAATCATTTTCCGAAAGATCTTGATTTTTAGGCGCCTTAGGGATGCTTTTTTTTGCTATTTGAAATCAGGTAGTGTCAATGTGCAACTCATAAAATCACACTTTAAAAACAACACACATTTTTAAATTTAAGTTTTCTTCGCTGATTGTCACCACAAACATTTTTCTTTTAAGTGGATGAAAGTTAACAGCTTATTTTATTTCAAATTTAAATTTCATTTTAAATTTTGGGTGGAAATTATGATTTTTTTTTTTAAATTTCAAAAACTGGAATTAATAATTTTAACCCAACAATGATCTGCATTACCTAATTGACATTCAATGAACATTTCAAGTCGATAACTGTATTTTTACGATTTTCTTATTAGGAGAAATTTGGATACAATTGATTTTCAATCAACATTTTTCCATGAGTATATTTGCCACTTAAAGGCCAACCATTTGCGAAGAACCCCTTGGACTAGAAATGAATGAAGTTTGCTACACTAACATTTTCTATTTTTAGATGATGAAGACAAAAAACACTTTGTTGACCCAGATTTAGGATATGTCCATGAATTGAGTATTTCTTTGACAACAGCCCTGGATTACGATACAGGCGTAATAAATAGCTCATGTATCATCGTTGCCATAGACAAAGCTGAAAATCCAAGCATCAAACTGACCTCAACGGCGACGATAATTATAGAGGTTACAGATGTCAACGACAATGATCCAGAGATTGATGTAGACTCGATAAAGACTAACATCTCACGATACGAAAAATTTGATTATGTGGTTGTAGATAGAATCAATGCCACTGATATTGATTCTGGAGAAAATGGAGAAATATATTTCAGATTCGGTAATTGGTTTTTATATTGAGTTACTAGTTCAAAAACAAGACACTACCCATTATTATTGGGGAAGTTTTGCATGAGTTTGTCGTCAATAAAAAAGTTTTCAATACTTGTAGCATTTTGGTTGAAATTGAGAATTTTTTTATAAATGTCATTTTAAAGGCAGAATCATTCGGCTTAGTTTTTAACGTTATTGATTTTCCTAACCTAGCAAGTAGCATACCTACCTAACCTTCATTTTGGTGCTTATATTCACAATTATACTTATATGCTTGTGCTTATACAATTGTATTCTGATTATCGACTTGAGACCGACTTTTAGACCATATTTATAAAAAAAAATCTTTATAATCATAAAGTGTTTGGCATTTTCAATATTTTTGGTAGAGCTCCACAGATGAGTCTTAAGTAGAATAAATGTGCGTCAGGCGTAGGAAAATTAATTTTCGTGAACTTTGTTGTCATTTCCATTGCATATAGTCTCTGAAAAGCTTTTCTTTCGACATTAGCAACTGGTGAATTCAAAATAAGGCAAACGAACTTATTCGTGATTTTTCCTACTACTGTTTGGGTTTTTGTTGTACTGAGATGAGCACCTCCACATTTCTATTGTGTTCCATGGCCATGGTGTGTTTTGTGTTAGTTCTTTTCCATAGATCGCAATGGAAGGGTCTTCATTTTGGATTGTCTGCCTAGTTTTGTCTTTTTTCCGGACATTTGAGATTGATCATATATATTCGGATGTTTTGTTATTACCCTTACTAAAAAGTTATTGTATTTGGTTTGCAAGTTATTTTATACAGAAAAAAGTGTCATCAAATAAGAATTTCAAAAACAACAAAAAATATCCAGCAAACTAACAAACACGTTAACCCTGGCGCTTAAGAAAAGCAAAGAGCTTTCTTTCAAAGTCCTCACATTCACTCTCATTCGGCAGTATTTATTGCAAAGATTAGCTTAACTTCTTGAACAGACAGATTTTATTTTATTTTATAATGCATGTTTTACAGACACGACAGATGAAAATATTTTGAAAAGATTTTCCATAAACGATACGAGTGGTCGAATAACCCTTACCTCTTCACTCGTTGACTACCATCAAGATGAAGTTAAGCTTATTGTTATTGTTTCCGACAAAGGTGACCCGCCTCGATTCATAACGTTATTGGTGAGTTTGGAGTCACTTTATTTTGTTTAGGTGCTACAAAGATGCAAAAAGCACAGGGGTATCAACGAGGCATTCGAATATTCCGAACAGGCTACCACAAATCCTGTAGACACAATCAAAGGAGACCTACAGCATAACACAAAACGATATAGAACAGTCGCACTTACGATATAGACGAAATGTATGCAATTTCAGATAGGGACGTCCGGTCGACCGTCTTCCGTTGCACGTCTTGTTATTCATCTCGTATTCGCAACTCCTCCTTAACCCACTCGATAGATTTTCATGAATACATTCACATATTTTTTTTAACATAAATCAGATTTGCATCTGCTATTTGAAAACTTGTACAGACATGCTCATGTAATGACAAGGAGATGTCCATCTCTTTCCTGCAACTTTCACAAAACCCTTTTATCAAAACTTTTACACAAGTTTCTTTACATGGTGTAGATTAAATGTTTCAAAAGATAAATTATTCAGGGGGAGGAGCCGGGAAAAAATTATTTGTAAGAATTGCTCTATTGTTTTGAGTAATTTTTTCCCATTGGTTTACAATATTTTTATATAGTATATGTATATAGTTTCATTCATTTATATAACACTACACAACAGGTTTGGCTTCAATAATGAAGGAAATACTTATACAAATTGCATATATTTTTTCAGATGTTATTTACTTTGAGTTTTTCAGGTTACAATTGAAATAGAGGATGATAATGTTAGACCATACTTTAATAGCAACTCATCATTAGTAGCAAGTATAACTGAACACAGATTAGGCTTCAGTCACAACTTTCGAGCTTTTGATGTTGTAAACAATGTGGAAAGCATTTGCGACTGCCACTATGAAATTGTATCTGTAAATGGTAAGGATTTTATCTACGGTAACCTTTTAAATCGGTAAGGATTCTTACATAAATCTTGTATATTTCATTTAGTGTGTACGCCATTAAAATGATTTATCAACTGCTCATTTTATACAACGGCATATATATATTAGATTGATATAGCCCCAGTCACATTGTCAAGTTCCGGCTATCCATTTTTACTGCGTTTCTAAAACGTAGTGAAATGTAGCTTTATACGTAACCAACCGTACCGACACGTTTGGAACGCCAAAAATTGTGTAAACATTACGTTTTGTCAATTTTACTTGACATATTATCGTTTTAACTTTTAACTTTACGTTTTGTAATCTTGGCTTTTATACATTTCGTTATGCAGTAATGTTTTACCTTTACGTTAGGTGGTAACGTTGGAATATAATCTGCTTCCGTTCCATGTTTCCATGATGAAGATGTTTAGTATCTTTTGGCTTAGGGATATAAAATATCTTAAGGATGTTCTCTACTTTTATTGAAAATAAATAGGTTTCAAATTTGATGCCTTAAATGAAAAGATAATAGGAAAGGGTAAATAATAAGAAAAATAAATAAAAGCTTCGTGTTCAAGATAATTTAGGTTAAAGTTTTGGCGGGAAAATATTTTCTTTCACTTTTTCATAGGTTTAGAATTAGCACTATTTAGCTGTTAAAACCCATGGCAGAACAAATAGGATTTGATAGGACTTTGTTTATTTCCTCTTTATGACATACAATGTATTAATCACATTGGTAACACGAAAATAGGGGTTCGTGAGCAAATATTTCACCCTATTTTGATGGTAAAAACCAGAGAATTACAGAAATCCAAAAACAAGACTAGCAATAATGTTCACCACAAGCTACCAAAAAGTCTGCATTGTATAGTATCTGTACTAAATCGTACATGATTCTCCTTTAATTTTAATATGATTAAAACAATGGTTAAGTAAAATGACAGAATAAGTGTAGTTCAAGATAACTGCATGCAGCACACACTGAATCAATTTTTAATTGATTATGATAGTACTTTTCTTGGTATTTATCTGTCAGAGAAAAGAGAACTAAGTCAAATAATATCAATTATTATTATTATGATATAATAATATCAAATTAAATTTATTTTACATTTCAAAAGAATGGAGACAACAATAATAAATTTCAAACAGACATTATATCATCATCTTACAACATTTGAGATGGACGGACGGATGAACGGCCTTTAAACACTATTTGCCTTCTACTTTTCTATATAGGGTATTACAATTCATTTAGTAGGCATGAAACGACAGCAGATGTTATTCAATGAACTGTGCGAAAAGATTTTACGTAAAGATAAAACTTCATAACAAAATCTTTTCTTCTGCTCTCTTTTATGGCCGAGTCACTGTTTTGCGTTAATTCAAATTTCAACTAGAGCTCGATCAATAGCTCGAACTTTAACGCTTACTCCGAATCGAACTAGATGATTACCTTCATCTGACACCTAAGGGTCAAAAGAACCAACTTAAATATTTGTTATCTACGTTTTTGTAGGACTGAAGTATAACAACGTATTCGCAACAAATTATACCGTATATATATTTGTGTTTTTAAACAAAATCTTCAATTCAATGGATTTGTTGTTATTTTGATTTCAAAAACAAGTATCCCATATCCGAATTTTAATAATCTTAAAAATCAAAAGGCTGCTTCTACAGAATTACTTAATTGACACTGAGCTAATCGGCGATGTGCAAGAAACTTTCCAAATTATTTGTGATAATAGTTAATTTAATGGAAATGTATTTTATATAACAGTTGATAGATATCAAGAAATGTTAGACGTAAGGACATACATAGACGCATCTGGAATCAAAGTTGGTGAAATCAGATTTATAGATTTAGCACAAAGTAGCTTTGATCGTGAGGAAATACCAGGTGGAACATTAATTGTCAACGTTAAGGCAACGGACCATGGTGATCCGCGTAAATCGGTGACGGCTGACCTCACAATTGAAGTAGCTGATATAAATGACCAGGCTCCAGTTTTTGAAGTTCCTGGCTATGATTTTGATATTTACCAGGTATTTTAGCTCTGTTTGTATAATTTGAATAAATGTCGACAGAATGCAATCTAATGTTATCTTAAAAATGATAATGATGGTTAATCTTTATGGCTAAGAACCATATTTAAATGTATTTTATTATGATATGTGGTTTTTTAATCAAACTTAAAACTGCTTTGAAGTTGCATTCAAATTCTAAATGATAAATCTCCTTTATTCATTATTTTACAGCAAGCCCAAATTGGCAGTTACATTGGCACAGTGTCTGCGGTAGATCGAGATGAAAACCCTTTGACTTTTTATAGTTTGAAAATAACAGACACAAACTTTAACCATACCCTGACAATAGACAAAACAACAGGAGAAATAACTAAGTCTGCCGATATGAACATTACAGAAATCAGTGATGTTCACATTAGGGTAATAATGTGTATGGTTATAACAGAAACTAGGACATTCTTTGACTTTTAATAATGTTAATGATTATATGTTTTATGTAATAGACTAGTAATGAGATTTGTATATAAATCGAAAACGTCTGCTTAACAACATTTTTTGTCAATACCGAAACACTCCCAGCAACATTTGTATTGACTTTAAACATTATCAACTAATATATACTCCTGTACAAAAGAAATGCTACACCTCGAAAATTAATGCCAATCAGGAACATAAACATTTTTTGATCATAAACTTGTTTTTATTCCGTTTGTTTTTGTCTTTAGTATTGGATAGATTCGTAACAATTTTATTTGGATACGAAAGTGTTTCCGGTTAGGGGGTATTTTAATGTATTCAACCGCAACCAGAAGTGGTTATTAAAATCAACAAGAATTCATTGTTTCCATCAGTTCTGGTTTCGGAGAAAATGATTTAAAGGTAACCTGATGGTCTCACTAATCATTTCACATTTTTACAGGTTACGAGTTAACCAGAATTGTGCGTTTGGATTTTATGCATTTTCATTTTCAATGTCTGATGCTTTAAATTAAGGTCAATTCAAGTTCATTTTTCTTTGTCTGATACAATTAAGATATTTCTTTAAATTTAAATAAAAAGAGTTTTTATATTATTACAAAAATCCTTTAATATTCAAATATGTAACGTTTCTTTTGTCCATGAGTATACATTTTTTAATCTTTAATTTCATTTTTTCTTCAGGAAAACCGCAAAAAAATTGAATGTGAAAAATCCTTGACGGGAATAAGAAAACTATTTGACTCATTGTGCCTACATGCATATAAAGTGTTACATGTAGTAGGAATAATTGAACTCGGTATGGTGTTCCTATGAGTGAAAAATCCGAAACTATAAGGAACACAGAATGATATGAACCTTTATAAAGTGACTAAGTAACCTTTGAGATTATAATTTAATATCTTCTTTATTAGTTTTGTGATTATTTTTTTCTTATTTTCAACCATTATTACTTTTTGTTTAGGGATTTGTTTATGCCAAAGACGGTGAAAATGAGAGGTTACCAGAAGATCATGCTGTAATCACAGTTACAGTAAAGTATTATAACAACAATAACAACACACCATATTTTATAGGAGGTAATAATTAACTTTAAACAAGACACATATCGAGTAATGTTTTACTCTTTTGATATAAGTTTTCAATAATGTCTGCCTGGGGGCACATTTCACATGAAATATTGTTTTCTTAGCAAAAGGGCTTACGCCAGTAAAAAAAAATAAATTATGAAAGTCCCTACCGTGATAAAATATAATACTATATTCGACTATTCATAGTATATGTAGTACATGTAGCAGTTAATATTATTGGACTTGATATGCCTGTTGCTTGGAGTGAAATTGAGTCAGCTCTATTGTTTCTAAAGGAATGGTGTGATTAAATATTGACAATATGTATATGTACTTTATAAATTGCCTTACGAAATACTTTTATAGATGTTCCTTAAAACCACTTTAATATAAGCAGGAAACAGAGGTACCAATGGGGTATCCGAATGTTAAAAGTCCGAAAGGGCAGAGACAAAACCAGTAAACACCAACAAGAACGGGACAAAAACAGACAACATGTAAAACATGGAAACACAAAATAACTGAATATCAATCAACAACGCGAACTTAAGACGAAACAAGAGTGAACTCAGGTGATCCGGAAGAGTAAGCAGTTCCTGCTTGCTAAAGCACACCCGTCGTGTTGCCAATAGCCCATTCAGAGGGTTTAAAGTACGTATAATATAGAATAAACATGTCTAAAACAGTATTTTCACTATTTTAACTATTTGTCGTAGTGCCACCGACACCAGTAAATATTGGTTGGGAACAAGAACCAAAGAAAGTTTTTGCTTCTGTTTATGCGTTTGACAATGATGATGGTGAAGAGGGTAAAGTGACATACACTATAAAAGAAGGAAACAGACGGGTACATTTTTATTGTTCAATATGTAATTTTTACATGTTTACATCGTATTTAAGATGATATTTGAAAAGTGTGTATGCTTTTTAAAAGATGCATAAGTGTCTACATTTTTGTAATTAACGTAAGATTATCATGATTATAAATACTTTTAATTGCTTTAGCCCAGAAAACATTTTTTTTCTGTGCTGTACCATCCATTTTGTGGTAAATGTCTGTCTACTTTTGTCCACGTCACATTCAGATTTTGCAAATTTTAAGGTCTTTTCATTGTACAAATCATATGCAAGTGAAAAAACGTGATTTGGGAGATAAACAAAATATGAAAAATCAAATTACCCCAATAAAACAAAATTTGTAAACAGAATATCGATCTTTACATATTTATGAAAGCTATTACCTAAAATTTGATAAATGTTTTTAGGACTTCTTCGACATCAATATCATTGATGGAAAAGGAAATGTATTTCTCAAATATTGGTTAGATTCTTCTGTGAAAGACAATGACGAAGAAACGACATCGATAGTAAGGCTAATCATTGAAGCAAAGGATAATGGCACCATACCAAAGGCGAAGTAATAATAAATGCTTTAATTTTTTAGTCGGCATCTCTAAAAGAAGCAAAGGTGTACCAAAGGGGCAATCAAACATCATTATACCGAAAAGACAAAGACAAAATCGTTTAACAAAAAATCATAAGAACGAAACAACCATACAACAGCAAAAAACAAAAAAAGAGAACACACATAACAATAAAACCGCATTCAGCAACGTGATCTCGAGTGATCTTGAGTCGAAACAAGAGTGGACTCAGATGCTCCAGAAGAGTAAACAGTTCTTGCGTGCTATAGCACACCCGTCAGGTTGCAAAAGATCGGATCGATTTAGTATTAGTCAAACCCGGAAAGGATGGCATTACCAAACTCTATGTCAAACCAACATCTCTGCTCATCTTGGAGATAGAAATCCCAAATTTGTCTACAAGCACACGATGTCTTCCCTAAAATTTCTTGAATGGTGATGCGTAACGTAAACTCCATATGCAGGAACGGACGGATGTTGCTACACAGAAAGGGAAAGTTGACTTTTGGAAAGTTGACGTCATAAAGTTTGTCATATATCTTTGTACAAAGCCTTCCTAGTGACCTCTTAGAATCTGCAGTGTCCTTTATCTCAAGTTCCCTCGGATATATGATATGTAAATAGTCACGAAATCGAGGATTGTTTAGTTAAAGGACATAACTAATGTTACGTAATATAAAAAGTTTTAATGCTATTACAAGATGAAAATGATTTAGAATGGACAATTTCCATCAGTTATTTCGATTTTTTGTCATTTAAATAAGTCATTTAGTTGTAAATGGTTATAGAAGCAAAGATGCACCAATGTGGCATTTGAGTGTCAAAAGTCCGAAAGGGCAACGACAAAACCGGTAGACACGAACAAGAACAGCACTAAGAAACACAAAACACAAAATCAACCAAACGGAAACCAACAACGCAAACTCAAGTCGTACCAAGAGTGAACTCCGGTGCTCCGGGAGTGTAAGCGGTTCCTGCGTGCTATGCCACACCCGTCATTCTGCTAATTACCAATTCAGTGTGTCAAATCCGGTAAAGAAAAATAAAACAAAACCTTATTACAAACCAATATCTGCACTCATTTTGAAATAGAAATAGAAATCCCATATTAATCGTCTAGTGTATGATGTATACCGTAAAACTTCTTGAGTGAAGACAGTAACCTTGGAGCAACATAGCCCTGTGTAAGCAATCAAACGTGACGCTCTGCCAATGAAATCGATGTAAATGAGTAACGAATCATCTGTGATACGTAAACTCCACAAACCAGAGCGGACGGAATGTTGCTACACAAGAAGGGAAAATTGACGATTGGACAGTTGAAGTCATCATGTTTGTCATTGAGCTTGATTGAATGTTTTCCTTAAGAGTCAATTTTGAGATGTAGATTTAATTATGAAGCAGACTTCCTAGAATCCGTCCTGTCCTTTATCTCGAGTTCGTAAGGATATATGAGATGGATTAAGTCGTCAAATCGAGAATTGTTCAGCGAAAGGACATCATCAATATAACGGAACGCAAGGTTAAAAGAGAGAGAGCTAGTCTACGGTCTTTTTTGTCTAGAAGAGATTGTTAGAAGTCTACTTCATATGAATGAAGAAACAAGACAGCAACCAAAGGGGCACGATTGGTGCCCGTTGGAATCCCTATTGTTTGCTAAAAAAACGTCCACCAAACTGAACAAATGTGTTGTCGATAAGTTGTCGATTATAAAATTGAGCATGTCGATTATTTGGTCTTCTGTATATTTGTTCCTTTTTTAGACTCTTTATTACATGCGTTTTCAATTCTTAAAAAATCTGCATTTTATAAACTGTGCCAATCGTGATTTAAGTTTTTCATGCGGAATAGAAGTGTAAAGAGTAGAGAAATCAAAAGTTTTGATGCTCTTGCAAGATGAAACTAATTTTGAACTTAGAATCTAAAATAGTTCTTCAGAATCCACATTTGATCGATACCATTTCTAGAATAACAACAATCGTAATATTCCTGGAGGCAAGATTTAATTGCCGTAAGTATTGAAGTCAACAGAACTGAAAGAGGTTTAATGGTACATTTTGATGACCCTGCAATGAAGTGCTGTTTGTATGGATTTTTATGTAATAAAGGGACGAAACGTCATCATTGTCAGCACCAACAGAGAGCCCGAAATAGGAAAATTTTAGATTGGTGATTGTCAATAATTCCCCCCTTTGACAGTGTATGCGTTGCTATTGCTGATACAACCAACCCCTAGTTAGATGTCAAGCAAACAATATACATGTAGTGTTTTGTGCACACAAAAATGATGTTATTTAGTGCTTTGTCGTCTGCAGGTACACCAACATATTTGTCATGTAAGGTTGGCAGTGTTTCTGCAACATCAGCATTGTGTAAAATGGATATTGCTTTAGTGCTCATTGAGCCCTTTAAACAATTGATTCTTTTCAAAATAAATGGCCTCACAGCTTTCACCCACTATGACAAAAATGTAGTTTTTTCCTCTTGTTCTGTCTTGGTCCATTTTCTGGCAAAGTCTTCACCTGAATCCATAATTGTTTTAAAATTTTGGTTCCAGTTAACAAGATTTTGGTTCTGTAGCCAAAAAGTCGCGAAGTAAGTCATTTTCCATGATGTTCAGGTCACCAGTCATAACGTGGTCAAGGGGACTTTTCAAAAGAGCAGTCTGGAGGTTTTGCTTTAAGGTCATTGATTTGGAAGTCCCGCAACACCTGTTTGTAGTTGAAAACCTTAAGTGCAATAGTGGAAGTATTATAAAGATGTGGGAAAAATCAGTTTTAGACACCAAAAGATCCTCAGTTTGAAACCTCTTCCCATTTGCATGAGAATACCATTAGAAACATTCTCATCTCAATGAGTCTAAGCAGTTAGAATAAAATTGGTTGCTATATGACATAAAAAATGACAGAATATCAATAATAATATTTTGCACTAAAAGAACTATCATTGATATCCTATGGGCAGAACATACACACACATAACATGCTATGAGAGAATATATTATACAGGTTTTCAATGGACGTTCTTTTTTAGAGCTTCTATAACATTTTTATTATTCCAGTTTTTTTAAGTGAACAAACCTATCAGATTATAACTGTCTTATGATCTTTTATTCAGTGGATAGTTTTTAGATGAAGGTGATTTGGCAGCATAGAGCCTGATATAACCGACCATTTCTTTTGAAATGCATGTACCAAGATCTTTAGTTTCTTTGGTTTGCCTTTGCATTGTTTTGTTCTGGGCATTTGAGACCCAAAACAATCACTGATATTTTCCGTTCAATAATATTATTATCATTTTTACCAAAGTAGTAGCTTCAAAAAAGTTTTTTTGTGATAATCTAACTTCAGCACTACAACAGTGACTATTAGAATAGGTGGAAATGAGCCTTTACCTTGTGTTTCGGGGAACTTGCACCAGAAGAGTGTTCAAGACTTGCAGAAAGAACAGGAAAAATGGTCTTATGCTTTGTATGGTCTCTGTGGAGCATTGTGTGTTTCATTACTGACCACATTCGTAATTCTGTACAGGTAAGTAACATCATGCATGTCTATGCAGTGATTTTTTTATACATTTACTGTCTTTCACCTAAAGTTAATTTTCCTTCCGAACGGTAGATCTAAACTTATTATTAGAGAATTCTCACTAAACATATCTTCAAGATAATTCAATATAAGAGTTGGCGCCAAAGTTTTTGCAAAATTATTCGCTTCAAACCCCCAAAACAATTCCAACCATCTACATATATAATCCCTTTAATTAATAGATTACACAAATTTTGTGCAACATTTGGCTTCCCTGTTCGAACTTATTGGGTACGATAACTAATACTCCAAACAGTTCTTTTTGGATTTCGACCTTCTAGTATTTTGATTCAAATTTTGTCGATGAGAAAGTTCTCCTTCGAATACGCATTTAAGGCATAACGTTTACTAGATTAACCGTTTTATTTTTACCGTTTTGGCCCTTTTTATATTAAATAATGACAAATTAATGAATTGAAATAAGAGTTGCTTATTTGATCATACGAGAAATAATAGTTTTCTAAATTCTTTAAAGGTGGAAGTCAGCTTCTGGGCTACCACTTGACTCTTTAAAGCACCAAAACAAAAATGAGAAGATGGATGATAAAGGTGTCACCATCAGAAGTCTCACAACATACGAAAGTCTTGGACGAGCACAAAAGGAAAACCATCCATATTCTGTGTCTAATCAACAATTCGATCCAAATGGCAGAGGAAGAAAGTACCTGCAAGAAGATTATCGTCTTCCTGAACGCTACCAACCTAGTAAGGCTCACGATAATCAAGAACGTTGGCGGCCGATTGATTTTCAATCGGAATCCTTGCATCAGATAAGTCGGGATAGACAGGGGACATATATTGATTTAGACGAACCTGCCTCTTTAATATCGGTTTGTATTAATACTTAAAGATAAGAAAAAACAAAATTACCTCCAAGTTTAAATATTTATTAAGATTTGTTTGGGTCCGATGCAGATTATTTTGTTAAAATGATTGAACTGTCAATTTAAAACGCACAAATTAATCAAACATATTTAAGGGATATTTTCTACCAAAATCACATTTTTGCATCCCAATTTTTTTTTTATGTCATTTAGACCGAAATATAATAAAACTAAAAGAAAACTTTTAATATACATTTCTGCTTTAAACTTTGTTAATTTCCCTCAAAATTATTCAACCATGTTGATTGATTAAATGTTGACGTTTGTGACGCCAGATATATTTTTTGAGTATTAAATACAGCCATCAATCAGGATCTCGGATGTTTTGTTCCCGAAGACTTAAATTTGGTTACAAATAAATCAAATTAAATGTGAACTATCTAAGTAATCTGCATTACAAAAATGTGAGCCAATATGGTAATTTATTTGTTAAGCTGCTTTGGTGTGTTCGTCGCCATGTAGATTTTACACGGGTTAACACCTCGAGTTACATATTTTTTGCCGCGTAGGCGAACAACTCTAAAGGCAGGTTTAGAGCTCATGAGTATGAATTTTTGTAAAGCGTTATACAGTGAAAGCTGTTCAAACCGAACCCTGACAAAACTGAATTTCACGTTAAACCGAACACGTTCCCAAGTCCCATAGAATTTTTAATAAAATATATAGTAATTTATCCGGTTAAAACCGAATACTGCCCAAACCGAATACCGAACCATTCTTTTATTTCCCTTTGTTACATTAATCATGTTTAAAAAAAACTTATTCATACCGAACTCATCAGAGCTAATCAAGGATCATTAATCTTTTGAATAAACAAATCTAACATGTCAGTGGTGTATGGCTTTGAAAATCTGTTATTGTCAATTAAATGTTGTATAACATGTAAATTAGCTGTAATGATCAAAGGTGTCAAAATAATAAGGATATTATTATCAAAGCAGTACATGTATATGAGTTTTTTTTTATAACTGAATGACCAGTTTTAAAATTTTCTAATGGTTTGATTGCAACCAAAGCTTAGCTTTATAAGTAAATTGATTAGATAATATATTTTTATTTTGTTGAAAAATTACATTGACTCACACAGATAATTATAGTGGAAAAATAAACTAAGATGAACATTATGTTTCTACAAAAAAAAAGATATTTTTCGATATTTTTATACTTTGTGTAAAAGAATTAGTTAAACAAAACTTTAAAGCTACACTGAATTCAAAAATATATCTCAATGTCACTACTATATATAATAACATGTTCAATTTGATATCCTTTTCTTTTATTTGCTATTATTATTTCAATTTTTGTTATCTATTGTCAACTTTTGAATGAACCCTGAGAAAACCGAACACCTGTTCAAACTGAACAAACTCCAAAGTCCCATTGCTGTTAGGTTTGGACAGGTTTTACTGTAAATTTTATTTAGTGATGATTGTTGTTCGATTTTGAGATTAGTTGGGTACCCCCAACTTTTTTTTGTTGATAAGTAGACAAAACAAATTGTCTGTTGGCCTTTTTTGTTAGACTTAGTACAAAAAATATTATTGGTAGAAAATATCTCTTTAAGAATTATTTTTTTCGTTTTCAAACAGTTTATGTAATTAATCCAACCTTTTTAAGGAAAAAGAACTAAACCTTAGAAAATCACTTAAAGTCAATTCAGAAAATTAAGCCACTTTATACAAATATTCAAATGAAGTACACACTTTTACTATTGTGGTACAGTGGTCTTGCTGAAGTGACCTTTCCAAATATTTTTTGCATATTTTTGGTCTGGTTTAATCTTTTTAATTTTGAGTTCAGTTGTTTTGTAAAAAACGATAAAACAGCAGAACAACTACTGGTTACCGGTGTATGGTTGCTACATTAGGTAAAACCTGAAACAATTACAAAACAAGCAATTTGTTGCTATAATTTAAGTCCTGCAAAAACAACGCACCTTAATATAAGTTATTTTAAGTTAGTAAAGCATGTTATCGATTTGTGTTACTTTTCAGTCGTATAGCTCACGGTGAGTCAAAACCAAATATTGAATAACAACAAAATACAAGGATACATTATACCTAATTACTTGCTTACTTTTTTACTAAAATTATTTTCATTTTTGGAGCCCATAAGGCCTTTCCCTGCGAACTTCTGCTGAACTCTTTGTTGCATAGCTCACGAAAATACTTCTTTCTTTAACCGAGTGACTAACGTATAGCTTTTAATCAATAAACATCTTTTTAAAATTAAACAATACCAGCCCACAAATCTCTCTCTGATTTAGAAAGTAGGTGGTTGAATTTCGTTCATACAGTTTTTCATCTGTAATTACCTCGTTGGACATCCATATCTTGAAGGATTCTGTTCAAATATATGTATTGTTCTCCGCGTCTTTGCTCCACCTAGAAAAAGATAATCATTGATTTGGTCATCGAACTATCTTTTATCTTCATGTAGACTTTCCTTAGGTTTTCTCTGTAATGTCTTTTAATTCTCGTTGATTTTTTTAAGTAACATTCTGTTAGGCCTTGTGTCTCAATCCTAACATCCCCAAGTTCTTAAGGACAGCGATTATTTTATCTCCTTTCTCTACCAGCTATTTTATACAGTCATGCTTTCTTAAAGGAGGTATAAGAATTATTAATGGTTCATTTAACATTAAATTGAAGTGGTTGTCTTAATAATTTATGAAAGGATATGGAGTAAATGAACATGAGACCACAACCCATATGGTAACTCCAACTGCAATTAATTTTATGAGCCGTATGGTCTTTTCGGAAAATTATTCCTCATTAATGTTGAGTTCATTATATATATCTTACATCTTCCCATGGTGGCCTCTGTTCACTGTGCTTGCTTTACTTAGTTTCTGCTTGATCTTACTAACATTAGCATAATATTATGCCATATTATGGTCACTGCCTACATTTGCAATTCGCAAAGCTCTGACATCTGACGTGTATGTTTCGAAATCATTACATGATAAATTTGCTCTTTTCGACTGGTAATCATATATCGCTCAGGTTAGTTGTCGGATGTCCTTATGTTGTAATATGGCATCTTCTATAACTAGCTTATTTGTATTCTCAAAATTCTTCAACCCGTTCTACTTGTTTTTTTTTCTCCATTTTATGTTATGGACTGATCTTTTGAAGTCATTTTTCTTATCAACAGGAAGTGTAATTTGCAGGTGTATCATTTTAACAACACATTATATATTTAAATTATGTAATTTAAAAAAAATCTTTATTTGATTGGTTTCGGATGTCAACAGTTAAAATATCAAATAGACAACTTGGTGCATTATATTACAATTAATTTACAAAAATGTAGAAAATACAAAGTAATAAAAACACTCGTACCTTTCATCTTGAATATTGCTGTCAAAAAGTCATTCGAAGTGCATTTTAACCATGTTAACTGTGGTGTGAATGATATATTTTCAATAGTACGTGTATTTGGTACATTTGAAGCATGTTATTTTTTCTTCTTTATTTTAGTATAGGCTTTGAAGGAGGCAGTTTCTCACATTATAGTGTACCAGAAGCTGACTTTGATTAGCTAAAAAAACATCTTTCATGACATTTTCATGGAGCAAACATTGGTGACATGCACTCTTTAAAATATTTTTAAAGTTTGTTTTTGATTTACTCATGTTCATAATGCAGAAAATTTCTAATTAAGGTACGCTCGTGTGACATGAATTAGCAAAGAAACAATATACTTATATTATTCTATTTTTTAGGGGAAAACAATCACCTTTTTGAAAATAATTTTAAAATCGGATTAGCAGGTTTTAAGTTCACCTGAACCAAATGTCCAGGTGAGCTATTGCAATCACTTGACGTCCGTCGTCGTTAACTTTTCTTCAAACTTCTCATCTGAAACAGCTGCACCGATTCAAACCATATTTAGCACGTGATATTTGGTCGTGTGGTACTTTAGGGTACAATACCCCCACATAACTGATTTGGTGATTTTTGATTAGTCCCAAAACATAGCCGCCGTGGCAAAAAATAGAACATAGGGGTAAATTGCAGCTTTTTGCAAATAACTCAAAACAGCTACAGATATCAGAATCCTGGCATAACGAATATATACACTAGAATAAATGATAAGCACCTCAAGATCTATCTACCCTGAATTTTAATGAAAATCCAACAACCCATGTAGGATTTATTTTCCTTTTTGTGATTTTTTTGCAAATCTTACTCCTGTTAAGCTTAATATCTTAACAACTATATACAAGATATTTGAGAAATTGAAATTGCATATTGTTATGCACATCAAGATCTACAAAATATGTATAGTGCCAACGTTGTAGTACCTTTCCATTTAGGAGTTATTCCCCATTTTCAAATCATTTCCTCATTAATTAAAAACGTTAACCCTTCTGACACTTTAGGTCCACTTGAAACCAAATTTGATATGGTTATTTATTAGCATAGGGTGTATCGAACTATTGTGGAGATTCGTGATTCATCGTAAAACATGGCCGCTGTGGCTAAAAATAGAACATAGGGTTAAATTGCAATTTTAGCTCATTTCTTTAAAAGTGTGACAGATTTTTTTAATTCTGATATAAACAAATTAAAGTGATCTGCACCTCTGCCCTGAAAGAGTAATTGCCCTTTCATCTTGATTTTTTTTATAAATTTTGCACTTACAAAGATGTATCAACCTTACTATTATTTAGCACAGCATGATCTACAAAAAATGTAATAGTCAACATTGTAATACTGTTCATTTTAGGGGTTATTCCTGTTAAAATTTTGAAAGAAGAAAATAATTAAAAAGTTTCAATTGCTAAGATAATACTCTGCACAATTATTACTAAGTTAAACCATATTGTCAGATGACCCCCTTATTAAACATATGACCCTTTCAATTTCATATAGATGTTGCCTTATAGCCTTCAGGCATATAAGTCAAGTGAACGATTCTGGCTTCTGTCAGACATGTTAGCGGCATTAAGTTTAACTCGTGTTCGTCCGTTCAAATTTCCGTAAAATTGTCTGTGTTTTGCCCTTTGCAAGGGCATCTGTGTCCCATCCACACATTCTCTCATTATTTTCATTATATCCTAATTGTTACTGGTCTTATTAAAAAAAAAGTCATACGATTGTATTTTTGTTTAAACAGATTTCTTTATATACAAGATATAGCTCATTTTAATTTTTTCTATAAATTTAGTCGTAAGCAGATTCGTTTGTCATACGTATATACATATTTAATTTAATGCTATTTGTATGTGCTAAAAATTTTGTATTGATATTATATGCATAGCACTTTATGTAAATGAAATGCAAAAGAATAAGCAAATTAAAAAGACGTATTGAATATGACTAGTTTTGGTGCCTCTTTGCTTCTTCATGTAATACAAAAAAAAACAATTAACTTCAGAAATAATAAAATATTGTGAAAAATATTTAAATGTTTCCAACATTTATATTGTGTCTCACAACTATGTTGTGTTTTGTGTTACTAAACCCTAATATCGCAATGGAAGAGGGAGGTTTGGCGCCATAAAACCTGGTTCAACCCACCATTTCTTTTGAAATGCCTGTACCAAATCAGGACAATTGCGATCTCCATTTTTTCTGGTATGTCTTTGCCTTGTTTTATCTTTTGTTCTTGGATATATGAGATTGATCATCGCAGTTCGGTAATTTTGTTGTTACCTTTATTTGCGAAAGTACTTTATAGTTCTCCAGTTTTATACCATCATAAAACCTGGTTTAGCCCACCATTTTGTTTGAAATGCCTGTACCGAGTCAGGACCAATTCTCCGGTATGACTGATTCGTTTTTTTCATTTTTTCTGGACTATGAGAATGATCATTCAAGTTCGGTAGTTTTGTTATTACCTTCATTTAAATTTTATTAAAATAATGATTGAACGTTCAGTCTTGTCTACAGTTAAAGGCATACTGGTTCATAAGAGCTCTAGCGGTCAGTGGAGTACAAATCTTTGATAGGTAACTGACAAACATCTGTGGCGCATCCAGAATTTTTTTCAAACAGAAAGGCGCACAATTAAAAACAATATAGGGCACTCTTGTTTCATATGGTTCCTAACCAAATTTTCCTGTCAAACAGGAGTGCGCGCGCCCGGCACGCCGGTTCTAAATCCGCCCTTGAACATTATCACTAAGTTGGCCAAAAAATACTTTTTTAACATTTTCACGTGACTTAAAATAACGCTAGTTATATATCTTAGGTATGGATGGCGTTTATACAAAATATTTGGACAAGTTGTAACAGTAGGAAATGGAAACACTTTTGTCGATTCCATTTGGCATTGTTTATTATTGCCAAGTGCAAACAAGTAGCTACTTGATTAAGATGCACTGGATTTATTTTTATTCAGACTCAACGATTTTCAATAAAACATGACTACATCAATAACGTACACAATATTCTCTTTCGAGTTGTTACGATGCTTAAAGTTATAATATTTTGTTAAATTTTAAGGATTGGAGGGGACTTTCTTGTGACTTGCTTTCAATCACAATTATTAATGAGAGTGCTGAATGAAAACAAATATTGTTTTGGCAATAATGTTCACAGTTTAATCAACAATATATAATATAATATTTGGAATATATAAATATTAAATTTAATGTCTATATGTTGGTCGCCGCATATTATGGCAGACCTTAGATGAAGTTTAGCAACTGCTATAAATATGTATATGTATATTGGAAAGTTAGCAACCCTGGGATACAGAGGCCACTCTGAAACAAGTAAAGTTCATAAAAAGGGAACCAGTGCAGTGAAAAATCTGCCATAATGAGAACGCCTTTGTCATCAATTCAGATATGTAGGTGTCCGACTCCTAGATCTGCTCTCTCCAGTTAGGGCGTCTTGTCTCGTCCATAAACGATGCCAGGATGGGTCAATCATGTGACCTTAGTATCCTGACCTGCAAATATTAACGGAAAAAGAGAAACCGCCGTATGTGGGTGGGTGGATTTAAGTAAATTATTTCACCATGTCTTCGGCGACGCTTGAAAGATCTGGAATAAACTGGTCTCCGATGAAAGGTATAACTAGAAACCAGTGCTAAACCTAATCAACAATTTACGGTCGGGATATAAGTACCAATGTGGATGGAACCAACGATAAATTCAGGCTTCCTTCAATAAAGGAATTTAATGCACAGTACATTAAATTCACAGTTTAATCAACAATATATAATATACAGACCCTCTAAAATTCAAACTAACCATTTTTGCGCTCATCGTGCGCTCATCGTGCATTCATCGTGCGCTCATCGTGCACTCATCGTGCGTTCATCGTGCGCTCATCGTGCGTTCATCGTGCGCTCATCGTGCGTTCATCGTGCACTCATCGTGCACTCATCGTGCGCTCATCGTGCGTGTGAATGGTTTAGCGTGTGAGCGGTTTAGCGTGTAGATGAACGTTTAATCGTGTAAATGAACGTTTCAATCGTGTAAATGAGCGATTCGATCGTGTGAGTGGTTTAGCGTGTAAAAGAACGTTTCAATCGTGTAAATGAACGTTTCAATCGTGTGAATGAGCGATTCAATCGTGTGAGTGGTTTAGCGTGTAATTGAACGTTTCAATCGTGTAAATGAAAGATTTAATCGTGTGAATGCATATTTCGAAGGTGCAAAGACAGCTATATACAGAAGTTTACATTGTCGTGATTGTAGTCTTTTCATTTTGGTTATCTTTTCAAATATAGGTACATATTATCCATAATTTTTATTTTTGATTAAACATGCACGAAAGTCTCCGTGGTGTAAAGACCTAGTATAAATTAACTACACGAATAATAAAATAATTAAATAAATAAAAATGGGCATTTATCTGATTTTTTTACTCAATTTGTTAATATAGGATATTGTGTTTTATTTCATATGTTTATGCGTGTTCCATCACAGGCCTAGGCAAATGACCCGCCTCGGACGCGATTCCGCTAGAGGTATATGTATGATACTGCACATTAAGAAAAACATAATAATAATTAAAATATATAATGTTCAATAAATACTGTTTGATGTCATAGACTTTTTTTTCAGTGACAAGATTTGAATATAAATAAATGTTTACCTAATAGCGAAAGGTTTTAATGTATATCTCGGAAAAGGTGAAGCAGGTGAGGTGAGGAGTATGATGGCCTCTAAGGAAATACTTTTTTTGTAGGTGGTTCCCTTGGAATGGGGTTTAACTTCGTGCTTTGCTGTGTATTATCGAAAGGGGAGTTCCGAGACTGGACTCCCCCAAAGACTAGTTTAACCCCGCCACATTTTATATGTTTTTTTCACTCGTCGTCTTTATGTTATTTCTTTTTTGCAATTGTCAAAAAAAAAGGTTGAAAGAAAGTCTTTCTTTTAAGCGTATGCATTTTATTTTAGTCTAGAATTAAAAAATTGAGCAGCGGCACTTGCATGGTCACACTGAGGCAGTTTGTAAATTAAGATTTATATACATAGAAAATAATGAGATGTGAAATAAGTGTACGCGACATTACCTACAATATTAACGATATTTTTTTTTTAATCCACAACGAAAAACAATATAAATGTTGTGTCCCGTACACTCGGTTTATAGTCCACATCTTATCGTTTTCTTGAATCATTCTTAATAGAGATTTCTTGACTTGCTACGTATCAAGCACGGTTGCTACGTATTGTAACCGTAACACGTTTTCGGGAGAAATTATTGATGAACTAATATTCAATTCTGTCGATAACTCGTTTAATGCTTTCATTTAACTATACATTGATGCTAAATAGATTTTATAACAGTTAATAATCATCAAATTAATTGTCATGAGAAAATAATATCGAATTGTCTCAGAATTGTCCAAGACAGTAAAAATTTGAAACTAAAAATGGTTTCATTAAAATAGCAAAAAGTCGAGGAAATAGACTCGTGACGATTAATTCAAGGGTATAAGCATGGACTTATATGCTATATCTTATAAAATAACTCCGTGGTATAAATATAATTGACCCTTTTATCAAGTCAATTATATATGAATGTAATATTGTACATGTAGTTTAGTTTTTAATTTATGAAATAAATATTAGGGAATAAAAATTAAAACTATAAAGTGTTCAGATAAAGTAGAGAGGTGCACATATACAGTATGTCAAAAAGATTGTGTAATAGTGTGAAAATCTGTTAAAATAGTACCCTGAGGTACATATAATGAATAGATTGACGAACACCAATTCGATCCTCAAAATACCCCCTGATTTTCAATCGGGGCTATATGATAATATGGCTTTTGGGGTTAATTGATTTGACTTAGTAAATATCTGTTATGTAGTTTTTTTCAGTCATCTTAAAAGTTGGCCTTTTTGTAGATTTTCTTTCCTCTTTAGCTACTCTTCTAAGAAATTTATTATAATAACAAATAACTATCAAATCCACACCCACTTCTAAAATAATGGGAAATGTTTCTTATAACATGTGCGTTCGTTCGTCTGTCTCTCTATCTGTTCGTTCACAATTTTTGTAACTCATTTCCTGGGCTTCCACTGTATGGCTTTATTTCACAGGCACTTGTTTCTATCAATAATGGGGGGTCGAGTATGTATAAAATAAGCCTTATTTAATACATACTCGACACCCCATTATTGATAGAAACAAGTGCCTGTGCTTTATTTCCAATTTGGTTTACAGAGTTGACGAAAAATATTGAAAGCCAGAAGGAAAGATAAAAAGATTTCAGCAGTTAGAGAGAAACCACATTCTGAAGAATTTCTGCTCACTGACCAAGAACACAATCCCTGGCGTCCTCCGCCGAGCACAAAAAGATCAAAGTCGGCTCATTAAAAATGGGAAGCCCATAAGCAACAGACCTGAAAATGCATCCCACCATACGAACCCCTACCTGAAGCTTCTTACCAAATATTGAAAGCCTACAAATAATAGTAGCCGAGAAATCTGTTACAAAATAATGGTACGACAGAACACACATACGGATGGACACAACACATTTATAGTATTATCAGTATTTTTTGGCGCGCTGCGAAAAAATAATTCGAATAAAAAAATCTATGCCCCCTCCCCCCTTAAAATTACATCTTACTTAATGATTATATTTTTTCTTGTGTGGTATTTTACCTGGCCGCTAGGGGGATTATAATTTTTTTAAGCAAAGATAATCCCTGAGAAGAGTTCACTTGTCACTGTGGTACGTAACACAACCGTAACTCAACGGTTACTTTCCTAAGAACGATTCGTTGATTTAACTAAAGACCGAACATGCATTTGAGATCATTTTCTATTAAAATACACATTTTTTGGCAACGATTAAACGAGAACTCCATTAAAAAACTAAAATACATATTTAATTTTAACTTTACAACTTGAAACTCGTGCAAAATAAGCTTGTTTTCGTCTTAAATTAACTACATGACCAATAACCGCTCCCCTTTCGTTGAACGGTAGCAACCGTATGAAGTTGAGAATCTCTAATTGCACGTAGCATTATTTCCTAATACAGTATTAAGTTTATTTTTTTACTTCGGAATAGCAACACTTATTTATAAGATACAACACAACACATAAGAACATAGTACAAAACCCAGCAACACAATTACAGAAAAATAGAAAACAAAAACTTTAAAAAACGTAAATTACGCATCGGAAAAATACTCCGGTGCGTCTAAACACACCAAGGACTTCTTGATGCACCAGGGAATTAAAAAGTGCACCAAGGACACAAAAATACTCATTCTAATTTCATAACCTAAGTAAAAAGTGCAAATTTAAACTGGCATGATATTGCAAATACAAGTCTTTATAAAAATAATTTTGTCAATTCGATTATGAGTAAGGGGAAAACCATGGAGGGTGGGGGTATAAAAGCTCTTAAATCTATTAGTTATTACTTTAATTTTCTGGGGTGGTCATAAACAGCATTTTGTAATGTAAGAAACTTTCTTGGGCATTCATTATTAATTATAATCAAGAAATATTTAATTTTAATATTTTATTACTTAAAATGTACATGTAACTGTTGTCTCATAACAAATAAACAATTACGGTTACTAGTATATGTATCGTGATATTTTTTCATCAACTATCAATCTTCACGTGTGCATAACTTGTCACAGCAGGTTGATTGTTTGGACGCGGATCAAAACCGACAGGCGGATGTTAATTGAGGTAGGTCACAGCATGACACTCCAGGTATCGCGATCGACAGGTGTTAAAATGTAGACTCTGAACATGTCAAATAAACAAAAAGGTAATTTATTAAACAGGAAATACACAAAATTTGAAGAAGACAAAATAATTTAAAGAAAAAAATAAAAGAAAAGATACAATGCCCTTAATAGGTCACCTTTTCAGCCCACCAAGAAAGGAAAAAAAAGAAAATTATATCATAAAATGTCTTGTTGCAATGGTTAACATTTTTTTTTAATAAATGTCTATAGTTTAAAAGCTTTTTCTATTTTTTAGTAAATGGCTTGAAATGAACCACCACAAATGATTTTAACATTGTGCCTACGGGAAAGTGGCGCAAATGAGAGATATATATCCTTCCCGGAAGTATAGCCTTGCACGCGGAACCAGCTCCATATTTTATTCAAAAACTTGTATTACTAAAACACATCTTTTGTGAAAGTTTCAAGCTGGTTCCGCGTGCAAGGCATACTTAAGATTTAAAAAGACTATTATTTTTGAAGTTGTAATCAGTTGTTAAAAAAATTGCGAAATGTCTCCGTTTTCTCCGTTTTTCTTGAGATCAGCGGTCATTTCGATTTCAAAACTGTTGTTTAAAGTATTGTATATATATGATGAACCTTCTATAGAATTCTCAACGGTGGATTCAAGTATATTAGCACAAAATTTTATTTTATTGAAGCCCTACCTTAAAATTTTCTTTAAATCAAGACGAAATTTTCTTTAAAAATGGGTCAATTTTGAACCCGATTTTCAAAGCTGTGTTCGTGCAAAAGTATTGAAAAGTAGTCTTTTGCAACAGTACAATCATTTTGCTGCAAAATAAGATATAAAATAACAAGCTTTGAAACATTTTATATTTTTCGTCTATAGATGGGCCAAAATAGGGCCTTATCGCAACCCATCCTTGACTTTAAAAAACAAAAAGAAAAAGTCGATTCGTCTGTAAAATAAAGAAGAATTTTTTTCATATGACACAATTTTCCCGCGTAAATCTCCAAACAAGAAGTAGTGTTCACTTTTGGACGTGCAGTTGGTCACGCTGAACCACCCTATTAAATTTTTCTAATGAACGGAAAATACATGACGAAAATTTGCAAACTAATTTTCATAAATATGTTCATATCGACCCAGTCCCGAGACAAAAAATAGTGGTCGTACAGGTCTGCATAGTTACAACTTTTGATACTGGATAATCCTTCTTTCAAATGTACATTTAAAACCATGACGGCATCCTCCCAAGTCAGGTTTTAGAGCCCACGTCCTGCTCCATCCTCAGGGATCACCACAGTTCAAAATCCAAGAGTGGTGCAAATCTGCAATGACGCTTTTCACTATCTCAAAAATTTTTACATTACATTTTTTTTTAATTCAAAATAGTGTTATAAGTCTTGTTTTTTTGTTTTTGGCTATAAATCACAAAATACATACATTTTCTATTAAAAATTACTATTGTTTATAGGCATAAAGTCAAACTTTAGTGTGGAGCTCAAAATTCAAGGGTGGGGGAAACAAGTTCAAGAGCGGGGGAGCACCGCCCTTGAATAGCCTGTGGTGTACCCTGATCCTCCTCATGTTTTAGTTAACGTCAGAAGCGGGACGTGGACTCAAAAACCTGACTTAGGAGAATTCCATGACAGAACTAGAAATACCAATGTACCGATAGACGGGAAAACGAGCACGAATAGAACTCAATGCCCCCAACATATCATTGCGAAGTCTAAAAAATAATTATTTTTTCTTTTTGTATTATATTGATTAAATTGCGTCCGTACGTGCGCCATACGGCTATAGTTGGTATATTTAGTAACGAACGCAATTTTTATCCATCCTAAAATATACGTCTGGTTTTTTGAGTATTTTACAATCAATTTTGTTCCTTCGTTCGTCATATACTCCAACTGACGTAACTCTGCTTCTTCCGGTCTTAGGATGAAGCTTTATTTGAGTATAGGGTGCGTTTTAATGTCCAAAACGACATTTACTTCAATGTTAAATTTTTTTTCCAACCTAAAGTATGTCATGTTTTCAGATAAAACGACGTACCCACGTTTTACTTATATGCAGGAAATTGGACATATTATAAATTACACTTTAAAGGACAAACATTTAGCCATTCATTTATATGTCCGTGCGTCTAACTACCACATAGCCCGGGTTAAGTGCACTTAGCCCTCAAACATGCACTTAGTTAAAGATAATGTTATAGAGTGTTAACAAAGGTAGTATACCCTTTCTTACTTTTATAAATATCACAAGCCAAAAGTTTTGTAAAGATAGAAGAAAATGAGATGTGGAATAAGTGTACGCGACACAACCTACATTATAAACGTATATTTTAAATATCCACAATGGAAAACAGCCAGCAACCTTCAATGTGACCAGCGGTCGCTGCTCGTTAATTTTGTTTTAATTATAGAGAGTTTTAGAAAACCCTTTGATCTGCCGTTAGCAAATTCCGTCCACCACTGCGTGTTCGTCAGTCTGTACTTGGTTTAAATTCTTACAGTACCGTTCATCACTTGGTGTCCGTCTGTCAATGTCCCGGTTGTGAAAAAAAAAATGCGTGAAAACTAAAAATAATAAATGAACACACAAAAAATATATAAGTATATCGTCCATCACATGGTGTCTGTCTGTCTGTCCTTGGTTTCCTATGTTACATGTATGGCCAACTTTTTGGTGTTTGTCTGTTATAGTCCCGGGTGTGATTTTTACGCATAACTTTATAGGTTTCTGAAAGAACACTAAGTCCCAGTCGGGGTCCCAGTACATGTACTTCATTTTATACGTTTCAAATGTCTTTCTTTATCAAATAAAATATACACAAAAATGAAGATGAACGTTTCCCTTCATGATGAATGTGAAAACAACCGTTACGACTAACCGAACTCATTATTTGCATGTGTACAAACAGGTACATGTAATAAACAAAATACAGGTGGCATATAGATAACGGATGTTTAATGTGAAAGATCACAGCGGGTATCTAAGGGGAAGAAAACCACGGGTGATGATCAGGACCTTGTTAATTAATAATCATTATCAAATGCAAATTATTCCATTAAGAATTAAAAGCATATTACACGTAAAAACAAATTTAAAATAAAACATATCGACAGTATATATTGTTACAAATAATACGAGGAAATAATAATATTAAGGTCCAAATAAGTGACTTTTTAATAAATGGAGCAATCTTTTGCAAATGATCCGATAAAGACCATATTTCAATGAGTTATTTTCGTTTGATTAAATTTCTGTTTTAGAATTTCAAAACTCTTCTCTTATGAAGTTATATTTTATACGTACATCCTTATTTTGGTTGGAAATAAGATAATTAACGGGAATCGAAATTTTGGCAAGTTTTGGCATATTCTGTTCTCTCGTTTTATTTATTTTATATCTTCCTCTTTAAATTACGGCGTGACTCGTCGAATTTTTTTTATCATAACGTATCTTTATTTCTGAAAAGTGGCCGCTGCATTTTACACAAATATTTTTCCGTATTTTAAAAATTAAATTTCATATTTAGATTAAATTTTCTTAGATAAGAATAATTTGTTGTAATTAGGTCTTTTAAATTAATTAAAGAAACAAAATAAATTTGGGATTTAATTTTTGTTTAATATTGTTTAATATTTACAAGTTGAGAGAAACATGTATCTTTAATGTAGTTCAGATCGACATTTTTTTTATATTAATTACGGCTCTGTCTTATTAGATTTTGCACAAATGGATTAATTTAAATGAATTTATTAATTTGAAAACACTGTCATTGTCTGCTGGATCCGTATTTGACTTTGGCATATGATTATCTTCATCAATTGGTAATATAAGGCGAGTATCGGAGAGTTCTCTGATGGTATATAGTAACAAAAATAATAAATTAATTAATTTAAAAATAAGAAAAAAATCGAATGAAACAAAAATAATATAATTAAAAATAGAAATGATAATAAAATAAAATATAAAAATAAATAAAATGTATTTTATATTATTTCCTGCCGATTTGTCGCATAAATCCTATTACTGTACAGAGGAATATTAAATCATATTTCTAAGTGTGAAATTCGAAGGAGTTTTTAAATAAAGAATAGTACTTATAATAAAAAATATATGAAAATAAAAACGAAAAAAATCTTTTTACACTAAATTTTACAATTATTTGTATGCTGGTATCTGAAAACTATAACTAAAACATGTTTTCATTTTCTCTGCATGAATATTAAAACGTTCATCGCTCATCGTGCGTGTGAGTGTTTTTGAAAACGTTCACCGCTCATCGCTCATCGTGTAACATTCATTTGAGTGGTTAATCGTGTGAAATCCCCAATCGTGTATTTGAGCGATTCAATCGTGCGTGTGAGTGTTTAAACGTTCATCGCTCATCGTGCGTGGAACGTGTATCGTGCGCTCATCGTGCACTCATCGTGCGTTCATCGTGCACTCATCGTGCGCTCATCGTGCGTTCATCGTGCGCTCATCGTGCATTCATCGTGCGCTCATCGTGCGTGCGTTCATCGTGCGTGTGGTTAGTTTGAATTTTAGAGGGTCTGTAATATATAGTGTTTCGCATTTTCAATATTTTGGAAGAGAGCCTCTGATGAGTCTCGAATAGACGAAACGCGCGTCAGGAGTAGCAAAATTTATTATCTGGCACTTTGTCGTCATTTTTATTTCAAGTGTCCGAACAACCGAGAATTAAATTCGTCTACCTTTATAAGACAATCAAAAATCAAAGCTATATCAGATCAATATTTTACATTCACTGCGTGAGAAGTAAAAGATTAATTCAAAATCATATCAAAACAGAATTACGTTACATTTTCTTCATTTTTATATATATTTTTTACTTTAATTTTTGCATGTTTGTTGATTTGATACGGTTGCGTTTGGTGTGGTTACCACTTGAAACTTAATCAGTACTTAAATCTGGAAAACCATGATGAAAATTAACTAAAAATAAGAAGAAGTAAAACATCAAACAAAGGACACTTCTAAATCTAGATACCGTACATCGGGAGGGGGGTTCAGATGTGTATATTTTTCGCTATTTTTGAGGTTGGTAACAATCTGCAAATATCACACACAGTGAAAAATTTCCGTAAAAGTGATTGTTTCTGTTCCTTTACCTTAAAAGACACAGTCCTTTGTCTTTCTTTTTACGAATTCTAATTCATTGAAATAAGTTCCCTGGTGTGGATGACAAACGACGAATCACAGTAATTAATTGTGCAACTTACTGATAATTTGCTCATTGCTTAATTGTTTTACAAATGTATAACTATGAAATAAAGGTAATAGCAAAACTACCGAACTTGAATGATCAATCTCATAGTCCAGAGAAAATGACAAAAACGAATCAGTCATACCGGAGAACTGGTGGATCGCAATGGTCCTCACTTGGTACAGGCATTTCAAACGAAATGGTGGGTTAAACCAGGTTTTATCGCGCCAAACCTCCCTCTTCCATTGCGATCTTAGGATCCGGTAATGTCCATAGAACACAACATAGTTGTGAGACACAATAGGGATATTGAGGTGATCATCTCAGTACAGCACACCAGTCAAACACTAATTAAAACAATTAACTATCATATCTTTTAACTCAATTTTGAACTTTTCTACTAGTGGCTGATAACGAAGAATGAATTTTTTTAGTGATCGTATGAGACGTATTTTCTTATAGCCCTGCTTCAAAAGTCGATCACGAAGAAACCGGTGTCTGATCAAAAAATCTGTGAAATGTGTGCAAGCTCTGGCATATCGAATAAGTTGAGAAATATAAACACCGTATGCAGGAGAAGTAGGTATATTGCTCTGTAGATTAGGAAAATTAATAATTTGAAAATTAAAATCGTCTCGTTTATCGTAAATTTTTGTACTGAGATGACCACCTGGGTCAAATTCGAGGTGCAAATCCAAGAAAGACGTGAAGCAATTAGATTCGGTGGTCTCTTTAATCTCCAATTCCGGAGGATATATTGAAGGAATCCAACTACCAAATGAAGTGTTATTGATAGAAAGGACATCATCAATATATCTGAATGTTAGATTAAATGACCTTGCCTCTTTCATCTTCTTGTTCTTAACGAGTCCCTGAAGAAATTCAGTCTCGTAAGAGTATAAAAACAAATCGGCGAGGAGAGGAGCACAGTTTGTCCCATTGGAATGCCGATTTGTTGTTGAAAAATCTCTCCTCCGAAGGTGACAAATATGTTGTCAATGAGGAAATCAAGCATACTGCAAACTTGTTCCAGTGTGTAACAAATTTTATCTTTGAAAGATGTTTTGGAAAAGAATGTAGAATTATAACCCAAAACAACAAAATTCCTTGAGTTTGAAAAGGCTTTTTCGAGAAGTTTTTTCAGGCGAAAAATTAAGTTAAAGATTGTTTTTATTAATTTAAAATTAAAAATCAATAATCATTCAATAAATTGTAGTTATGTAATGTGTTTTTCTGTGATTTTTTTTTCAAATAGCAAAAATTAAACACAGCAAAAATTTAACCCCCTGGTTTTGGAGAGAAATTGCGCAAATAATTCGACTCGGAAAAAAAACCATGTGGAGCTAATACTGTATCTGAATATGATTATGTACATGATCCGAAGACATCATCGCACAAAAAGAACTTTAAACTTGATATAAAATTATTTAATATATAGAAAATCGTTATTGTTTTATCTTCATTTCTTTATTGTAAAATGTTCATCAGATACAAGCAATCATGTGAAAATCGGGAAGTTGAAAAGGGATGAGTTTAAGTTATTACAAATTTGAAATTCAAAGCACGAGTGTCGTGTTGTATGTAATTTCAGCCCTATATGAATAAAATTTCACCATTAACTGCATGAAACAGGATTAAAAAGTCTTTCTTTGTTGTCAACTGTAACCGTATCTTTATATAAGTACATTTGAACTGAAACTTTTTTGTAAAGATGTAATATTTTATTCGATCTTTATAAAGTCATGCCATAATTCCCCATCCAATTTTCTTACAGAAACGCCCTTGGGATTTCAATAAAACATATTCTAATACGCAATAAAATTCGGTTTGTCATTGTCATTTATGGCCTAATAAATCATAATCCAAATACAAAATGATATTTTTATAATATATGCGTGACCGTCCAAATATAATATTTTGACACTATAGGCTAAGATCGACTAAAATGGAATACATAAATTAAATATTATTTTTTACAAAATCCCTTATTTTCTTAAAGGCCCGGGTTCTGATAAAGTCGATCTAATCATAAACTGATTTGATCTTAAAACGCAATTGTTGGCTTTGTTTCATTATATACATTTGTACATATAAGACAGTAATGTGAAATGAACTAACTATGAAATGATACAAAGTCTACTTATTCGACGAAGGACCCATTATGGATTTTGTCATGGCAGCAACAACTCAATGATTTTGATTTCACATTTTTGAGTAACAAGCTTTTATGATGCATAATTCTTTTATCATTTATAAAAATATTTTCCTTCTTTTCATCCCATTTATCAACATCTCAACCAGTTGTGAAAAATGTTCTTATCCTCTAGATAAAATTTTGATCAAAGCGTAATTGCAAGTCCAATTGATGATCAACCTCTTGCATTTTATTACATGTACATGTAGACATTAAGAGAAAAAATTAAAAGAAACTGAAAAACTCGAGGGTTATGGAAATTCTAACAATTCGGGAAATATCTTAATCGCTCTGCAAACCTCGCATTTGAAATAACCAAATTATTGCCTTTGATGTTAGAAATTCCATAATCAACTCAATCGCAATGTAGAAGCTATATTTACTTAATTTTAGTTTTTTATCATTGTTTAAAATACGAATGTTACATCATGATATTGGTTGGTAGACGACAAATAAAGCATAATTTTTGGTTGATACCCGATTCAGATGGTATGAAGCATAAGTAAAGCAACGTGTGATTAAAACAAGAACATGTCCAACAGACATAATGCCCCATCTCACAACAATTCGAACGGAGGGACGGAAGAATGGACGCACAAGCGAACCCGAACACTTTGTTAAGACATTCTGAATCCAGTTTAACGTTACTAAAACTTGATTGATATGAATGAAAATGAATGCAGAGGATCAGTTTGAATTCGACCGACAAGTAAATCAGTAAAGTAACAAGACCAAAACAATCATGATCACAAGCATACAAGTGTACAATAGTGGTGCCATGATTTAATGTTGTTCTCTTGTTTATTTTATATCAAACATTTTTAAAATATTGCATTTTGTCGAACGAATTGGTGTCGAGATCAGATTAGATTTTGTTATGTGTTTTTGTCTGTTGTTTTGTATATTCCTCTGAGTAAAGTTAGAAAATCAAATACTGTGTGGTGAAAACGCGAAGAAAATAAATGAAAATAAATCTACTTTAAAAGCTCCTTTTTAATGCATAAAAATGCTTGATTCAGACTTAAATAGGCTCAGGTTGTCATTAATTTATCCAAACCCAAAAGTAGTCATCTAAATCAAGTTTATAATTTCATCACTTCATCTTATCCGTCTGTTAAAACACTTGTTTAGTAGGATCAAATAACAATTCATATTTGCCTTGTTCGGTTTAAATCGTTTCAATAACATCCTACAAGGGTTGTCTTTAAATGGGTTTCGCAGTGACTAAACAAAATAATAAGATGAAAACCTGTTTTTACTATTTTTAAGTGCAAGACAACTTAAATAGAAGAAACCAACCTCATTTTCTGCTTTTAAACAGTTCATATTATAAAGTGGGATAAAGTCTGAATTTTTCAACTGGCTCAATGGTACTAAACGAATTTATATAACATTTGGTCTTGTAACTTTGTTTCTATAAATATTATCATCTCAGTTATTTTTGTGTTTCCATGTTTTACATGTTGTCTGTTTTTTGTCCCATTCTTGTTGGTGTTAATTGGTTTTGTCTCTGACCTTTCGGACTTTTAACATTCTGATACCCCATTGGTACCTCTGCTTCTTTAAAGCTTAAATTAATAAACTCTTCTTATTTCAGTTTCAATATCGGGGGACGAATCCAGATTCTTTTTTTTTCGGAATTTGCCATGATGTCCGCAGCAAATAGTCCAAACTCTTTTTTTTAAATGAAGTATATGCACTTGTGAAGTTGGCTTTAATAATTCTACTTTCCATATTAAACTATCTTTTCAAAAAGGTCATCCTTTTGTGATTCCACGAAGCATTCAATGTGTACTAATTATTATATCCTAAACTTGATACTAGTCGCGTGAATATATGCACTTTGTTTGTCTGTCTCAAAATTAGTGTTAAATTGATTACTTTGGTCCAACTGACCAAATAAAAATATGAGCCTAGGCCGCGCCATGCTCAATTGATCTACTATAACAGACAAATAATTAATTTCAAAGAGGTCTGCCTCGTTGCTCTTTTGCTCATCCGAGAAATACTATTTGATTTTTTGGGGTTCTATTCCAGCTACTTTATTTTATATATGTATTAATCAAAAAATGTGATGCCTTGATTCTGATTTACGTAAAAACAAAAAAATAAAAAAGGAAAATTATCATCAAAATGCATTGTGAAAAAATAAAGAGTTAAACAGCTTTCATGAGCTGTCAAAGAAGCAGAGGTACCAATCGGGGATCCGAATGTCATAAGTCAGAAAGGGCAAATACAAAACTAGTATTTTTAACACCAACAAGAACAAGACAAAAAACAGACAAAATGTAAAACATGGAAACACAAAATAACTGAATATCAATTAACAACGCGAACTCCAGTCGAAACAAGAGTGAACTCAGGTGCTCCGTAAGAGTAAGCAGTTCCAGCTTGCTATAGCACACCGGTCGCATTCCCAAAAGTCAACTCAGCGTGTCAAATCCGGTAAAGGAAGAAAAAACAAAAATCTATAACAAACCAACATCTTATCGAAATCCAATATATGTTTATAAGTGCATGATGTCTTCCGTAAAATTTCTTGAGTGAAGACAGCAACCGAGGAGCAACATAACCCTGTGTGAGCATTTTTTGCGTCAGACGTGACGCTCAGCTACGAAAATCGATGTTAGTCCTGCACGCTCTGGAGTAACGAATCAAAATTGAGATACGTTAACTCCATAAGCTTGACCAGACGGAATGTTGCTACACAAGAAAGGAAAGTTGAAGTCATCTCGTTTGTCATAGAGCCTTGTTGAAAGTCTTTCTTCAGAGTCAATTTTGAGATGTAGATCTAAATATGAAGCAAATCCCCTAAAATCCGTTGTGTCCTTTATCTCAAGCTCCTGGGGATATTATGAGGTGAAGACAGTCACCAAATCGGGAATTGTTAAGCGAAAGGACATCATCAATATAACGGAACGTGAGGTTGAAAGAGAGAGCTAGTCTATGTCTAGAAGAGATTGTAAGAAGTCTGCTTCATATGAGTAAAGAAACAAATCAGGAAGCAAATGTGCACAATTAGTGCCCATTGGAATCAAGTCAGTAAGCTAGTTGTTATGGCTTGCGGTTTCGGCGATTTGTCAGGAAAATGAATATGAAAGGGTGATACATTGTACATGATGATGAAGTTCAGGAAAGGGGGACAAAAGGTCAGTCGAGGAGGAGAAGAGTTTTGACTGTCTCTGGAATAGGTATCTGCATAGGGATCTCACAGTCCTACTCTGACATGTAGCAGGGTTGTTTTACGTGCGAATAACGTGACATTTTTCCCAACTCGGTGCACCACTATGGTTTGAGGTTTGTTTTTCCGGATTATAGCCTGACGACCCAGACAATCATATTGACAGGGCTGCTCTATTCAACCACCTGGGCCACACAACCCAGTCGAATTGTAAAGCGAACCTGACCCTCTGTCAGGTTTCTTAGCGCTCTTTAGTGGATTTTTACTGACAAGCTTAGCGCTGTGACCTTACTTTCTCGGGGAAAGAAACCACCGGGTCACACACCAACTAGGGTGATAATTGTATATTATTACATATTTAGCGTTAAAACGTGTGATTTTGTCCGGGATAATCAGCAAGAAGTGTCCAGGCCATATTTGTTACCATGGATCTTATATCCATATCAAACCAAAGCCGCGCGTGTTAAAAGTGGGAAATTTTGCATCCATATCAGACCTTGCGTGCTCACAAAATTAACTGTTATTATTTTTAGATTATTCAAAAAAGTTTAAAGAATTTTATGCTAATTTTGGAAAATTAGATAATGATACCATACATGAACTCATGTTTTGAAAGGTTCAACTTCATTACGTAAAATCTGTCATTTTAGAATTAATGTGGAAAATTTTTTGATAAAAAGAAAATGACACAGGGTTTTATATATCAGGTTCTATATCATTCCCGGAACCATATTATGGTCTCGACTACCGTCTTGGCCTAATATGGGAGTCTCGAAAGGATATGAAAACTGATATGCAAAACCGTGTGTAATAATATATATATAATGCTATTAAATTGCAAAAAAAAGTTTTAAAGGCCAGAAAAAAATTTTGAAGCTATATATCAGGTTGTAAAATGTAAACCTTCGTGGCTATAAACTTGAGTGTTAGCATAAGGCATCGGATGTGACATTCAGCTTGTTTTATAGTTACATTTGTACCTTTCATATGGTAAGCATCAATGTATTTGTAGAATTTCATCTTAATCGAATGACAAGTATTTTTGTATGTGTTAAACATGTAAGTTAAAAGTTATTTTGTTCAAAAAGAGAAATGAAAAAGCAGCAAATCCAACAGCTTCGTAAATAGTATAAAGAGAGGGTTGCTATATACTTCATATAGCTTTTTAAAAAGATATTTAAATATAAAATTTGTGAATCAAATCAATTCAGAAGAATATTTAGCAAGTTAAACACTTCTATTCCACATGAACAACTGAAATCGCGATTGGCACAACTGATAAAACGCAGCTTTTTTAAAAAAGAATGGTAAACGCAGGTAGAAATATCTAGTAGTCGATTATAACAAGAATTACTTTGTCATCATGAAGTCGAAGAAAAAGAACAAATTTACAGAAGACCAAATAATCGACATGCTCAACTTTCTCATTGACAACATATTTGTTCAGTTTGGTGAACGTGTTTTTCAGCATACGATAGGGATCCCGACGGGCACTAGTTGTGCACCTTTGCTTGTTGGTTTGTTCCTTTATTCATATGAAGCAGACTTCTTACCATCACTTCAAAACAAAATAGATCGTACACTAGCTCTCTCTTTTAACCTCACTTTCCGTTATATTAATGATGTCCGTTCACTGAACAATTTTCGATTTGGTGACTTTCTCCATCTTATATATCCTCAGGAACGAACTTGAGATTAAGGACACTACAGATTCTAGGAAGTCTGTTTCATATTTAGATCTACATCTTGAAACTGACTTATCTCAGTTGATTCGTCACTCCAGGGCATTCGGGACTTACATCGATTTCCTAAGCAGAGCGGCATGTCTGACGCAAAAATTGCTCACAAAAGGAAATGTTACTCCTCGGTTGCTGTCTTCACTTAAGAAATCTTACGGAAGACATCATGCACTTATAGACAAATATGGGATTTCGATCTCTCAGATGAGTGCAGATGGTGGTTTGTCATAGGATTTTGTTTTGTCTTCCTCTGCCAGATTTGACACACTGAATTGAGAGTTGGCAATGCGACGGATGTGCTATAGCAAGCAGGAACTGCTTACTCTTCCGGAGCAACCGAGTTCACCCTCGTTTCGACTGGAGTTCGCGTTGTTGATTGACATTCAGTTATTTTGTGTTTCCATGTTTGACATGTTGTCTGTTTTGTCCCGTTCTTGTTGGTTTTGTCTCTGCCCTTTCAGACTTTTGACATTTGGATACCCCATAGGTACCTCTGCTTCTTAGACATGCTGTTGAGATTTCACAAGTTGGAAGAAAACGAAAGCAATCTAAAATGTTTATAGCTTAAGAGAATACATTTGATGTCTTTTTATTCATTTTTTTTATCGGAAAGAAATATTTTAATTTCGAGATTACTGAGTCAAGAAACATCTAATCATTTAGATATTAAAATTTATTTGAGGACTACTTGATATTTAAGTAATCTACATGTAAATGAAAATATTTAATTGTTTTTATATGTCTAAGAAACATTTTAAATATTTTTTTATCAAACCTAATGAAATTCTTTTGGTTTCTTTTTATCTTAGACATGATTATTTTTGACAAAATTTACAGCAAAGTAAACAACCTTATTTAATTGCAGCAAACGTAATCAAAGTTGTGTTGAACCAGTTTTTTAAGCCGTAAAAAAAAGAAAAAAATTAGGTAAATATAACAAGTGTGTGTTTTGGTGTTTAATGCACTTTATCACATCTGGGCTTTGTAGGGCGATCGGTTTTGATAGTGAAGGAAACCGGCGTGCCCGGAAAAAACATCGACTTTGGGCTGGCAATTGACAAATCTAACTACCTAAAGTTTTGGAAGTCCATTTTTTGTAAATTACAAACGGAACTCGAACACAAGCTGAGAGGTGATCGGCTATTGATATATAATGTGGTATTTAAACAACTATCTTGGACCACTCGGCCACCCAGGCCCCAATATGAAAAGCCATATATTATGAACGTTATATACATCAATTTGAAATAATTCGCTTTCTTGTCCAAATAAGAAATTTAAAACTTTTTGATTTTTTCCTTTAAGTTTTGTTTGAAAATTTATAACTTTCTCAAACAGAACTTAAAGGAAAAAATCAGTCACAACCTAATGATGGAATGTACCATTTTTTTTAGTATTGTGGTACGTATTGTTTAATTTTTATTCTGATTACAATTTGTTTTTCCATCATTCCGTGTCCGGAATTGCAGCTAAGAAATTAAGACAACATGGCTGTGACCAAAAAAAAAGAGCATTGAGTTAAAATTTCAAAACGTATTTTACGCGCCATAAAACCTGGTTTCACCCACCATTTCGTTTGAAATCCCTGTACCAAGTCAGAACCATTGCGATCCACCAATTCTCTGGTGTGACTGATTCGTTTTTGTTATTTCTCTGGACTATGAGATTGATCATTCAAGTTCGGTACAGTACTTGAACCGATCAATGCAACACTTTGACGGATCGATGACTGATCGATGACGGATTGATGACGCGTTTGGACCGGATTGATGACTGATTGATGACGGATTGGTGAATGATTGGTGACGCATTGTTGACTGATTGATGACGGATCGGACGGATAGGACGGATGACGAATACCATAGGTAACCGGGCTATCGATCCGTTATTTTGACTGATACGATCGATCGGTATAATTAGAAAACTCTTCTGTGAAACGAAGTTATCGTTTATACCTATACTTTTATAACATATATAACGCAACACAAACCAGTCACGGCGTTAATTTAATTTGTTTTAAATAAATTATGCTATAGTGTTAAATATAAGACATACATTTTCTTTTTAAATGTGTTAATATTATTAATCTAATAAATTTAATAATTGTTTACATAGTACTTCCTTTAAACTAAATAGGCAAAGTTCGTGTTCTTTTCTTCTAAAAAAATAATACTAATATAATTTTATTTCATTTGTTCTGATTTTTAAATACAAAAACAGAAAGTGTGCTGAAAAATCTTTAAAATGTAAAAAGGTTCTGCTTAGAACAATTATTTCAACAATTTGTAACATATAATTAAGAACAAATAATTCAGGAGATATCAATAATCTAGTAAATTTTATTTAATTTTTTTTTAATTCACTGTGTTAAATTTGTTTGGATAGGAATATAGATCACATTTGCAAATTTCTTATGTAAAATATATGAAACTTTAGTAAAATCTTATATTTAAGCATAAAATTATATGACGGTTTGATAAAATTGGCAAGAAATTGTTTGCGAAACAACTTTTTTCATCAGATTTGACACATAAATGGTATGTTAAGTTGAAAAATTGCATAAATACATATTGCTGCCTTAAAAATTAAGGTTCATAGAGTGAAGAGATTATGTAGAAAATTTGTTCGGATATAATAAAGATCACATTTGCAAATTTCTTATGTAAAATATATGAAACTATAGTAAAATCTTCTATTTGAGCATAAAATTATATGACGGTTTAATAAAATTGCCAAGAAAATGTTTGTGAAACAACTTTTTACATCAGGTTTGACACATTAATGCTAAGACAACTTGAAAAGTTGCATAACTACATATTGCTGACCTAAAAATTAAGGTTCATAAAGTTAAAAGATTATGAAGAAAATTTGTTCGCAAAGGAATATAGATCACATTTGCAAATTTCTTATGTAAAATATATGAAACTATAGTAAAATCTTCTATTTGAGAATAAAATTATATGACGGTTTAATAAAATTGCCAAGAAAATGTTGGCGAAACAACTTTTTTCATCAGGTTTGACGCATTAATGCTAAGATAAGTTGAAAAGTTGCATAACTACATATTGCTGACTTACAAAAAAAATAAGGTTCATATAGTAAAGAGACTATAAAGAAAATTTGTTCGCAAAGGAATATAGATCACATTTACAAATTTCTTATGTAAAATATATGAAAAATCTTCTATTTGAGCATAAAATTATATGACGGTTTAATAAAATTGACAAGAAAATGTTTGCGAAACAACTTTTGTCATCAAGTTTGACACATTAATGCTAAGATAAGTTGAAAAGTTGCATAACTACATATTGCTGACTTAAAAAATAAGGTTCATAAAGTTAAGAGATTATGAAGAAAACTTGTTCGCAAAGGAATATAGATCACATTTGCAAATTTCTTATGTAAAATATATGAAACTATAATAAAATCTTCTATTTGAGCATAAAATTATATGACGGTTTAATAAAATTGCCAAGAAAATGTTTGCGAAACAACTTTTTTCATCAGGTTTGACACATTAATGCTAAGACAACTTGAAAACTTGCATAACTACATATTGCTGACTTAAAAAATAAGGTTCATATAGTAAAGAGACAATAAAGAAAATTTGTTTGCAAAGGAATATAGATCACATTTACGAATTTCTTATGTAAAATATATGAAACTTTAGTAAAATCTTATATTTGAGCATAAAATTATATGACGGTTGAATAAAGTTTACATGAAATTGTTTGCGAAACAACTATTTTCATCAGATTTGACACATAAATACTATAATATTTTGAAAACTTGAAAATAAGGTTCATATTTTACCAGTTTTAAGAGATTATAAGGAAAATTTATTTCCATTATAGAATTGTTAAGACCAAACATTTCTTTATATGCAAGCTACAAATGTATAAGAAATTAAAAATCTGATGTTTGAGCCTAATATTATATGATGGTTTTATAACAATCACAAAAAAATTGTTTTCAAAATAACTTTATGACAAGATTTTAAATGAGTTATTTTAAAATATAATATATTTGACATAAAAAATCGTATGAATTTTCGCATTTTAAAACAGAAATGTACGTGTTATGTCTTTACATTAAAGTTAGACTTTAATATTTATAATATTTATTTAAGCACAATTCGGCTGTGCTTTGTAATATTCTATGTTTAATTATTGATATAAAACACGTCTAATGTCCCGCTTTTACATTTATTTATTTAATATAAATTTCTATTTTATTCAAAGATTTTATGCATTCGATCAAGGAGTCACGTGATACAATAAGGGAAACGAACTTTAAAATTCCGTATTTTAGATTGAATTGACGCGTGACGGATTGGTAAATTGCATCATGGGATGCATTTGACGGATAGGATCGGACGGATTGGTGAATGATCGATGACGGATTGGTGACTGATTGATGACGGATCGGTGAATGATTGAGACCGGATCGATGACTGATTGGTGACTGATTGATGACGCGTGACGGATCGCAAAAACTGTTGCATTGATCGGTTCAAGTACTGTAGTTGTGTTATTACCTTTATTTAAAAATAAAGTATAAAGAATCTCAGATGCTTGAAAATCAATAGTTCTACAAATCACAACAGCGAGTCAAGAATGTAAGATCACTGGGTGAAGATTTTGCACACCTTGGATCTTATCATTTCAGTAAAGTTTTGTCTGGCGATTTTTTTTATTGTAGATACATTTAATAAACACTAAATATTCAGACCCTTTAATTAGCAACATTTGAAGAAGAATTTCCAGAATGAAATCAAAACAAAGGTAAGGTTTTAGTTAATAAAATATACTTACTAATTTGTTCTAATTATGTAACAATGTAGCAAAAATTCAACAAAGGAGCATTCAAATATTGATGGCCAAATTTTAGCAAAGATCAAGGCAACGCAACAGGCACTACAGTAACAAGCTTAAAAACGAAAACCCCAGTTTATTGAACGTAAACTAAGGATCAGCGATCTTCATTTTTAGATGCCAGATAGAAATGCAAGAGATTCAATTGTCAATTTGCAACCATAATTTATTTGTTTTGTACAGGTTAAATTTTGTATTTGGTAAATGCTTGTTTTTCATTCTAAAATCAACATCGTTTACTTAAAAAAACTTTAAAAAAGTATAGTCCGAACCATGAAAAATGAATATGAGAATAAGGTAATTGTTTTGCGGGAACATGCCGTGGAGTGCTCTGCTACGAGCTGTGCTTTCTATAAATTGTATAAACATTTAAAGCTTTTTTACCTTTCAGTACATTTCTGTTTTCATTTTGGGTCATGCTTGGTAAGTATAGAACATGTTATATAACTAAAACATTCTAAACTATAATTGAAATAACATTTGTATCGGAAAAATCATTTGTCATGTGCCATTCATACCCTATTCTCAGTTCTGATCCAGAACTATTCTCATGTGGTTGATTGTTGTCGTTGTTGATTAGCATTAATCAAAATACATTTCATAAGCACATATGCAATTATGTCTGCAGTTTGCTAATTAACGTAATTAATTAATCCGGATACCCTATAGCTGTCATCGTTCTGGAATTACCCTCCTTTTTTTGAAATGTTTGAAAGTACATTGTATTTCCCCTGTTTTCTTACAATTACAAAAAAAATCCACAAAACTTTTCCATTAATTATGCCATATATTTAAAAGATTTTATATACATGTAATAGATTATATTGGTAAGTTTACTTTCATAATGTATGTACAAAATGTTTTACCCTCAAACATTGTAACTTGAAAGAAAAATGAAAACCATATGGAAGATTTTTCCCTTCGTGCTAAATTAAGCTCAACGATATCATCAAATTGACAAGATTGCATAGCGATTGATTAAACTTAGCCTGCCACTACACATTTTTTTGTATTTTACAGGTAGGGTAACAAACAATAAAAGATGAACTAAAAACTCATTTAAACCCATTTAAAGTTAAATAAATAATTAATTCGCGATTAGCACAACCGTGTAAAGTCTTACAAATCCAATGCTTTTATTATGTGGTCTATCTTTTTAACTATTGATTTTCCCGCGAATTTGCGGGTTTTACTAGTATTTACTATTCCTGACGGTAAATGAGGACAAACCGATTCATGCGTTCAGCGTTACCTACAGACAATTGCATGTTGTAGTTCTTTATTATCAAGAAAGTTCATTTTTTACTTTATCTTCTTTGGATATTTGTCCATCTGTTTTCATCTATTTTGAAGTTCTATCACTGTGACCGTAAATGATGCCATCTCGCTTCCGTTGTCAGATTTAATTAAAAAATGTTAACACCAAAGATGTACTTTCCTATTTAAATACGACTTATCATCCGTTTGGTCATGATGACTATTCCCTTTCAACATAAATTTCGCAACGGTAAACAATTCGAATAGCAAAATACAAATATATAACCAAAACATTCAATATTTACAGTCGCTTATATTTCCTTTAATGTTATATAAAAAAATAGATCGGCACTACATAGTTGGTTCAATGATCACTGAAATTTACAGTAGTCAATTAACAGAATATTCTTTAAGTTTTGAAGAAATATCAACATCAACAACTGAAGCAATGTCGACGTATGTTTTACCAGTGTCTCAATCAACATTCTCCTCAGAGTATTCTAAAAACATACAGATGGGTCCAGTCCTAACCTGTATGGCAAGTGGACCATAGAACCTGTCCAAAAGTCAGTTCTTGGTTCACTCTGGACAGCATTCTGGTCAGCCTTAGTGGACTGTGGACAGGTCTGAAGTTCGCTTTAATAGCAGACTTTGTCCTTGGTCTGCTTTCTATTCCTATCCCAGGACAGCTTCAAGCTGACCTGACTACAGGTCTGGTCAGGTACTAGCTGACCAGACCTCTTGTCAGGACAGCTCTTAGCTGACCAGACCTTTGGTCAGGACAGCCATTAGCTGACCAGACTTCTGGTCAGGACAGCTTTTAGCTGACCAGACTTCTGGTCAGGTCAGCTCCTGTCCGGTCAAGATAGTGAACCTGACCAGACAAAGCGGACCGTGGTCCACTCCAACAGACCAAGGTTCACTTTCCGGACAGCTCAAGCTGACCTGACCTGACCAAAATAGCTGTCCAAAAGTCTTCTTTTTGTCCACTTTTGTACAGGTTAGGACTGGACCCATCTGTAGGCAATGACACAATGTCATTTAGTAGGGTTAGTAGCAAAGTTTTAGAAAATACGATGACTGCCAGCTCTGAATCTTTAATTTCACCTTCGTCCACAGCAAATCACTTATCGACAGCAACAACCGAGGCAACAACAACCGCATATATGACACAGACTGCGTGTCCTGAATCTAGTTTCGGCGTCCGACCAAATGTTAGTCTTAATGAAGAATGTGGATACCATAGTCTGGTGGGGATCTGCAATGACTCAAACAGTGTCTGTAGTATTTCTGAATATACTAGCGCTTCGTGGACATGCTCATGCAGTGCAGGGTTTACATTAAAGGAAAATCAATGTGTCAAAAGTAAGTTAAAATAGTTTATTACATTAAGTATCATCTCCCATATTTTATAGAGAATTTTCGACATAAAACTTCGCAAATAATTTGTAAACTTTTTTAAAAGATATTGATCTAAATATGAACAAAGATTGAACAAGTCTAAACAGGGGCAAATCTTCCTCATGGGCGGTAAGATCATCTTCAGGGCAGGTAGATTGAGATGTGCTGAACACTTTAGCTTCCCCTTGATATTTTTCACCGTTTTAGAGTTGACAAAAGCCCTACAATTTACCTTATGTTCTATCTTTAATAACAGCAGCAATTCAAAATCCAAACGATAGTTATCTAGTTATCTACCACACATTCTAATAAAGCTCCAACCTCCACGATCGTGTTACGTTCACTACGCTTGTTCAACGCTTTGTACTAGGGATACTTCAATAACAAGAATGTTCTACGATCTCTTGAAATATAAATTACAACAAAGTTCCAGACAATAAATTTTGCTACGCCTGACGCGCGTTTCGTCTATTCAAGACTCATCAGAGGCGCTCTACCAAAAGCTAAAAATGCCATACATTATAGAATGAGAAGAGCATAGATCAATAATACCAGAAAATGTCGAATGAGAAACCAAATTATGTCTAAGAACAACCTATGTCTGGGGTAGGCAGAACCTTAGGGTTTTGACAATTTTGAAATTTAAACGGATAATTTATAGCTTTGATGTGTTCGTGTGAACTAAAACTTAAAAACTTTAAAAAGGGTTGAATTACGATTAGGGTTGCTTGTGCAACACTCGTCATAAAGTGTTAGCTGATGTGAAAATATAAATGAATTTCATATTACATGTTAAGTCCAGCACACATTAAGGTGATTTCTCTTTCTGCCCCTTATTTATTTTCGTTAGATCTCTACATAGCGGAAAGATTAAATAAGCCATATTCTCTAATTTTCATCCGATTTATCAACCTCTCAACCAGTTGTGAAAACATATTTCTCACCTCTAGAGAGAAATTTGTTCTCAGCGTAATTGCACGTGCAATTGATGAGCGACCTTTTGCAATTTCTTACCTGTAAACATTAAATAAAAAACCTTCTACAACTTAATTCTCGATGATTATGGAATTTCTAACATCTCGAGAAATAAATTTGATATTGAAATCGCTCGGCAAGCCTCACCATTAAAATAATCAAATTTATTTCTCTCGATGTTAGAAATTCCATAATCAACTCTATCGCGTTGTAGAAGCTATATTTTTAAGCAATGTATCTATATTTGAAAAAAAGTCCTGTTGTTTGAAGATGATGAATTTTTTAAGCTCCATGCAGGACGGTCGTATATGCCACATACACATCAACTGTCTAAATCTACATTTACCAGTATGTTCCACGACCCGGGCAAATTTTGACTTAAACAATAACTATTATAAATTCCTATCAACGTTTGATTATCATATATTTTTAGTCTATTCTTATAAGTTCTATAAATTTTGAGTATGCATTTAATTTGCGAGACATGTGCAAGGTTAACAACAAATACGATGTAAAATTTCAAAATTGAATAATATGGTACGAAGGGCGCACCATTTTCAAATTGATGAATACTTTGTCTGCTTGATCGACAGAATGACATCTTGAGTGACAGGCCGACGGAATTGTTCCACCAAACGCAATCACTATATATGACACAATTTATAAGAAATAAAGATGGTATAAAATTCAAACACGAGATACCTACTAAGACTGCTAGCTGTTTTCCATTATGATTTTTTAAATTGCCATTTCTCTATGTTGGTTGTGTCGCGTACACTTATTCCACATTTCTTTATCGTTTAAGTATTCAACATGTACGCACAGACATTTGGGTCTTGAATTTCGATATAATTTAGGCATTGCCTGGCTGCAAGCACAGCACTAATATGATTAAGGCCCTGCATTTTAAGCGAGCATCGAAAATCTATATACCTTTTAAAATAAATCCATGTGCTCGACCGGCTAAGTGTAACGTAAAGTGGGAACTTTTAAAAAAGAAATTATGTAGTAGCAAAGTCTGACCCCATCCAACCCAAATCATATGCACTTGAGAAAGTTGTTGTTAAAACATTTATAAATACGGACTTTTGTCAAGTTTGGCTTGCCATAGGGATCAATAACTACTTATTAAAAATTCAATTTAATATTTGTGCAAATAATAGATCCTGTAACATTCTGGGACGACATTTAGCGGGGACGAAATTATCTCTTTATGGATTACATGACGTCATTTCCTTGTTTGTCAGAGTATTTCGCGCTTCTTCAGCAGACCAAAACAACATTCAGATTCTGTCAGGTTTTGTGAGATTTTCTGAGTACCAGTGTTTTATTTGAAGCATTGGTAACAAAAGGTACATTAAGAAACCTGGCGGAAAAAAAAAACGGTAAATCAAAAATATCATGCAGGAGTGAAACCCCACAGGATGGGACTCTAATTTCATTTTCAGGTAAGAACCTTTTATTTATTTTTTTATGACATTTATGTATTTCTTCATCTTACTTAGAATTTAACACAGCTTGGTCAGTATCATGCATTTGGTGGACGATGTTGCCATTAGCTAGCTCGGTAATTTCCGGATAATCGTTTTTCAGCGGAAAAGACCGAATGGTGTTTAAATAAAAATCTGTGTGTAAAAATAAACAAGTGGATGAATGAGGGTTTTATCACTGTTTTTTAATTTCTATTTTTTAATTATAATGTATTTTTTATAAGCCCAGAGGGTTGATTATTTTACTTGCTCCGTGCCTATTATTTTTTTCACTTAGTAAAAGTAAACCTATTCCGGTTTTATCGTCAGTATATTTCTGGCCCGTCTCAAAACATGCACAATGCCGTAGGGCTCGCATCTGCGATGCTCGCTATTATTCACTTAACTTTATATGAAAGGTAACAAAAATGGGGAAAAAGACAATGGTTCAAATTAAACTGGATAAGCATAGAAATTTCTTTCAAATACTCCAAATTAATTTATGCAAGTCTGTCTGTTTATGTCGTTTACGGACCATCAGCACTGTTTTCAGAGCTTTGTAACTCTGTGGTTGATTCTAAAAATGGCATTGGTGAGCGCCTGACGTTTCGATCTAAATTTTGATTTATGATGCTCATATTTGCTTCCCTGAAGTTCCCTGAACTGCAATTCATATATAAGAGAAAAACACAAATTCAAAACGTTGCACGTAAATATTTGCCCAACAGACGGCGCTGGTGAATTATTTTTCATGAATATACAGTTACTATATATTCTCCTATACATAATAAAAAGTAAAATGAATTCCTGGACCCAAATGCCTGTACTCAAGAATCATAGAATGTGATTTTCACATTTATATAGGCAAATTGATACGTTAAAGACATAGAACCTATCATTTTGGCAATTTTTAGAAAATAATGTAATTTACAATATTTGAATAATACATTGTAAAACCTTTGAAGAAACTGTTTAATTTTCAAAAAAACTACCAGAAAGTATTCTTTTTGACGGAAAACTGAAGAAAAAAACGCAATGTTAAAAAAGAGGACAAACTAATTATAGAATGTAAACACTTGCAGGTACTGGTAAACTGAGAAACGAAAAGTAACCAAACGAAACGGAGCAGAACAAAAACGATATCAGTACAGAAGGAAACGTAAACAGTAAAATGAGCAGCCGAAATCTGTAAAAAAAAGGAAACGAAATCGAGCGCAAAAGGTAAAAAAAGAAAACTGAATCGATTTTAGCCGACACCAGTCCCTTTTTTTATAATTTACAGATATTTCATTTTCTCTTCGTCTCGTTTGGTTACATTTCGTTTCTCAGTTTAACAGCACCCTGTTTACAAAAAGAAAATAGTTATGCTGGACAATACTTAATCAACGCGAATAATTAAAAAAAAGATTATTTTATAGAAAACTGCAAAACATTGACTTTTTATGTTGGTAAAGGCAAGATTTAGATAGTATATTTTTGATATATGTACTTTTTATTCAATGTAAAAAATTGCGAAAGGTTCTATGTCTTTAATGATTTTGTAAGTGTAAAAGACACATGAATCAATTGTAATATTTAAAACGTAGAAAGATCTTGGTAGGATGGTACTAAGAACGCCAAAGGCGTGATTACGTCGTAGTGTTGTCGTGGTTTGATCTTATAGGTCGTTTTATCTTCGTGGTCTGATCTAAGGGGCGGTCCATTTAACTTTGAGCCTTGTTTTTTGTTTTTGTTTTTGTTTTTTTTTTTGCCAGAAACATTAATTTTGTGAATGTGTCACCACAGAATTTTTATTTTTTGAAGGCGTCGCGACAGAATATTTTTTTTTTTTCAAAATTGGCATTATCTTCTATTATTTCATATTGCAGAAATTCTTCTTCAGAATATTTTTTCCAACCCTCTGTTGTCAAAATATTTTTTTCATCCAAAACCATTTTCAAAAAAATAATTTTAGGAAAAAAACAAGGCCCTCTCCTTCTAGTTAAATGGTCGTAGTATAATCGTGGTATGATTGTGACGAATGCGTAGCGCTTGTGTAGTGGGATCGGTAGTCAATTTAGTGACGACCTTATCACGCTTGTGCCACGACTAAAGCCGACTGTTCTGCGATCTCATCTCGATCTTACTATGATGTAAGTACGCTATATTTTCACCACGACCACACTACTCATATTTTGAACATGTTCAAATTTTACATGGCGTCCAAGACCCCAGAATGATAACACTACGATGTTCCACGATTCAGGATAAAATCAAGATCGTAGTAAGGTCGTGGTTCAGGGTGACGGGGGGGGGGCTTTAACGGTTAGCAAATTTGCTTATACTTACGCGTGTAAATTTTGAAATGTGTCTTTTTACATTTGTATGTAAAATAGGACAATTTATAGCTATATCATCAGCCCCATTCATATGCCCAAATTGTAGATACATATGTTAATATACACATGTGCAAATTTACACACGTATGTTAAAGAAAACAAACTTGCTAATCATTTACACTAGTTTTATGTTTAATGTGTATTTTCAAACAATCATATGACACCATCAAAATAATATCAGAATGTACCATTCTTTTCTCCCTAATAGGGTGATTGTAAGGGTTAAGTACTTGCAACAACCCATTAATTGCATATTATGAAATAAAGGGTTGTAATCTTTAGTTATTGGTAGAATAAACCATAAAAACACTTGCCGTGTGCAGATTAATGAATAACTGTGGAAGCCTGTTTTTTTCTAAACTATGAAGTGAACTTAAAATATGAACCGAATAGTTATATAGACATGTTAAATGTCAAATAGCACTGGGGGGATATTAAACCATCACCATTCACAGCTTTGTTACCATGGCCCTTTAAACAAGAGAGGATATGGTTTTCACCATATCCAGTGATAACCCGATCAAGACCGTGAAGAATTTCCTAATGTATATTTCTGTTTCATAAGTAGACCTGTTTATTAAATATTATACTTGTCTTTGGTTAAATATATAATTTTTAGTTATAAGTATTTGTTTTAGTAACAGGTTCCTTTGTTATGATATAATTGATGAAAGGATACGGAGTAAATAAACATGAGACTGTAACACATATGTCAGTTGATTGTCAACTCCAACTGAGTTATGAGCTATATGGCCGTTTCGGAATGTTATTCCTCATCATCAGCACTATAGAAGCATGCAAACATAGGAAATCCACAATTCCAAAAAATGTTTAAAAGTACAAAACCAAACGAAATCCAAATTAATATTATAATAGCTAAGGGCAAAACTGCGATGGAGGGAGTAAAGCCTTGGGTTTTAGATTTTACATAAATTTAGATAACGGTCATGACGGTTATAAACAATTTGTGCACATGCATGCCGTATATTTCAATGTTTCATTAAAAGAAATTTATTGTGTATGACAATATAAAATTTGCCCAAAAAGTGTTGAACTAAGATGCTCATCATGCTTATAAATAATATCGCCATTCCGATCATGCTATAAAACAGTACTTTTATTAGCAATAAAACCACGACATCCCCCCCTTATCATTTTAGATATAAATCCAAGTAAATTTTGCATAAATATAACACGTGAGCTAATGACTATCGCCAATATAACGAAAAATAAAGGGAAAATCGCACGTGACGAACCCTCGCTTATTTCATGTATCTACTATATCTACTATATCTTTGATTTATATATAAACAAGGAAGTAGATCGATACATCTAACCACAGAACAAAACAAACAATGCCATTAATGTCAATTTAAGTTGTTCAAAGTTCATAATCACTTAAGCGTACCTCATTATGAACGGATAATTTTAAGAAATTAACAATTAACAATTCAAAAGTAAAATCTTAAACTACATGTTGAATAGGTTAATGAACAATGCAAAAATTTATCTCTTAAAGACGTTTGAGTGAAGCTTTTTCGTGGACTACTTCTACATATTACTACATTCGTAGCTTCAATGTATATATTTACTATAATACAAACTCAAATTTGAACAAATTAATAATGATATGAAAATCAATTTCCAGAATATTTTCTTCTGTTCATTAATTAACGTTTTGCAATGTCTTATACAGGAATATATTTTTACGCGCATTAATATTTACAAAACATGTAATGCGAACCCGCAGACAATTACCTATAACCCCTTTACTAAGTAGTTAGGCGTAGATTTCTCGGGTTATGAAAACGCAATAGAATGATAATTGAAATTATCTTGGCTATAGTCAACAGAGGGTCATAATATGTTCTACATAGAACCTTCGTGTCAAGTTCAAAATGTTTACCAATGCACATGATACAGCATAAAATAAATGTGCTAATTCCTTTTCAGCAAATATATGAAAATTCTTTTTCTTCGAGAAAGAAAAACTGTATGGAATTTGACTTTCCTTATGTTATTCGAAATCAGTTTGGTTTCACTATTTGTGAAACTTTTACAGCATAATGACAAATAAAATTTCGTATTAAAAAGAATAATCCTAATTATTATTATTCAAATCCTAAAGTAAATAACATAGAGAGTACAGCTCTCCGTCCGCCCGTCATTTCATCCGTATTGATTTCCGGAGAGTAGATTTCGAACACGTGATAAGTGTTATGAAACTTGCACATTAAAGCTTTAGAAGCTAAAAGACACATTTTAAGGGTCAAAATGTCTAAGATCAAGATAAAAAGTTTTACAAAAAAAAATAGAAAACGAAGATTGAAATCGGTTTCAAAAAACAACTTTTGGATGCCTTTATAAAAATTATTGACAATTAAATATATTAAACCTTATGGGGTATAAACCGGCAGATAGATTTTCGACATTAAGACGAATGGCTTGAAAACTTAGAAATTATATTTGAATTTTGGTTCCAATAAACGGAGTGATATCATTTCTTAAAACTTCAAAAGTTTCAGAGATAAGGAATAGGTCCGTTAATTTTGAGGTCAATTAGTCAAAGACCAGTGTCAAAATTTTACTGGGAGAGGAAAATTTTGGTATGCATTTGTTTTAATTGCATTCATATGTGCGAATTTAACGAAATACATGTACCCTATGTCATGTATGTAACACATAAATATTATATCTGATCCACAGAGTGTAAATTTACATACGTTTTTATTTGCGTAAACATGTAATATTTTTAAACATAATTATGTAAATTCACACATATATGTAAAAATGCAAAGGTGTGCAAATTTAGCACATGAATGGGGGTATATTTCGGTTATCTAAAGAACAATAAAATTTGTATACATTAAAGATCCAAAGATAACAAAGAAGTAGGTTATTATTTTTTAGGGAATGAATGCAAACTAAAATACAAATGACAACAAAGTTCCAGACAATAAATTTTGCTACGCCTGACGCGCGTTTAACATTTAGTTTCAAAACCATACCTTCTTTTTACACACAACGAGGAACTTAGATAGTTGTACGACAATTTACCATCTTTTTTGCGTGTGTAGATATTACCTTAGTGTGTCTCAGTTTTATTAAACAAAATGCCTAGAAGTAGTAAATATCTAGATTTAATCAAATGCCCGATTCAGTTCAAATAACATCATTTATTCCAAACCAGACTCAGAGAAAAAATGCACTAAATTATCAGTCTAAAATACCAACTTATTAAATTGTCCAGAACAATGTTTTATAACAATGTGCAATTTTTTTCTCTCATATCTTAACTTATAACAAAGATTTGGGGATTATTCATTTGAAATAGCCCCCTACTCTACATTAGGGGACTAGTTAAGTTGACCAGAATCTCTACGGAGTAGCAAAAATCCATACTTGTTCAAACGTTAAAGTGATCATGTGGTATGTCCAATAACCAACAATTGAAAATTGAAATAATCAAAAGTCGACAAGATCATGTAATATTTTCAAATTTATTTCTATGTTAAAATCTATTAAAAATGTTTTATTAATCTTTCATCTTTATCTTTTAAATTTTCTTTATAATCAATCAATTTAAAATTAAAATCCTGTTATTAAAAAAAAATTACTATTAAGAAAGAAGTTGTGTATTAAAATGTAAGCCATCATATACTTATGGAAAAAAGAAACCGTGCATTACTTTGAAAAATCACAACTTCAAAATTTTATTTATATTAGTATCTGATACCTTTTATCACAAAGGTAATGCAAAATCATTTTTCTTAAGATCTGGACAAAAAATTTCATTTTTAGACCCCTAAAATATGTTTTGTTTGCAGTTTGAAATAAGGTAGTGTCAATTTGAGATTCACAAAATCACTTTGGAAACAATGCACATTTTTTAAATTAAGTTTTCTTAGCTGATTTTCACAAAAAAAACGTTACTCATTTTAGTAGTTGAAAGTAAACAGTTTTATTTTGAGTGAAAATCTATTTTTTTTCATTATTGTGTTAATAAAGTGGTTATTTGAATCTCAGAAATTGGAATTAGATTTTGTCGGATTTTTTACCAAAAATGATCTGCATGGTCCACTCGACATTCAGTGAAAATTTCAACTCGATAACTTTATGTATTTTTTACGATTTTCTGGTTAAGAGAAATATGGGTACAATTGATTTCCAATAGACATGCACAGTTTCTTTTTTCCATGAGTATATTTCATTTAAATAAAGGTAACAACAAAACCATCGAACTTGAATGATCAATCTCATAGTCCAGAGAAAATGATAGAAACGAATCAGTCATACCGGAGAATTGGTGAATCGCAATGGTCCTGACTTGGTACAAGCATTTCAAACGAAATGGTGGGTTAAACCAGGTTTTATGTCGCCAAACCTCCCTCCTCCATTGCAATCTGAGGATCCAGTAATGACCATAGAACACAATAGGGATATTGAGGTGATCATCTCAGTACAGCAGACCAGTCATACACTAATTTAAACAATTAACCACCATATCTTTTAACTCAATTTTGAACTTTTCTACTAGTGGCTGATAGCGAATAAAGACTTTATTTTATTAGGGATCGTATGAGACGTATTTTCTTATAGCCTTGCTCCAAAAGTTGGTCACGAAGAAATTGGTGTCTGATAAAAAAATCTGTAAAATGTGTGCGAGCTATGGCATATCGAATAAGTTGTGAAATATAAACACCGTATGCAGGGGAAGTAGGTATATTACTTTGTAGATTAGGAAAATTAATAGTTTGAAAATTAAAATCGTTTCTTTTACCGTATTTTTTTTTGTACTGAGATGACCACCTGGGTCAAATTCGAGGTGCAAATCCAAGAAAGACGTAAAGCAATTTGATTCTGTGGTCTCTTTAATCTCCAATTCTGGAGGATATATTGAAGGAATCCATCTACCAAATGAAGTGTTATTGACAGAAAGGACATCATCAATATATCTGAATGTAAGATTAAATGACCTTGCATCTTTAATCTTCTTGTTCTGTACGAGTCCCTTAAGAAATTCAGTCTCGTAAGAGTATAAAAACAAATCTTGGAGGAAAGGAGCACAGTTTGTGCCCATTGGAGTTGAAAAATCTCTCCTCCTCTGAAAATAATTGTGATATAATTATGTAAATTACAGGTCATCCTTTTTCTAATCCCCCACTGGGTATGCAACAGGTGTTAATTAATGTGAATTTATTAATTGTCATTGTCTCTCAGCAGGTACCTGTGTAATGGTTAGGTTAACATAAATGTAATCAGTCACAGCTTACTTGGGGTGAAATAAACAGAAAATTGTAATTATCAATACCTACAGGTGTCAAAACCTAATATACAAACATTAGGAAACAAAACATTATGTACTAAATCATTTTATTTTCATTCTAGCATTTAAAACAATAATGTGATTAATATCCAAGATTATCACAACACATCATGACTTAAATTATTAAGAATGACTTATCTACATTGATTTTTATACCAAAATTCATTATTACTAAATACATTATTAAGAATAACTCAATTTTGTTAATTTAAATAAGGATTTTCTATCACCTAGCTAAAATGCCTAAATATAGATGCACACAAAAATATAATATATATATTAACAATTCAATAATTAGGTAAATGGTGGGTCACTGTCAAAAGGAGACTTTGTGGTATTCAGATGTTTGTGTAGAAACCAAAAGATAAAAAATCAAATTCCATATTTGTCAGCTTATTAAATTGAATATAAAAGTTTAAATGATATAGCATGATAAAATAATGCATTAGAAATCATATGACAAATTTTAATTTTTTTGTGAACTTTCCCTTTAAATTACACATGTAAAAACTTAAGAATGTGAAAATGATTCAAAAGGCATTATGCTTTTCACTACGCCATATCCATTTTTTATCAGTCTCTTACATATTCATGATGTGATTGTTATCAATTTAAAAGGAATTTTGTTTCGGCATCACCATCTACATAGAGTTGAAAATTATTCTGAAGGCAAACCTGGTCTATAACGACAAACAGGTCCATGAACAAACAAACTGACGGATAAATGATCTAGAACACCTTAAACCTGAAAACTGTGCATTTAAATATAATGCTTCATGAATAACTGTTGTTAATCTAACTTAAATAGTTATGAAAGGTTCTGTCGTCAAAAAGACATCGGACAAAGTGAAAGTGAGGTCTATCAAAGGCCTTTGTAAATTACTTGTCACATGTCACACTTTTGTTTTATACCCACCGCTTGAAAAATTTGTGAAAAATGAATATAGGGAAAGGTCCGATCGTCCTTTCTTTCGTCCTTTCGTTACAACTCAGGCTAGCCACCTCTATTCAACAACAACTTTCACACAATATTTGTTATATAATGTAGATGTACACCTCTTATTTTAGAATTTGATCTAGTTAATTTTTTGGTTTCCTATAGCAAAGCTTTGAAATAGTCAAAACACGACAAGTGGGTACCCATCTCATATCCGCAACTCCTCCTAAACACTTGGTAGATTTCATTCAAAGTTCACACATTTTTTATGAAATAATTAAGATGATTGTGAATCACCTTTTACAAAATTTGATTTTACCCATCTCTTATCCGCAACATATCCTAAACCACCTTCATGTACATGTGCAACTTCTCTCTAAGAATTTGATATGATTGATTTTGTGATTTCCTAAAGGAAACTTAGCCTCCGTTATTATACAACTACACCTTTATTTTATATAGGTATTTTTTACAGAGCTAAACTTTAAATTTGTGTGTATATATTTCAGTTCCTGAGAAGATATTCACAACTACTGATATCGTTATACAGATGTGTTGTTATACAGATGCATCTAGTGTTGGTCCTGGGAAATTCGGTAAAAAAGCTTACAAGTTTAATTAAAAAAAAAGCAAAAATGTTAGGAATGGGGCATTGGAATGTTAAAAGTCAGGAAAGGCAAAGACAAAATCAGTCGCCTCAAAAGGACAATTAGAGTGTAAAAACCCACAAACATTGTATTTTGCCAATAAAGACAAACTCAATTCGAAACAAAGTTTTCTGGAAGAATACTTTATTATTGTTTTACGCAATCAAAAGGGGGTGTCTCCAAGTATTATGGGGTACAGGTGTACTTATCCGAAATAGTTGATCAATCTCACTCATATAATCGTCTGCTAATATAAAGTAGACGATGAAGAGATGAGGAATAAGTGTACGCGACACAACCAACATTAAAGAAACGACAATTTAAAAAATCACATGGAAAACAGCCAGCAGTCTTCAACATGAGTAGAGGTCACTGCTCGCTGTCTTGCATTGGCTCAAGACTAAAAATACAATACATATGATTCAAACAAATCCCTAGATTATCAAATAAAGACTCATTTCTGGACATAAAACAAAAAACAGATAGTAGACAAGGACAAACAAAAGCTTTGACAAGGATTCCTGGCTTAGGACAGGCACATATAAATGTGGCGGGGTTAAACTAGTTTTTTGAGAGCCCAACCTTCCCCCTATTGTTTATCTTGTCCAAAGTACAAAAAATAACACACTTTAAAAATCAAATCGATAAAAGTTCAAGTCACCAAGAAAGAACCTGAGAAAAGAGTACTATACGAGAACAACGAAACGTAATGGAACTTCCTTGAGAACACTCGCAGTTACTCACAGCTAGCTAAGAAGCATTTATCGACTGATGTAAATAAAAAAATCAAACATATCGATTTTAATTCCAACATAACATTTGATTTAGTATTATATCATCATACAAAACCGACATATTTGATCGCTGTAATGCTTCGAAACAGGCATCTATGCATTCATGTGACCTACTAATAAAAAGATACCTATAAAATTGCAGATATAACAACTGCTACAAGTACATAATTATGTTTAAATTGGCCGATGCGATATTCTCTTAAAATCAATATCTAAATGGTTAAATTAATTTAATTCAAGTACAGTCAGGGTCGTAAAGTGTCAATACTTGGATGCTGGGCTAATTGTTCGTATTGACATATCAAGTGAAAATACAACTTATCATGTATGTAAGAATTCCACCCTTTTCACGTAGAAAATTGTATAGCAAACAACAAAATGCAAACCCATTTGGGCTGCACATATGTGGAAGCCCGGTCGCAACACCCTTGTCGATTTAACAAAGATCAGCTTAGCGATGAAACCCGGTATTAGAAAATAAAACACTATGACAGACCCACATCTGTTCTGTACTCATGTGAGAGATATGAATTTAGGACCTGCCTATGAGTGCATGATGTCTTCTTCATTTTATACAGGAACATAAATGTTCCTGTTTAATAGCAAGGGGCAACATAGCCCTGTGTAAATCAGGGTGTGTGTGTGCGTGTGTGTGCCCTTTTTGTAAATTACAAAGCTCGACTTAATCAAAACCTGAGATGTATTTCACTACGGATCAATTGAAATCAACACATAAGACCAACTGGTAGACATCTACTTTTTTAAAATTTCTGAAGATAAAGGAAACGGAGAAAGTGACCAAGTCGAGGAATGATCAGTAAAAGTTAACTTTGATATTTTAGAAATAATATTGTTCAATTGATGTGACAAAATTCTGCAATAATACAATTACACATTGATCATTTTCATTTCACGTTGTTTTCAAGAAAAAAAAAGACATTACATCATACTGAGTGTTTTGTTAAGGAGAGAAATTGAAAATGTCAAATTCGACAAAATTTGTTTATTTTTTTTTGCTTTTTAACAGATGAACATGATATAAAATACACTTTCTAACCAAGGCAGAATTTGCTATTTATATTTTTGACCTCTATATATTTCTTAATAATTGGCAAACTGCTTTTCGACTGTTTTACAGTTATATAAATGTATGCAAAAAATATGCATGTTTCACATTTCATTGTTTGTTTCTTTTTTTTACCTCCGCAGTTTTGTCACAAAGTCGTAACAATCAGATTTTCTTTGGTATATTTCTTTAGCAGAAATATGTTCATGATTATGAACAAATTAGAAAAGGTTTTAATGTGTTTGAAATATATAGTACCTTTTATAAGCTTGTATTTCTAGTTTAAATTAGTTTTTGTTAATTTTGTTGTCATTTTTATATCTAGTAACTGGACAAATGATGGATCATATAATTGGATTTAACGTGACTGATATATCAGCAACCATCCACGGGAAAGATTCTGGTTTCTTTTCTGTAAATGTGCTCAACGATTCATACATTGACGTACGGGTCCTGGCATTCTTACATTATGTAAAATCAAGTTATGAACTGACTGTCATTGTTAAGGTGATTATAAACAAAATAGTTATTCAAGATAATTTGAAAATAACTTTAAAAATATTTATACTTCCTTTACATACTGATGTGTATTTAATTGACGGAATGCCGTTTTCGACTCTTGTTGGACAATTGTTTCCTTACCGTGACTGGCCATATCAGTACGAAATTCATTCAGAACAAAATCTGTCAATTAGTATTGACCAATGGGGATATATCAGGACAAGTGAAGAAATTCATCTCGATACGATAATTTCACCATCAACGATTGCTGGATCTAACATTTTAAGAATCTTTTTTACTGGCACACATGCCATCAGTCTTGACGTTATTTATCTTAGAAAGTATTTTATTTTGGAAGAACAGATAGAAGAAAATAGTCCTGCAAATACTACGTTGGGTTATTTTATGTTTGAATATCTTAATATGATTGTTCAACATGATAAATTCTTCGTTCTTCCTGGAAAGCTTTTGCTTGGAAATATGACCCTTGATTATCAGAGCAGACCTGAAGTTGTCGAAACTATTGCAATAAATACATCTTCTGGATTCCGTTTTAATGTAACCATTCAGTTTAAAGTCAAAGATACAAACGACAAATTTCCTTATTTTCTTGCCGAACCCTACAATTTCGTCATTACTAGATCTGCACCGAAGGACATGGTTATCGGTGTTGTTCAGGCAAGCGATCCCGACACAGAAACTAATTTAACTTTCACAATTGATCCAAATGACAAATTGGCGATCAGCAATAATGGAATCATTACACTGAAGCAGAACATACCTGCAGACAAATATACTGCAAGAGTTACAGTTCATGATGGGGTACATGCTAATTCAACAGACATTACCATCTCCACTATTGAAATAAAAGTAGCTGATCAAAACAGTTCCCTTGGAAGACATTACAATGGATCGGTTTACGAGAACACTTTGAGTCCTTACATTGTCAGTGTGTATGATGCAGAGTATGAAAATTATATGTTTACGGTCAGCAGTCAAGTGCAAAATAACTTTCACTTGAATACAACAACGGTATGTTACATATTATGTCATACATGAACGGCACACAATTAGGAGTTTTAAAAGTGCTTTTAAATGAACGAGCATTTAAGTTCTATTGGTGTGTTTTTGCCTTGCTTTGTCTTTTATTCTAAATTTGTTCGTTTAAGATTGGTCATTACTGATCTCTATTTTTGGTATTGCCTTTATGAAAAAGTACAAAACGAAAAGATGTTAGACTTGTTAATACTTTCAGTCAGTGCCGATATAACGTTCTTTAGAGCCTATAGTAACAAAGAAAATAAACTAAAAAATGAAGCCACCCCCCCCCCGCCCCAATTTTTGTACTTACATGTACGCGCGATAACTTACATGTATGAAAAAGCCCCACCCCCTCAAAAATTGTTTTGTCATGTAAAAGAAACAAAAACAAACATGAAAAGTTATTTGAAAAACAAACAAAACGAAAGTATAAAAAAAACATACAAAAAACAAAAAATACGGACGGACGGACGGACAGTCAGACTCGTTTAAGAGATGATCACCTCAATATCCCTATTGTGTCTCACAACTATGGTGTGTTCTATGGTCATTACCGTATCCTAAGATCGCAATGGAAGAGGGAGGTTTGGCGCCATAAAACCTGGTTTAACCCACCATTTCGTTTGAAATGCCTGTACCAAGTCAGGACCATTGCGATCCACCAGTTCTCCGGTATGACTGATTCGTTTTTGTCATTTTCTCTGGACTATGAGATTGATCATTCAAGTTCGGTAGTTTTGTTATTACCTTTATTAAATAAATAAGTCTAACTTTACAAGCTTTTTTAGTATGTTATTTTGAACTATCGTTTTAGACAAATTCTAATGTACTTGTGACATCTATTTTCGAGTTTTCTTATCCGCTCTCGAATAATATTTATTAGTTTCTAAAGTAGCAATGTTCATACAAACTATAAGATTTTCACTCATATTGAGCTGAAATAGAAGATAATGAGATGTGGAATAAGGATAGAAACATTCAAGCAAAATATATTTACTGCTATTTTGTGCAAACTTAGAATACGTAGAAAGATACAAAATGTATACTCGAGACTTTACTAAAACTTTATTCTAGTATATGATTTGACATCTGACCACGAATGAAACAATTATAAACTGCACCCGAGTACAAATTTATGGTTTTTGTTTTCATATTACAGGGAGTCCTAAGGAATACACGACCCTTTGACAGAGAAAACGTTAATGAAAGACTTTTCCGTTATTCTGTAACGGCTAACAAGATAAATCAAGCGTGTTCTATTACGGTTAGTACAGTCACATTTAATACGCATTAGACATCTAAAATTTACAAAATGATCTTTCGTGAAAATGTTGGTGAATGTTTACACAAGTCAAAAAATGAGTAATTAAGAAATCATTTCTCAGATAATCGTATAAAAGAGTAAAAGTAACGTTGCCGTTGCACATTCATACATGACTGTATTAGATTGTTTGAAATATGAAGAAAATATTTGTGAATTGATATATTACATTGAATTATGTCATGTATGTATGATTGTATTTTTAATGGTTTCTAAGTTTAGTCTCTAAATCATAGAATATATATAGATTATTACAAACAACACTTGATTTTTGTGTCTAAGACAAGTGCAGCGAAGCCTTTTGTAGTGTATAGAGCATTGACGATTTTCTCATTTTGATTTTAGTCTTGTCGGAATGATCTACATGATACCGGTATAAAAATATGTTGTGTATTCTATATAATTTTTCATTATTTGTTTTTTTTTTCATTCAACACACCTTTATATATCAGTTTTTATTGACATTTTATATGACCAGCAAAAGTTTTGTTTATTCCTATGCAGTTTACAAAACGAACTATATAAATATAGGTGATAAAATACGATTTATTAATCTATTAATTGGTTTGTGCACTTTACGTAATATGAATATTTCTAGTTTTTCTTTAGTTGATGCAAGAGGGTAGTAAGTAGTAATCGTGGTTCTTGTCTATCATTTCTCGAGACGATTAGGGACGATTACCCCGCTGTGACGTCATATCCACTTCCAGTCTGCCATTTTGAATGCTCAGTGCATGTCTATGACATCGTTTTCTTTTCCGGTCGTCCATCTTGAATCTCGGCGGCAATCTAGGATCACATCGGCCATTTTGCATCCGGTTAATTAAGGGGAGGTAATTCCGTTAGGTAAAAGGCTTGTTACTAAGTTATTCCATGACCGATTTCTTTTGGGTTTGTTGCATTGTCTTTAGTAAGACAATGTCTCTTTGGCTAATTCTTTGTGGTCGTTAGTGGTCCTTAGGGGCTTCACCATTAGTTAACCATTTCTCATTTCTTATCAAAGGTGGGGTTGTTGTATATCGTTGAAAAGGTCGCAAGGTGTAGATGCCATTTCCCAGAAATTTAAGTCGATAGTGGTCAGTAACCAGTCAGAGCTTGGCATAAGACGGTTCCTTTTTCTTCTTGTTATATACTAAGCGTGTAATATGTCAGTGTAAAGCTTGTGAGGTCTAGCTTTTCATTCTTGCTTTTGTCTGAATCTAAGGGGGATTTACCCATGGTTGCTACTGTGTTTCAAGTTTTGTATTTGATAGCGTTTTATATGGAATTTATCGGGCTTTGTGGGGTAAGCCTTCAGTACGGGTTTGATCCTTTTTATAGGTGACATAGAGCGTAAGGGATAACAAACCAATTTAAGTTTCATTTTTTTTTTATTTTGAAAGCAATTAAATGTTTCAGTCTTCATCCTCGTCTTCTTCGCTCTCCACGTTAGGTCTGAACTGTTTTAGTTTCTCATCCAGCAAGTACTTTCGTTTCTCAGCAACGTATTTCCAAGACTCTTCATACTCGTAATCTTCATCATCTCGAAGTCGTTTTGCTATTTCTTTGATCTTTTAATGGAGGGGATCTCGTGCCATTTCCATTTACCACATAATTTTATTAACGTAACGATTTTTTTCAGAGTTTCTCTATTCGGTGGTAAAATATCCCTGTCCGCTTTATGCTGCCTCTTTTCCATGGTGGCCACCTTCCGTGTACTCATCCACTTTCTTTTCGTGATCTTCCTTGTATCAGATCATCACTTGTCCAATAAAGTCGCCCCACGGATTGAACTGTTCTCCGGGATAGGTCTCTTCGACTTCAGTCTTTTCTGATTATGTATCCGACACCTTTTCTGATTCCGTATCAGATTCCTCTTAAGTTGGCAATTCCGGTTCTTCCTTCAGCCATTCCAGCTCCTTCATTTTCGTTTGATGCGTCTGTTCTTTGTGTCTCTGTAGATTGAACAACTTTTGGCTTAGGTATCCGCATTCGTCGCATTGACACATCTTTCCTTTTCGATGTCCAGTTTCTATCTGACAATTTTTGTTCCGGCCTTGTAAATTTATCTACTACTTCTGAAAGGTGTATCATGTTGCTTACAGCAACCTCATTGGTGGGATATACTGGATCGGGGTCTTGTTGATTTGTCTTTCTGTTTATTCTGTATGTAGGCAACAAATTCTCGTCTCAATATTGCTACGCCCTCTTTGTTGTATTCAAGCCGTCACTTTTTAAACTTGCGCCACTCTCTTAATATTTTTGGCAATCCTTGCAAGACAAAATTTGTTTCGATTTGTAAAACTGATCATGTGGCTTACTCCTTCTGCACTTACGACAAACACGTTCCCGGCCCTTACGTTCAATATACTTTTCTATGAGTATAAGAGATAACTCATAACATTAAAGTGCGTCATGTTCGAATACATTCGAGCCACTGATAAATTTGCTAAGGAATTTTAGCTCACCTGGCCAAAGGCCATGTGAGCTTATGCCATCACTATGCGTCCGTCGTCTGTCGTCCGTAAACAATTTCAAAAATCTTCTTCTCTGAAACCACTGAACCAATTTTACTGAAACTATGCAGGAGTGATATATGACATGTTGGTAACAAACGATCCTCATTTTAAAATGATGATTCGATAAAAAACATGGCCGCTGTTACTAAAAAAGAACATAGGGTAAAATCACTTAAAATGACTTTAAACTCAGCAACCATAACAGATAGAAAAATCAAAAGGATCTTAGGCTCTTCAGAATCAAAAGCTCTACAAAAGTCTCCATTGGGTCGAAGTTGTCAGATGACCTTTGATAGGGGTATGGCCCTTTTAAGGTAAAAAATAGCGTTTTTTTTCATGTTTTTGGCTTATATAATGAAAACTATTGCAGATAGAGAAAAGCTGTTGCTTGCTTAAATGTTCAGCTCATTTAGCTCTACAAAAGTCACTAAAGGGTCGAAGTTGACAGATGGCCCCTTATAGGGGTTACAGCCCTTTAAAGGTAAAAAATAGTGTTTTTTGCCAATAGAATGAAAAGAATTGCAGATAGAGAAAAGTTGTGGCTTGCTTAAATGTTCAGCTCATTAAGCTCTACATTAGTCTTCATTGGGTCGAAATTGTCAGATGACCCCTTATAGGGGTAACAGCCCCTTAAAGGTAAAAATAGTGTTTTTGACCAATAGAATGAAAAGAGTGGCAGATAGAGAAAAGCTGTTGCTTGCTTAAATGTTCAGCTCATTTAGCGTTACCATAGTCTCCATAGGGTCGAAATGGTCAGATGCCCCTTATAGGGGTTACAGCCCCTTAAAGGCAAAAATAGTGTTTTTGGCCTATCGAATGAAAACTATTGCAGATTGAGAAAAGCTGTTGCTTGCTCAAATGTTCAGCTCATTTAGCTCTACAAAAGTCACTATAGGGTCGAAGTTGACAGATGACCCCTTATAGGGGTTACAGCCCTTTAAAGGTAAAAAAATACTAGTAGTGTTTTTGGTCAATAGAATGAAAAGAATTGCAAATAAAGAAAAGCTGTGGCTTGCTTAAATGTTCAGCTCATTAAGCTCTACATTAGTCTTCATTGGGTCGAAATTGTCAGATGACCCCTTATGAGGTTACAGCCCTTTAAAGGTAAAAAATAGTGTTTTTGGCCAAAAGAATGAAAAGAATTGCAGATATAGAAAAGCTGTGGCTTGCTTAAATGTTCAGCTCATTAAGCTCTACATAAGTCTTCATTGGGTCGAAATTGTCAGATGACCCCTTATAGGGGTTACAGCCCCTTAAAGGTAAAAATACTGTTTTTGACCAATAGAATGAAAAGAATGGCAGATAGAGAAAAGCTGTTGCTTGCTTAAATGTTCAGCTCATTAAGCTCTACATTAGTCTTCATTGGGTCGAAATTGTCAGATGACCCCCTTATAGGGGTTAAAGGCCCTTAAAGGTAAAAATAGCGTTTTTGACCAATAGAATGAAAAGAATGGCAGATAGAGAAAAGCTGTTGCTTGCTTAAATGTTCAGCTCATTTAGTGTTACCAAAGTCTCCATAGGGTCGAAATGGTCAGATGCCCCTTATAGGGGTTACAGCCCCTTAAAGGCAAAAATAGTGTTTTTGGCCTATCGAATGAAAACTATTGTAGATTGAGAAAAGCTGTTGCTTGCTCAAATGTTCAGCTCATTAAGTTCTAGAAAAGTCTTCATAGGGTTGAAGTTGTCAGATGACCCCTAAAAGGCAAAAATAGTTTTTTTTTCGCATAAAGAATGAAAAGTATTGCAGATAGGGAAAAACTGTTGCTTGCTTAAATATTCAGCTCTTTTAGCTCTACAAAAGTCTCCATAGGGTCGAAGTTGTCAGATGACCCATTCATTTAGCTTAGATGACCCCTTATAGGGGTTAAAGCCCTAAAAGTTGAATAATAGTGTTTTTTGCTTACTTTAAATGAAAACTATTGCAGATAGAGAAAATCTGTTTCTTGCTTAAACATTCAGCTCATTTAGCTTTACAAAATTAAAAACGAAAGAATATGGAATATGTGTCAAAAAGACACGATCCACATATTGAAATGATTTTGATAAATGTACAAAAGCAAAATTTCACTGCGTGTGAAGCGCTTTTCTGGATTAAACTTAATTGCTAGGAGTAGTAAACTTGGAAAACCGGTAGAATATTAAATTTGACTTAAAAAAATGTCAAAAATCACAGTGTATAACCGGACAGTACGCAATCACGGAAGTTGATCACTGTCCGGTGGAAAAATCCTAGTTGTATGTTGTTTTCCCCCCAGATTTTTGTGGTTTCTAGGCTGTATGAACACTCTATAATATCAATTAGGAACAAAGGTAAGTTGAATTTATACCTTGCTTATATATGGAACTTTTTAACGTTTCTTTTTGTATTCTGGACAATTTAAAATGTTAAAAAATATTGATTGATCATCAGTGTGTGAACATTTTTTCCTTCACCACTTCGCAAATATTTGGAATTTAAACACAAACTGCAATCATTTTATTAATATTTCTATTAATATCTCATAGGCCGATTGATAGACATTCTACATTGACAATAATAGCTTAAGATAAAATAAACAATTTTGTTTAAAACATCAAGTTTTGTATTTTTGGCATAATCGTTTACTGTCCGATTAATTGGTCGTTTATTTTTTGTGGGTGTCCGATTAATTGCCTGCTTTGAATCCTCAGGGTTTGAATAAAAAAGTTATAAAAATTACAGTATTCCCCATTCCTTTACAACTTAGTTTTTTATATTCTACAGGTCCTTATTAAAAGACTTATGAATATATTTTCATATTTTTATGATAATTTATGTCGTTGTGTATTTGATTCATTTATTTATTTAACAGAATAAATCTGAGAGCTCAAAACAGTCTCTACTGTCTAAATCGAAAAAAAAATACATGCAGCAGTGTTCATAACAAAATGGAAATCCATTCAACAAGCTGATAACAGGAAGGGCGATTAACAGCTATGAGTACATTTAAAACCCTGGGCCTGCTTTTTGTATGTCACTTGTTAATGACTTATGTCAAAATGTCAAAATGGTTCATAAGAAGCTTTCCATTGACTTTGAGATCTTTTGAAACAAATCTTCTTATCACATAGACAGCCAGTATACCGAGATATTTGAGTCATTTAATTTTCACTTACTTGTTTTCACTTATGAACAACATGCTCAACACAGTAAAAGTCCCGTTAAAATGTGAAAACAATTTAGATCAAGACGCTACCAAAAGCCATGGCCTTGTAAGTAGGGATTTTCATTTCAAAAGTATATGTTTATACTGGGTTGGGAACCATGAGCGTAATGGAGCTGCCATTTGTTGGTAAATCCATGTCTCATATTAATAATCTTAATAAAAAAAAAGCTGAACAATGATTTGAGTTTGTTTAAGAAATTAGGTTAGCCTTAGCGACTGTGATTGCAGATTATCACGAAAGGTTTATTTACAGCCTCGAATCTATAAACTCCCTCATAAACGAAACTATGCCGGATATGGTTACTGCTGGAAATCGGATTGCAGTATTTATTTCCTGTGTGCGATTATTAAAAATCGTACACCGTAAATTTATTGGACAGCCTTATCTGTGTTAATCATTGCTGGTTAGTTGTATGCAAATAGTTCATTAAAAAAATTACAACAAAGTTCCGGACTCTAGATTTTTCTACGTCTTACGAGCGCTTCGTCTATTTAAGATTCATCTGGGGAGCTCTGTGACGCGTTGTTACAGAGCTCTACCAAAAAAAAAATCAAAATTAAAAGTGTGACAAAAATTCCCGATTTGGAATACAATTCATGACTATTTAAAGATTAAACTTAACTATGTTTGGGCTAGGAAGAACTTTAGGGTTTAGACAATTTTATATTTAAACGCATGAAGCTTTAAACTCATACAACGGATAATTTATAGATTTAATGTGTTCTTAACGTCTAACAACAAGAAAATATCAAAGCAGCGTGGCATAAAAGCCGAAAATTTGGGAACGCTGTAAATAGGCATAGTTCAACGAGGAACCGCTCACAAGCAATGTTTAAATAAATAAATTGAAAGATAGACAAACCATAAGTATTGAAAGTAAAGTACTTTAGACTAGAAAAAGTTCGAACAGGGAAGCCAAATCCAGCAATGTTCTAGGCTCTTATGATATCGACCTAGCATACGTTAGTCTTCTACATTCCAAAACCATTAAAACTGACCGCGTTGTGTAATTTAATTTGGTATGTGTCTTTAAAAGCGAACGCCTACACCATTTGACTTTGTCCTTGAACTCATGTAAAGTTTATCTTAGGCCTTATACACTAGGTTTTAGTTGAATGCCTTCATATCTCAAGAATTAAAAGACTTAGATAGATAAATGTAGCTATGCCCATGTTAATCAATTGTTGACTAAATCTGAATCCATCTTGGATTTTAGCCAAATACTAGTATATTGTCTCGCCTGTGACGATTAGTCGGGAAGGGGACATAGGTATAAATTTCCGGCGGCGTCGACGGCGGCAGCGTCGTAAACCTTTTTGTAAGGCATCTTATATTTGGTATACAGACAGTTCAGGTTATGGTCTACGCAACTGTCATTATGCCGTGTGACCTTGACCTCGTTTTCACGCTCCAATGACTCTGTGAACTTAGGTCTTTTTTCAGGCCGTAAACTTTTTTGTAAGACTTTTGTGGACGATGAATTGCTGAAAAAATGTATAATAGCAAGGCATCTGATATAAGGTTTACAGACAGTTGAGGTTATGTTCTATGCGACTGTCACCATGCTGCGTGACCCTGACCCCCATTTTTAGGCTAAAGTGGCTCTGTGAACTAAGAGTTTTTTTTAAGGCCGAAAACATTTTTGTAAGACTTTTGTGGACGATGAATTGCTAGAAAAGCATAATAGTTAGGCATCTGATATTGGGTATACAGACAGTTGAGGTTATGGTCTATGCAACTGTTACCATGCCATGTGACCATGACCCTATTTTTACGCTCCAGTGACTCTGTGAACTTAGGTTTTTTTTTCAAGCAGAAAACTTTTTTTTAATACTTGTGTGGACAATACATAATACATACATGATACCGACGCTTTTTGTGTTTATATCAAAAAATGAAAGCTTAGGTAGTTGATTTTAGTGATGGTGCCGCGGCAGGCGAGACATACTTTAGTGGCCACACTTGCATTTATGATTTACATGAAGCAGCACACTAGAATAGGTGTGGCCACCTGTAGTTCATCTGATTTGAGCAATTTTAGCTCACCTTACCCGAAGGTCAATTGAGCTATTGTCATCACTTGGCGTTCTTTGAAAATCTTCTCCTCCGAAACGACTGAAGGGATTGCTTTGCAAACTACGTCTATGGGATGTCCTCTACCACGATTGCACAAATTTGGTCTGGTGATACTTTAGGGTATCCCCCACAGAACTGATGTGGGTATTTTTGATTTATCAAACAGCATGGCCGGCGTTACTAAAAATAGACCAGAGGGTCAGACTACTGTTTTTGGCTTGTAAATTAAAAAGTATAAGAGATAGATGAAATTTAATGCCATGCTACTGCTTCAGCATCAGAAGTTTAAAAATGTTTTCATTGAGTCGAAGTTGTCAAATGACCCGTTATAGGAGTTATGGCCCCTTTAAGGTAAAAAAAAACATAATTTTCATGATTTTGGCTTATAGAATGAAAACTATTACAGATATAGAAAAGTTGTTGCTTGCTTACATGTTCAGCTCATTTAGCTCTACAAAAGTCTCCATATGGTCAAAGTTGTCAGATGTTCCCTTATAGAGGTTACGGCCCCTAAAATAACATTCTTTCGAAATTTTTTGCTTTGGAATGAAAACTATAGCAGATGGAGAGAAGCTGCTGCTTGCTTAAAAATGTTCAATTCAAAAAGCTCTGCAAAAGTCTCCCTAGGAATGAAGTTGTCAGATGACCCCTTATAGGGGTAACGGCCCCCTAAAATGACTTTTACATGTATTTTGCCTATAGCAGGAAAACTTAAGCAGATAATGAAAAGCTGTTGCTTGCTTACATGTTGAGCTTATTTAGCTATTCAAAAGTTTTCATAGGGTCGAAGTTGTCAGATGACGGCTTATAGGGGTTATGGTCCCTAAAATAACGTTTTTTCATGATTGGGCCTACGGCTACATAATGAAAACTATGATAGATAGAGAAAAGCTGTTACTTGCTTAAATGTTCAGCTCAAATAGCTCTAGAAAAGTCTTTATAGAGTCGACACCAAGACCAGGTGAGCGATTCAGGCTCCGGGGAGCCTCTTGTTAATGTTTCATTCTGTGGTAACAGTTTGTCGATCATAACTATTTGTAACGAAAATGAGGCATATATATGTATATAAAACATTAGAACAGTATACCAACTCTAGATACATATCTTCATTTGCAAAGTCAGCTAGATTTTAGGAGAAAGGCCAACTTTCCAAATCAGAAATTTTACCTTCATGTATAAAGTTTTTTTTTTCAAAAATGTCCAATTAGTTTTTACAAATAAGGATCACATGTTTATAAAAATTACAAAAACATATCTTTTTTTTAAGTAAATCTTATTCCTCAATATATGCATACACATATGTAGAATGCAATCTTATTACAATACTTTGTTTGGATAAGCTATTACCTTTTATATTTGTTCCAGTTTTTGTTTAAATCATTTTGCTCTAGCTGTATAATGCCTTGTAAGGATATTTGTTTTGTTATTGCTACATTCAACCCAACAATTAATCGGACAGATAGATATAACTTTCTAACAATTAATGATTGTGTACAGTGGCAATTAGTCGGACAGGGACGCAGTGAGTAGTGCTCTTGCAAATCTGATTATTATAAACAATCAAAACCATTTTCATCAAACACCAAAGGATTTCCTATTTAAACAGCTTTAAATGGAGATGCAATGTTCTAGTTCAATGTAAGTGGTTCACTAATAATTTGTTGTTTCTTTCGCCGCAATGAGTTTCCATTGTCAAAAATACCAATGATTAAACCGCTTTTTTCGGAAATTTAAATCATCTAAATTATAAATTGATGTTTTAAATAGTGTTAAATAACAATGTAAACTAATTGTACGCTTCAATTTTTCTTAAAATTTAGTTTCGGCTGAATAAGGGCTAAAGTTCATGGCCAAATCATGCATTTTTATTAAATCAACTAGGATTTTACCACCGGACAGTGATCAACTTCCGTGATCGCTTACTGTCCGGTTATACCCTGTGAAAATATTACAACAATGACCAAACAGATAAATTTATCAATTTTTAAAGAAACAGCCAAACGTTGTTAAGTTTTAGAAATGTGTAGACTGCGTCTTTCCAACACATATTCCAGTATTCGAAAATATATAAGAGCATACAAGTCTTCATAGGGTTGACATCAAGACCAGGTGAGCGATTCAGGCTCCTGGGAGGCTCTTCTTCCTTTTGATTTTGTATCGTCCAATCATCTGTCAGCATTTTTTCACGTGATTTACCCTTTTGCTTGCTCATCTTACTCTTTTGCAGTTTATTTTGCTCTTTTCCTTGCCCATCTTGCTCCTTTGCAGCTCATCTTGCTCTTGCTTTTTTGGTTTATCTTGCACTTTTGCAGCTTATCTTGTCCTTTTCTTTGGTCATCTTGATTTATTCGTTGCTCATCTTTCCCTTTTCCTTGCTCATCTTGCTTTTTTTGCAGCTCATAGGGCTGTTTTGCTGCTTTTGGGGTCTTTTTACTATTTTGGTCACTCCCCGCAGCAACCGTTCTTAATCCGTCTTCTCCCCCTTCAATTTAAGACCATGAATAAGATGATGATGTTGCTTTTCAGGTTTTAGGAGAAGTGGTAATAACTGTTTTGGATGTAAACGACAATCCTCCATTTTTTCCCACCAACCAATACATTGGATTTGTAAAGGAAGAACAACCCCCCAATAAGAAAGTCAGATTTCAGGTTTGTTCAGAGGACGAGAGAAAATATTTTTTGGTTTTGAAAAAGGAAAATAATAAATGACGTTTTATTTTTCATAGTATATTTCATCGCTTCACCCTGACGTTATACCGCTTCTGTAATATTGTATTATAAAATATAGAGTCTAAAGGATCCGCTCGATATTCCCTGAATTGATGGATGAATCGGTTAATAGTAGCGTTGAATTGCGTAAAGCGACATAAGTTGTCATTTTTTAAATATTCAAATATCGATACTTTCTTATTTGGTCGAAACAAAAGAAAAGCAATATTATCGGAGATTTAATCTAGAGAAAACACACACATTTAAGTATTATTACTTTGTAATAGTTGAGTTTTTTTCTGGGTATATGTATTTCTTGTTTTTTTGCACAGTTTCATCACAAAATGTACAAAAAACATTGCCATTTGATATATATATATATATATATTAAGCATTAAAAAAAATCAAAAACCCTTGTAAATAATGATTTTGAATTAAAAAGCATTTACATGATCTTAAGATGAAAGTGCATTACATTTTTCTAGGTTTATCCAGTAATATCAGCTGACGATTTAGATGAAAACAAAACCTTAGAATACAGCTTGGCTAATGGAACCAATTATTTTCATATAAATAAAAATAATGGTAATTATATATAAATATATAAAATAGGATAAGTCTTCTGGTCATTCCGGCGGCGACAACGACGACGGCGTTAACTTTTTTGAAAAAGTTTTATGAGCATCTCCATATCTCAAGAACTATAGGTCTTAGGTTGATGAAACTTGGTATGCATATGCCCCAGTAGTAGCTTAGCACAGTTCCATCCCCATTTTTTTACCTTGACCTTGATTTTCCGGTTGAGTGACTTTGACAATTTTCAATACATATAATAGCAATGGAAAGTTTAGCGAGCATCTCAATATCTCAAGAACTATAAGTCCTAGGTTAATGAAACTTGGTATGCATATGCCACTGTAGTAATTTAGCACAGTTGCATTCCCATCTTTTGACCTTGACCTTGATTTTCCGGTTGAGTGACTTTGACAATTTTCAATACATATAATAGCAATGGTAAAGTTTTGCGAGCATCTCCATATCTCTGACAAGAACTATAAGTCCTAGGTTGATGAAACTGGTATGCATATGCTCCAGTAATGTTTAGCACAGTTATATCCCCATATTTTTTTTACCTATACCTTGATTTTCTGGTTGAGTGACTTTGATTATTTTTATTGCATATGTTAACAATGTTTAAGTGCTATAACATTTTTTGATCTCAGAAACTGAAAATCAATGTAAATTCAAAATATAGTGGAAGTATGAAAGAATAATTGTTTCTGGTGGTGCCGGCAGGCGAGACATACTTTAGTGTAAACTCTTGTATAAAAAAAGTATGATATGTGTGACCATTTGATAAATTTACGAGTTATTATAGATATCTTTATTCCAATCAAGGGGCCTTAAATAGGACAAAATGATAATACAATTACAGATAATTAATATTAATACAAAATACATATAAGCAAACAAATAATCATAATAAGATAGATTATATTTGACAAGTTCCAAGACTAACCAGACATTTATGTATATAGGGATTTAGTTTTTAGGGAGTATTTTGTTAAAAGTTGAGAGTATTGATATAAACAGCCGACCTGCTCACGACTAATGCACAAAGTTAATTAATCTGTTAAATATCAATTTTGTGCAAAAGTCTCATAGGAACTTTATGGAAAGCCATAGCTGCCTTATGATACACAAACACATATCATTAAGGCAACAAACATTCTATTTAGCCATTATTCTACACCATTAAGACATTTTGTTAAACTATATTGACACTAACAAACATCAACAAGCAACTCTTTAAAACTATAAAGACTTTTGGATGCACCATTTCACGATCATGCTAGAACATTAAGATACTTTCTTATATCATGATGACCATTCAATATACCATGAAGACACTTTACTACAATAGAATAGAAAATTTTAAACTTCAGAAATTTTAAAGGATAATTAAAAGATAACCTTCACGGGTGTTAGAAATAAATGACAACAAAGTTCCAGACAATTAATTTTGCTACGCCTGACGTGCGTTTCGTTTATTCAAGACTCATCAGAGGCGCTCTACTGTGCACAATTTTTAGACATATTGATTGGACATCGCAATAGAGTTGATAATGAAATTTCTAACAGCAAGGGTAAACACTTTGATTATTTTGATAGGAAGAGAAGTTTTTTATCTAACAACACAAAAAACTGATTTTATTTTCTACAGGCAAATTGGATGAAAATCAGGAAACTAACTGTAAAAGTTCTGTCTCATATATATAAACATGTATATAATATGAGAAAGTCATTGCCTTTATAGCTCGCGTAGATAATTCCATTGAAAAATTCGAATAATGCCTGGGACGAGATAATTTGGGACGATGTATTACTATTTCCCGCAATTTTCAGCACGCGCAGACATTTTCGAAAACTTCTAAAAATCGAATGTTTCCGGTGACAGAACGATTTTTCTTCCATAGTATTTTGAATCTCGTGCAATTTGGCATACTTTCTACATTAGAGAGCTCGCTACGCTTGCATACATGTATAATATGTTAGTGTTCTGTCGTTGTCTTTAATGATTGCAAAAAGAAAACTGTTGATTATTTTCTATACAATGCATGAATAGTAATATGACCCCCTTCAATTAATGTAAATTGATTAGTATATTCTTTATAATTATTCAAATACTTTATATTTCAGCTGAGATTGTAACTACTAGAAGACTTGACAGAGAGGTCACTCAGACAATGATTATAACTGTAGTAGCGTTTGACGGATTACATCGTTCTAATGCAACAGTTAATATTACTATTGAGGACATTAATGATAACTCTCCAACCTATACAATAGCCAACAAGTACGTTCAAACAAATGGCATAGGCATATAAAAGAATGCTGTAATATTTTTTATTATGTAGATGGATTACTGGAAACATAATTGTGTAAAACAAAAACTGTCGCATAAATAATTATTTTGGTGTGTTTTACATTCTTATTTTTCAGACTAATTTTCCAACATCTAATTATATAAAAGTATGTTGCGCTTTGTTTTTATCTATATATATTTTGTTAATTTCCTTTAAATTGTTGATTTTTTTCATTTTGTTAAATGTTTTAAACCATTTAATCATATCATCGCTAGTACCCTATTCAAAACTGTTACGATTCGTTTGAATTTTAATTGTTATTTTTTCTCCTGAACTCGGTAAGATTTGGAATTTGTTTGCTTAAAACATTGACAGTTGGTTTGATTAGTGTTTTCCATCAATACATGATGTCATAATATAATAGTAAGGAAAGAGTTCATTTAAAGGTATTTTTTCATTCACAGTTTCAGTTTATATGAAAATACTTCATTGGGAATTGTCTCTAGAGTCTTAGCTTGGGATCCAGATCAAGGCTTTAATGGTGATATAACGTATAGTATCGATAGCCAAAGGGGATATTTTCGAATAGACAGAAATAAAGGAGACATTCTTTTAGCAGACAAATTGGATCGCGAGGACAAAGACTTTCACGTGTTGCATATTATATCTCGAGACCACGGAACGCCATATAATTCAATGACAACAACGCTGTTTGTTGAGGTTTTAGATGTAAATGACAATGCACCAGAATTTGAAATGCATGAAATAAGAATTGAAGTTGACGAAAATAATGATTGCTCGCAGCCTATTCTTATTGTTAATGCCACAGACAAAGACTTGGGGAATAATGGTCAAATAGAATTCGAATTTGTTGGGTATGATATTGATATATAGAAAATAATGAGATGTGGAAATATTGTACGCGACACAGCTCACCAAGTGGCAATTTAGATAAAAAACACTATGGAAAACAACCAGCAGCCTTCAACGAGACCAGAAGCCGCAGCTCGCCGTTTTGCAATCGGTCCATGGTCCTAATAAAATGCATGTCATTCAAATCTGTATGTTTAAATACCGTAATTAGATAAGCACCATGAACGTTTTTGTGTTTTATTTTGAGCAAAATATTCAAATATGAATGTGAATAATAGTTTGGATTTTTAGAAGTCATAATTTTCCATTTTATAACGATTCAAGCTTAAAGATTGTAATCCATCGGACACTCAAATATTTGCAGATAAAATATTAACAATATTAAGCAACTTAACTGTCATATTGGCCTTTTCTTTACTCATAACTGTTAATAGTATACAGTGACTACACTACAAAAAGAAACAAGTTACATTTTTGATAGGTGATGATTTGTTCAAAACATTGCGTACACATTCAATGTTGTTTGTTTGTTTGTTTGTTTTTTTCACTACAGAAACGATTCCAACTATGCCAGCCTTGACATATCACTTTATGGAACTATAATTTGTTCACAACCGTTTGATTATGAACAAGAAAAATTTCGATATTTAATTGTACGAGCAAGTGACTACGGAACACCATCTCTATCATCAACTCAGTTAATTACAATTGTAATAAAAGATTTGAATGACAATATTCCACAGTTTGGTAATGTCAAAGACCATCTGGAAGTTCGGTAGGTGTTTACAATCTGATAGACGTTTGAAAAAGGTATTTGAGTACTTGTTGTTTACTGTTTTCATTCTTAAGTATACCAGTAATTGTAGGAACATTTTTAAAAATTGTTGCTACGATCCTTGCTAATTTTTTAAACGCTGAGTAACATTAAGATTTAAATGATTTCTTCTAGATTGAAAATGCTAATATTGAACAAAAAGTCATTACATGTAAATAGAGTCCTTTAAACAATTTCTGAGGGGGACAAAAAATATAAGACCCCCATCATCAAGTTAAAGGTCGATCCAACCTGGTCTATCTGTGACTATTTCAGGGCTGGATTTGAATTATATGCATTTTATTTAGACCATGGGCCAATTGCAGAACCGCAAGCAGTGCCAAATGGCTGCTGGCGGTTGTCCATTGTGGTTTTTCTAAATTAACGTTTAATTGTGGACTATGTCGCAAACACTTATTCCAAATCTCATTATTTTCTATTTTGTTACTAAACTAGGAAAAAAACTCTTTGAATCACTAAAATGAGTATTTCATTACGATGTGTCTTGTGTAAACCTGTAATTAAGCTAGCTTGAAAATTAATAAGCAACATGTAAACTGTTTGTTGCATTATTTTCTTTCTAGGTACTTTGACCCAAACCACGAAAGAGTTGTCGCGGTTGTCAATGCGTTTGATTTAGATGACAGAGACCAACTATCTTTCAGCCTGTCAGGAAACGCATCGAACTTCCTGGATATCGATGAAAGAAGAGGTATACTACGTACAAAGCCAACAAATAGACCCATCGATGGTTGCTACATTTTGAATATTAATGTTACTGATTCTAAAAATTATAATGTTACGTCGTTGACAGTTTGCGTTTTGGAAGATACGAATTCCGATCAACCAGTTCGTTTTTCTGAGCAGGTCATAGACATGAGTATAAAAGAAAATAAAGAATCGGGTACAACGCTACGTAACATATCTTCTTTATTGGAGAGCGACAACAGTCATATGTACATGTACAACATTCTTGAAAAAGATGATAATGTTCCATTCAACTTGAGTAGTGAGTTTGGTGAAGTAAAAAATACAGAACCACTTGACAGGGAGAAAACCGAAAAGTTTGAATTTGTCGTGTATGTTCATGCTTTGAACAGTACTGAAATTTTGGATCTTGCTTTGGTAAATATAATTCAATATTATATCAAGAAATAATATTCATTAATCACTTCATGGTCATTTTTTATCATAGCATATTGATATTTCAATATCATATCTTTTTTGTTCTGTTTTTAAGCTCACCTGACCCGAGGGGTCATTCGAGCTATTGTCATCACTTGGCGTCCGTCTTCCAACCGTCGTCCATCCGTCGTCCGTAAACTTTTTAAAACGTTAACTCCTCTGACACCATAAATACAATTGCAACCAAACTTGGTACGGTTCTTCATTAGCATTCGGTGCTTAGAACTGATGTGGGGATTTTTGATTCGTCGTACAATATGGCCGCCATGGCTAAAAATAGAACATAGGGGTAAAATGCAGGTTTTTTTGCAAATAACTCAAAAACGGCTACAAATATCAAAATTAAAGGTAAAAAAAGTAAAAGTTATCAACAACTCAGGATCTACCTACCCTGAAATTTAGAGAAATTCCAACAACCCATGTAGGAGTTATTGCCCTTTTTGTGGATTTTTTGAAAATTTTGCACCTGTTTTGCTCAATATCTTTAAAACTATAGAAGATATTTGAGAAATTTAAATTGCATATTGTTAAGCACATCAAGATCTACAAAATATTTAACAGGGTCAATATTGTAGGACCTTTTCTTTTAGGAGTTATTGCTCTTAGAACGCCAAATTTGAGGAATTTAAAAGCATTTCCTCATTTCAGCCACTGGTGGAAAAGTTCAAAATTGAGTTAATAGACATGATAGTTAATTGTTTTAATTAGTGTTTGACTGGTCTGCTGTACTGAGATGATCACCTCAATATCCTTATTGTGTCCCGCAACTATGTTGTGTTCTATGGTCATTACTGGATCCAAAATCGCAATGAAAGAGGGAGGTTTGGCGCCATAAAACCTGGTTTAACCCACCATTACGTTTGAAATGCCTGTACCAAGTCAGGACCATTGCGATCCACCAATTTCAGGTATGACTGATTCGTTTTTGTCATTTTCTCTGGACTATGAGATTGATCATTCAAGTTCGGTAGTTTTGTTATTACCTTTATTCATTACATTGAAAATGTTAACTCCTCTGACACTTTAAGAGCCAGTCTATAAGAAAACCATGCAGAATTGTCTAAAAGCAATATTTAAATAAACCTTTCATACTTAGTATATGGGTTAAGTACCCAACAAAACCTTCTCCAAAAAAAATTTTTTTTTGTTTATTGGTATACTTTTACTGTTATGGGCATGTTACTAAAAATAGAATTCTACCGTGAAATTTACCAAGAAAAATGGCTATATTTGCACAAAAATGGCAACCTTTCCAAATAAATTGTTAATATATAGAACTGACTTGTGTTGTTATATTAGAAGTTTACCTGGATCTTTTTTTTCTACAACTTTCATAATGTCACATTCTCTCATGTCATCGGTGCAAAAAGGTCACCAAATCATGACCTTTGAACTTTAGGTGAAAACGACTAAAAAAGTCATTTTTAGAATGCCAATACAACAGAACGAGGGTATTTCTAGAGGTTAGTTTTAAATTTGAACATAAGTTCACATTCATGTCTGCAAAATATCAAAAAATTGTCGATGGCAAATAAACTTGTCTTTGTGTAATGCGAAGGTCAAATGTGCCCAAGTGAGATAATTTGGATTTTTACCAAAAATCTTATATTATGAAATTCTTTATGATTTTCGGTAAACAATTTCTTATCTATAGGGCTAGGCTTTAGATATTTGACATGAGGGTTGCACATTTTAAATTGAACAGTTACAATCATTAAAGAACATGTTAAATGACCTTGAAAATTGACCTTGAGGCCAAATTTATGAATGATTTAAACAAAATCTGTGTTCATCTTGTACTATTTCATGCCAATTTGTCTTTGTACCTGGACCTTTATGAATTGAATTTAGTAGTGTACCATGATTAACAAATAGTGTCTTTAAGCATGTCAAGTAGAGTATCTGAATAGCTTCTAATTTGAGTTACAAAAAATTATATTTTTAGACATGGTTTTTCAACAATAAAAAAGCAAAAAATGATGAAAATGTATGAATATTGACATCACTGACTACACTTTTCTCATTGCCATCCAATGTTAATCAACATAATATGTAGAAATGATGCTTATGGACCCTTTTAAATCATAAATATATTCATACATGATGATTTAAATGATTAAATGAATTAACGGCAAAGTGCCAAGTTCTTAGAGTCAAAGCTGTACAGCTCACATGTATGACCATATTAATACATGTATATGCAAATAAACAATCTTATTCAGAGGTTTTGCTAGAGATTAAGTGATAAGCTATAAAAAACCATTATATAAATTACATGTAGGTACTCACTAACATAGCAAATTATCAAAACTGTCTAAAGGAAAAAAGAGATCTTATTTCAAAGGGAGATAATTTGTTAACATATAAATATACCAGTTAAGCAATTTAAAAATGGTTCATTGTATATGATCATTTTTGCACTTTCTTTATTTGCTCTTTTGATAAACAAAACTCTTTTTTTCACTTTTAATAAATAAAATATGAGCAACAGTAAGTTACATAGCTTAATCATTCTTTAAACAAGGAATCTGTGAACCAATTCAACTCTCAAGTGATACCCCTGCATTCATAACTATGCATACTGTAATAAACAATGTTTTCCGAAATAGAAAATAGATATCTGATGGATCTTAAAATGTTTAAAAAAATATATGATAAGTTGTTTAGAGGTTTATAATGTGTAATAGATGATGACATTTGGACCCATGTGATAGAGAAAGATAGACGAGGTTTACAACTGGTTTTCTGTTTTTCATTTCAACATATTCAAACTTAATAATGATGTCATTTGTTAATTCTGCTGCAGCTGCTTGTATTTTCACACTTTCAATCTCTTCCAATACACTTTAAAGTTCAACATCTTTAATCTCACCCTCTTCTACCTTGACCAAGGTGACATTCCTAGGCTTTTATCCCCCAATCTTATGAAGCTTGCAAACAAACTTCTTATCTTAGACGGACTTAGCCATACTTCTGGGATGAATGTCTTTGTGTCATTAGTATTGCTCAAAACTTTCAAATCTGAGGATAAATGCTCATACATGTCATAGTTGGGTCTCTTTTCAGTAGAGTTGTAAGTCTCGTATAGAGTAAAGTTATATTGTTTTACTCCAACACTGAATCGTTTCTGATGGTTTATTAGACTTTTATTCCATACCTTCTTGAACTACGACTTCTGTGTTATTTGTTGATTGCAACAAAACTTTAAAGATTTAAGTGATGGTCAACTGAAACACATTTTTCTGATTATAGAATCTTCACCTTGTCAAATAAATTCTCATTGTAACCAAAGTCATGTTTCCCAATGCAAATATGGTATTCACTTGCAAGTAAATGGTGCTGTGTAAAGACCTTTCTGCAACTTTGTTTAGGACAAGCAAATAATCTATCTTTGCTTTGAGAAAAACTTTCTTCATTATCTTCTGACAAATCTGGAATGTCATTATTTTAGTATTAATTTCCAAATCTTGATTCTTCTGAATAGGGAATAAATGTTGCAATGATCCAGGCACAAAAGTTTCTGATTCGGCAAATGTGGCGAGTACCTAAAAATAAATAAATTTGATTAAAATACTGCAATTTGACTGGACGAGAAAAAATTCCAAATATCCAAATTAACTAGAAAATGTGTCTATAAACCACATGATGGCTCTTCCGTTCTTGAAATATCATTGACCCTCAATGTGAATTACCTGGGATATGGACCTTTACCAAGAAATTGATCAAAAGTGTTCATGTGAAAAATATAGGTCGCTGTGACCTTATCTCTGGTAGTGGTGCCATGTTACCAAGACTCATCGAGTAGTGAAATATTATTGACCCCTAACATGTAGTATTCAAGATATGGACCTTAACCAAGAACTTTACCCGTCATTCATGCGTAAAATGTCACAGTGACCTAATTTCTAGTGGGTGGTGTAGCCCTACCCAAGACCCATGGCCATCTGGTGGTGAAATATCATTGACCCCCAACATTTAGTATTCAAGTTATGGACCTTAACCAAGAACTTAACCGAAGTCGTTCATGCATAAAATATAGGTCACAGTGACCTAATTTCTAGTTTGTGGTGTAGCCCTACCCAAGAGACCAAGACGCACCTGGTGGTGAAATATCATTGACCCCCACATCTAGTATCCGAGTAATGGACCTTAACGAACAACTTAACCAAAGTGTTACGAACGTACGGACGGATGAACAAGGGTAAAACTATATGGCCGATCCACATACGTGGTCGGGCCATAAAAAAAATCATGGGGAAACACCCACTTTTTACAGAAAGTGCAACCATTTTCGTTCTTTTAAAAGTAAAATTTTCATTTCTTTTAATCGTTTCGAAAATTTATTTACAAGGTACATGTATGATTGTAATTAAGTATTCGCTAAACAGGAAGTAGATGACATACATGTATATTGTAGCCTAGGAGCAGAAACTGGGTATACATGTACACCATATGGTACTGTAGATAAAGCTGTAAACTAAATATCAGACCCTCATGTAGTTGCTTAAAAAATTCTGACAGAAATTTTTACGGTGGATAGAACAAACGAAGGAACGAACAAATGGAGGGAGAGAGGGACAAGGGTAAAACCGTATACCCCCTTTTCTTCTTAGTGGGGGTATAATGAAGCAAAAAGTAGTTGCTAAGAAGACTGTTAGGAAAACCATTTTCCCTTCCACCACCTAACATTTATTATTTTATAAGTGGATTTTTTTTTTGTTAAAAGTGCCCATTTTGGTTTTGAAAAAAAAAAACAACATGTGTATATGATGCACATGTACATATACGATTGATATAAACCTGTGAAAAAAAAAGTGCAAAAAAACTCACCTTTTTCCATGTTCTGAATCATTTACTTTAGAAAGCAGAGTAACACTCAGCAGGGTTTGAAAATACATGTACATATACATGTAGCACTTGACCCAAGGCCAACGTCCCCTAAACAGTATTACTCAATAGAGTTATATAATTATTATGATGGGTTACTAGAAATTGTTCTTTTCTTCAGTAACTAAGTGATCCATACGGGTTAGCCATCTTACTTTCATTCTGGGCTTCTGAGCCAAAATATTTAGTAAAAACATAGACCTGTATATTTACAGGTCTATGGTAAAAACCCCAAACAGTAGAAGGGGTACTAAAAAAATAAAGTGACCCCCCCCCTTTTGGACAGTCATGATTATTTCTCTTTTTTTAGAACGTTTACCTGATGAATAATCTGTCTTAAACAGTCTTTAACCATCGTTCTTCACACAAGGATGGGTTGGCTCCTCTGTCTGCAATGGCCTTGCTGTTTACATGTACATTATGGTCTGGCCCTGGGTATGTACAGCATGTTTTACCCCTTCTCCAGTTCAGTCCCAAATATGCCCAATATGATTCACATATTTGAAGGTGTAAACAGTTTTTATCAACATTGAAAATACTAATCCTATTAAAAATCAAGAGGGCTTCAGGGCAGTCATACTTTTGGAAATGGTTTTCCTGAGATAACTTCTGAATCTGATGCCTTTATCCCATTCAAGTACGCTAAAGTACTTTTATTACATTCTAAAATTGGTACAAATGTTCCTGTCGAGCTCCAAGTCACTTCTGCATTATTAAAAAAAGTTAACACACAAGACTCACTGCTCATTTAACCAAAATTTTAAATTAGTTGTTGACAACCTTGTTGTTGACATTTGGGGTAAAAAAGTATCGGGGAATGAAACGGGTTATAAAATGAAAAAGTGGGTATCTGTAACAAATGAATACAAAAAGTCTAAAAACCATGAAAACACTAAGCAAATATTTTATATTAGATCCATAATTGATGTTTTGCAAATAAATTTGGAATTTTATAGAAATTTAAGGGTGTTATTTGAAGTAATTTAGTGAAAGTAGCATATTCAAGTGTTCTAGAAGTAAAACTTTATTCAGTTTTTAGATGTAAAATTTAAGAACTTACAATTATTTGCCAACGACAGTTTTTTTATATTTGAAAAAAACTAAATTCATAATTTCGAAGGTGACTTAATTTAGATAATCATTTTATCCTCGCTCTGAGATACAGCTGCTCAAAGTGAGCTTAAATGTTACTTTTGAAAATGGACCCCCTTTTAGAGCCCCTCCGAAGGATTAAAAGAATTGAAAACTCAAAATCTTGCATTTTTTTGCAAATCAACTTTAGTCACTTTAGATATTATAAGTGTAAAAAAATATATATTTGAGCCATATCATCTGCATTCGAATAAGAAAATTGGGTATTTCATGGTCAAAATTCAACCATTTTTTATCAAATATGCAAATAAGGTGTTACTAAAAATAGAAATGGTTCTGAAAAAAAATAATAATAAATTTTCGTCTCCCTAGGTCTAAGGATGTTAAAAAAACCATATGAGCAAAAAAAGTTTTGGTTACCCTTTTAAACCATTTTGAGGATTTTGCATGGTTTTCTCATAGACTGGCTCTTAAGTCCAATTGGAACAAAACTTGGTATTGTTATTTATTAGCATTAGGTGTATAGAACTGATGTGGAGATTTTTGATTGGTTGTAAAACATGGCCGCTGTGGCTTAAAATAGAACATTCGGTTAAACTGCATTTTTCTGTGAAATAACACAAAAAGGGTGACAGATCTTTAGATTTTGATTAAGAACAAAAGTGATCAACACCTTAAGATCCACCATATTGTCAGATGACCCCCTTATTAAACTTATGACCCTTTCAATGTCAAATAAATTTTGCCTAATAACCTTTACTTCAGGCACATATGTCAGGTAAGCGATTCAGGCTCCTGGGAGCCTCTTGTTTTTTTTTATCCATTGAATTTGTTTTTTCCCTTTTTTAAAATATTTAATTTAGTAATTATTTCCCTGTTTATTTCATCCATCATATGAATTTCTAAATGATATAGGTTTATGGACATTCGGAAATATTTTATAACCTGAAAGATTTTTGAACGTATTATTATTAATCTTTTTGTATAAGAATAATTACACATTTAGCAAATAGATAAAAAAAAATTAAAAACAAGCAGAAAAGAAAACAAAGGCTTAATTCAATTTCATTGACTAACATTTTGAAGCTTTTCTATAACAATAAACATATGAACTGATATATATATATATAACATTTTAAGAACAGCATTTTGTTATTTTATTAAAGACCTACGTGATCTTGGGTTAGAAAAAGCAGGTACTGATCCATTTACTCCTTCTTACCGACTTACTAGCATTATTTGCGACGTTGCACTTTTCCGTCTTTTTAAGCCTGTACGAAGTGAGCCTCTTACTACTGAGGATAGGAAATTTCTCCATATTCCATTTAAGAACAAATGGATAGATGCTATAAACATCAGCAATATTTTAAATTGTAAGGAAGTTACATCTCAAATTCCTCCATTTTTCAAAAATCAGTCAACACCAATTGTTTCCTACCGATACACTATAACCATAAGTAGTAAAATTTTCAACCATAAAAAGGCATTGCAGGACCTAAACATTGAAGAATATCTAAAGTCCCCTCTGACATGTGAATGCTATGCTTCTCCCTTTGTCTGTGGTCCATCTGGTCATGTCATCACGGGTGATCTTAAGATAATTGAAAATGATTTATTACGTAATGTGGTTTCCCGTGGACCTAAATTCAGGGAACCGCAACGTATAAATTGGAATCACAACTTTAAGATCATCATGGACGCTATGGAGGACTATGCTAGAGCCTGGATAAAGAGGGAAAAGGACCACGAACCAGAGCTTGAATCACTGTCGGACTGGGTAAGGACTATCCGATCTCTTGTACGAAGCCGAATAAACAAACTTTGCAAATGTGTGAACCCCCGGCCTTCTTCTGTATTTAGAGATCGTGAAGTTCTCAATTGTCTCTCTTCCTTACATGACAGGTATGTTGTCACGCCAGCAGACAAGGCTTCCAATAATATAGTTTTTGTATGTAAAGCACACTATTATAATTGTCTAATAAAAGGACTAGGCATTGTTGGTAATACTTCCACTGGTGCTACATACACACGGACTACATTTAACAAAGATGAAATCATAGCCAACCATAGCTCTTTTATGTCCTCTTTCAATATTCCAATGAAAGAGGAACATAAAGAGTTACCATATTTGTATTGGATACCTTAACTTCACAAAAATCCGTACAAAGAAAGGTATATAGCTGGATCTTCATCATGTTCAACTACAGAGCTGTCCGTTCATTTAACTAAAATCTTGTCTGCTGTCAAAGAAGGTCAACAAAGATACTGTGACACTATTTATAATCGTAGTGGAAATATAACCATATGTGGATTTTGAAGAACTCAAAAGATTTGTTAGATCTTTTTAAATCTAGATCATTTTCTGAGGTTCACTCTTTGAAAACGTTCGATTTTTCAACTTTATACACTACCTTGCCACACGAAAAACTAAAATGTCGCCTGAAAAACTTCTCGAAAAAGCCTTTTCAAACTCTAGGAATTTTGTTGTTTTGGGTTATAATTCTACCTTCTTTTCCAAAACATCTTTGAAAGATAAAATTTGTTACACATTGGAACAAGTTTGCAGTATGCTTGATTTCCTCATTGACAACATATTTGTCATCTTCGGAGGAGAGATTTTTCAACAACAAATCGGCATTCCAATGGGCACAAACTGTGCTCCTCTCCTCGCCGGTTTGTTTTATACTCTTACGAGATTGAATTTCTTCATGGACTCGTAAAGAACAAGAAGATGAAAGAGGCAAGGTCATTCAATCTTACATTCAGATATATTGATGATGTCCTTTCTGTCAATAACACTTCATTTGGTAGATGGATTCCTTCAATATATCCTCCGGAATTGGAGATTAAAGAGACCACCGAATCAAATTGCTTCACATCTTTCTTGGATTTGCACCTCGAATTTGACCCAGGTGGTCATCTTAGTACAAAAATTTACGATAAACGAGACTATTTTAATTTTCAAATTATTAATTTTCCTAATCTACAGAGCAATATACCTACTTCTCCTGCATACGGTGTTTATATTTCACAACTTATTCGATATGCCAGAGCTTGCACACATTTCGCTGATTTTTTTTATCAGACACCGATTTCTTCGTGACCGACTTTTGGAGCAGGGCTATAAGAAAATACGTCTCATACGATCACTAAAAAAATTCTTTCTTCGTTATCAGCCACTAGTAGAAAAGTTCAAAATTGAGTTAAAAGATATGATAGTTAATTGTTTTAATTAGTGTTTGACTGGTCTTCTGTACTGAGATGATCACCTCAATATCCCTATTGTGTCTCACAACTATGTTGTGTTCTATGGTCATTACCGGATCCTAAGATCGCAATTGAAGAGGGAGGTTTGGCGCCATAAAACCTGGTTTAACTCACCATTTCGTTTGAAATGCCTGTACCAAGTCAGGACCATTGCGATCCACCAATTCTCCGGTATGACTGATTCGTTTTTGTCATTTTCTCTGGACTGTAAGATTGATCATTCAAGTTCGGTAGTTTTGTTATTACCTTTATTTACTATTATTGTAATTAATATTCGGTCTACTTTTTACGATTTTTTTTTAAAATTTCAGATCGATGTTAAGGTAGAGGATGTTAATGACAATAGACCAGAGTTTGTTAATCCATCAAATGGATATTATTTTTTAGTAAATGAAAATGATCCTATAGGTACATTGGTAAAACCAAGGCCCAACCATCAAAATATATCAGCTACAGATGCTGATATAGGTGAAAATGCAGTGATAGTATATCATCTTATTAACGATTCAGGTAATGTATGCAATTTTGACTTTTTTCATTTTATTGGTTCCCATAAGTATCAATGTATAGTATTTCTTAAACGAGAACTAAAAAAGTGGTATTTTGTTATATATTGAATTCGGTTTGCTGCAGAAAGGTTCCTTTTGGGTTGGCTCTCTTAGAAACAAAATATAAGTTGACCTATTCAGATGAAAAAAAATTTATACATACATGTGAAAAATATACATTAAAACAAGATAAATTCAATCGCTATCTAAAATCTTTAAAATCCTAAGAATGTTTGCCCAGTCGTTGCTATAAAGAACAAAATTCTTGTTCACACCTAGTTAGCTTCAACAGAGGGATTTCACGAGAAATTAATAAAACTTATCCAGATTCACGTAAATAAAGGTGATATTTAAATTACCGAACTTTGGAGAATCAATCTCAAATATCCACGAGACGAGACAAAAGAAGGAATATATACCGGAAAATTGAAGATCGCAATGGTCCCGCCTTGGTACAGGCATTTCAAAGAAATGGTGGGTTAAACCAGGCTTTAAAGCGTGCCAAACCTCCCTCTTTCATTGCAATCTTTGGGTCCGGTATTTACACAAAACATAACAGGTTTGTGATGACATATTAGAGAAACTAAAGGAGATTATACAAAAAACCTTTATTCATTTTTGATAAATTTTCTTGGTTCTCGTGGTTCAATCTGTTATCTTTTGATGTCCGCTTTTCAATAATAAAGTATGGCTGTTATTAGGTTAATATGATTTTACTTACGCTCACTCATGTGGCGTCAAATCTTATGCGACAATAAATTATAATTGAACTAAAGGTGTTTGAAAGGCACAATGGAGATAGTTTGTCCTGATTTGAATTTCGTTTGAAAACCGGGGAAAAACTGTACCCTTAAAAAACTCTTTTTTCTTTTTTTTCTTTATGTCAATAATACATAAAGGTTGTTCAACCGCCTTTTCTTCCGGAACACCTGAGTTCACTGTTGTTACGACTTGAGTTCACGTTGTTGATTTCCGTTCGGTTGATTTTGTGTTATGTGTTTCTTCGTGCTGTTCTAATTCGTGTTTACCGGTTCTGTTGTTACCCTTTCGAACTTTTGACACTCGAATGCCCCATTGGTGCCTCTTTGCTTCTATGTCCTACTACACTTTATTTGTCCTGACAAGCTGTCGTATTTGGTTAATGTATACTAAGATGTTTTTTTTTAAGTTTAATCTGTCATGATGACCTTTAAATATACTAGAATGATACGAAAGGTCATTCAACAGACTTTAAAAAATTAACTCATAGTGACGTTTAAACGTTATTGGTACCAATTCGGATTTTGATGTTGGTATATAGTAAAATACGTTCTACTGCTAACACTTTTTATACGTTAAAAACATTGCATGTCTATTGTGCTTTTCGGTTGCGTGTTAACCTAGCTAAATATCAAGAAAAAAGAGCATCTGCAAACCAAAATAATGTTTTTATTTGCAACCAATATTAATGCCGTTTTGCCATTAAACTTCATGTCCAGCGTTGCATTTTTGGTCAATGAAACTTGGAATTAAGAGGCAATGCACCAAATCTTTGCTTCCAAGATCAAGAAACTTTAAGAAAATGCATAATAGTCTTTGGTTGTTGTGTAATCGGAGTAAATATAAACTAAATGTAAACTGCAATAAAATCAATATTTGAAAACGGAATGTTTTCGCTAGTTAAATAACTTATTCATCTTTGGATAGCAGTGACTTTTAAAAGTAAAGCGGTTTGGCAAACGCAAGAAAAAAACTGTAAAAGTGTCATAATAGAAAATACAGAATAAATTCCCAAAAGTATAATGTATTTTTGTTGTAGAAAAACAATAATTTTTTAGTTTTTTTTTTCTAAAAAAATAGTATATTGCCGGTTAAATCAAAAAGTAAAACGAAAATGTCACAACGTAGAAAATCGTTGCAAACTAACGTTAACGTCTGATGTTACGGAATAAATCTTTAAAATTTTCCAAGCTAATAATATGCATTATTTCGAATTCTTTGTACAAAATATGTTATGAAAGAAAGGATAGTTTGATTTGATTATTTTTAAGATGGTCCTGATTTCGACACATATTTCACTGCCTTTCAATCATTAATTAGGAAATAAGAAATATATATCGTCAATGGAAATATATATCGTTAATGGAAACCGATAAATAGCTATAAGGAGACAACAATTCGCGAAGGCATACTATCAAAATAAATAAAAAAATAATCTCAGGTTTTTAAAAAGATTTAATTATAGAGGCAGATGAAAAAAGGGAGGTCCGAATATTTGGTAGCGAGGATAAAAGGGTTTGCAAAACTAAACACCCTTCAACAAAATATAAATATAACTAAATAAACATGCCGAAGAACTGTTAAAGACTTTCGTAATTCTCTTTTTTTCGGTGGAATTTATATGAAAAAATTGAAAATGAAATATGTCGAGTGTTGGAAAGAACAATTCAACCTTGTCGCAAACAACTCAAACATTGAATTTCATCAATAACGTCATGTTACGCTCATTGTTACCAATATTTTGCACAACGTCAGTTCATTGTTCTTAAACCTTACTAGTGCTCACATTAGCTATAGATAAAGGTAACAACAAAATTAACGAACTGGGATGATCAATATCATATGTTCAAGAAGAAAGGACAAAACAAGACAAGGACGCTCAGAAGAAATTGACGATCGCAATGTTCCAAACTGTACAGGTTTCTTTTTAATCAATCAAGGTTTTTAGACGCTAAACCTTCCTATAAGCTGATTTAAGCTTGTCGTTTTACCTATAATGCTTATTAAAATGATAACAACTCTGCAATATTTATAATTCTTGCTATACTCAGTCTATCACCTAATGTTTTTCGATATTTCTTTTCAGCATGTAATTCTTCGTTTGCAATTAATAATTCGACAGGATTGCTAAGCCTGATAAACAAAATCGACTACGAGATAATTCAGAATTGCGAACTAAATATAACGGTAATTATCGTAATTAGCTATATAGATATATCATATCACGTAAACCATTTTCAATTCACCCTTAAGATGCAGCACTTGAAGATACTCTCGGGTAAAAAGGAAACACTCTGTCATCATTCATCTGTTGACAGACGCTGTTAGCACATTATTTTTTTTTTTTGCTAGCTTATTGACTATATAAAAGAAGCACATCATATGGAAATGTGCATGAAAACACTGCTCCTGAACAATCATTAGGGATGAAATATCTCACTTTATTATTTTCCCCCTTTTGTCTTCTAAGGTATGTAGTTTCACAACTTGGTGGTAGCTCAAATACAAATATCGGCATATCAATTTCATTATGAAATCCCTTAAGGACCAAATTGAATCGCAATAAAATTTTCAATTATTTGAATTTTTCAAATGACCTTTTTATTAAGGCAATTGTTTTTTTCGTATGTTAGTTTTATTTTAAGCTCTACTAAAGAAATAGAAAAAAAGTAAATATACGTAGTGTAAGCATTTGATGGGGTGAGCTTTTATGGTTCTATTGTTCTTCCGTTTTAAAGCTTTATAATCTCAAAACATTATATCAAAAACTACAAATCTACACTCAACACGATATATCGAATATCAAAGCATTGTTGATGGCGATATAGAGTAGATATAAGCTTTATTGGCTAACGCAAACAATTGCAAAAATTAGATAAGTCCTCTAATCTTCTTAGCGAAAATATTGTTCTAATGTGTGTTGCGTCATAGGTCAAATATCGGCATTTACAAATAACATTGTGAGATTATTGGCGTTAACTTACACGATAAACTAACTATGATTATGAAAAAGCACCATGGCATATTTTTTAAATCAATAAATAAATAAAAGGTTTCTATGAATCGTGTAGTCAAATATTGTTTTATAAGTGAACCTGTACATGTATCTCTAATGTTTTATTTTTGTTCTAGGCAGTAAATCCTCATGACATTGACCCTTCAAAAGACTATGACGAAGTTACTATAATAGTTTCGGTCCAGGACTACAACGATAACGCACCTCAGTTTCAAGAGAACACGTTTATACTTCGATACAAGGAAGACACGCGCATTTACGACAAGGTAGGTCAAAACGTCTTCTTTTGAATTTATAATGAATGAAAACAAGATTTATATAATACCCCCTTCATAAAACATGCTTTATGTTCATGAGTTGACAACATTTAGCCGACTTCGATGATATAATTATTATATCTCAGTATTGATTTTCACAAACAATTGTATATACATGTACATTATTTTCACATTTTTCCTGTTTGCAAGACATACAAATGACAACAAAGTTCCAGACAATAAATTTTGCTTCGCCTGACGCGCGTTTCGTCTATTCAAAACTCATCAGAGGCGCTCTACCAAAAATATTGAAAATGCCATACACTGTATGAATATGAAGAGCATAGAACAGTATAACAAAAAAAACCAAACTGGGGAACCAAATTATTACTAGGATTTTCAACCTATGTCTGGGTAAGGAAGAACCTTAGGGTTTAGACAATTTTGAAATTTAGACGGATAATTTAAAGCTTTGATGTATTCTCCAACTCAAAAGTGTTAGTGCCGGAGCGGGCTAACCTCGGGGAATTTAAACTCCACCAGCAGTGCTAACCTTCACGTGTGTTCGAATTACAAATGACAACAAAGTTCCAGACAATAAATTTTGCTACGCCTGACGCGCGTTTCGTCTATTCAAGACTCATCAGAGGCGCTCTACCAAAAATATTGAAAATGCCATACACTGTATGAATATGAAGAGCATAGAACAGTATAACAAAAAAAACAAACTGGGGAACCAAATTATTACTAAGATATTCAACCTATGTCTGGGGTAGGAAGAACCTTAGGGTTTAGACAATTTTGAAATTTAGACGGATAATTTAAAGCTTTGATGTATTCTCCAACTCAAAAGTGTTGGTGACTAGAACTATTGACAGATTGTTAGATGTGATGCACTGTCAAGGAAGTAAGTCCCACAAGCTCTGGAATAAAGAATTCATTGTGATACGTTTACTCCATAAGCTTAAGTGGACGGAATGTTGTAACATAGGAAGGGAAAGTTGACGATTGGAAAGTTTGAGTCATCATGTTTGTCAAAGAGCTTCGCTGAAGGTTTTCTCGAGGGTAAATTTCGAGATGTATATCTTAATATGAAGCAGACTTCCTAGAATCCGTTGTGTTTTTATCTCAGGTTCCCGAGGATAAAAACTGAACAAATATGTTCTCTGTATTTTGTCTCTGTAAATTTGTTCTTTTTCGTTGACTCGTTGACGACAAAGTAAGTCTTGGTATTATCGACTACCAGATATTTGTACCTGCGTTTTCCATTTTTTTTAAAGCTGCGTCTAATAAGCTATGCAAATTATGATTTTGAGTTTTTCATTTGGTAAAGAAGTGTTAAGTGTGGATAAATCGATAGTTTTGATGTTGTTCCCAACGAAACTGATTTGGGAATCTCTATCAGCTCTTTTGAGTTCTCCAAGTTTCACATTTGATTGAATACTGGCTGGGTATTCGGAAAACATATATTTTTTCCCTCAAAGCTAGTCAATAAATACAAAGCATTTTAGTTAACCATTAATAGCTGGACGTTCAATTATTATATCCTCTAAATTTTGAAAGATTTAAGAATTTCATACTTTTCAATAGATAAATGGCTGTTGAAGAGAATTTCTGAAGCTCGGAAGTCCATTAAAAATCACTTTTTAAATTCATTTAACTAGTTAAATAAAAAGGTTTTCAAACCAAAACAGCCCAATTGTCATACAATATTATATATTGTAAGGGAATATTTTTATTATGAGGTAAACTATCAAGACATGACAAAACTAAATATAATTGTGTTCAATTATCTGTTTATTACCAGAATATTTCAAATAGATTGCAAATAGCTTGTAATAATAAATTAAGCGAAGACATAGATATGAGATTATTCAGAAAACCGCACTTAAGTTTTTTTATTTTATTTTTAAAGCTTCCTTCGTTTGGTAATGTGACAGACAAAGACGATAGAGAAAATGCAGATGTTGAAGTCCATGTAATATCTCCAGTAAACTGTTGGTTTACAGTTAATGTAGAAAAATATTTAGTAGCTATAGGTATAGTATACTTATATAACAAAATAACATAACAGGAAGAACTGTTTTGATTATGAACTTCATTTCATAAGGGTTTTTATTTTATTTTATGAACTTCTTTATTATTTTTTTTTTATCTGATGAAGTTACAGAAAAGTTTCTGTCAACCATGAAATTTTCAAAGTTATCATATTTACGCACTTAATTACTTCTTCAAGTAAAGCAACTCTTTATTATTTTGTAAATAGTTAGCAATGCAACGGGTATTTTAATTTGCAACCAGTATCTCGGATAGGTACGACAACAAACTTCGTGAACATGTAAGCCCTAAAAAGTAGCGTCATTAAGAAACTGCGCGTTTTCTTTATCACTCAAGTGATGCAAAATCACGCACGTGCTTTTCCTTATCACTGTAAGAGGACGACCACGACTATTTTCTGCGTCACTGATTTGAACGATTTAAGATAAATACTATCAATATGTGCATAGTTGTGACTAGTTAGGTGTCAGGATAAAACATATTCGTCACTTTAAAGCCATCCTCTTACGGAGAAACCATTGGGCGAGTAATAATGAAGTTTGCTACACTGACAGTTTCTATTTTTAGATGGTGAAGACAAAAAACACTTTGTTGACCCAGATTTAGGATATGTCCATGAATTGAGTATTTCTTTGACAACAGTCCTGGATTACGATACAGGCGAAATAAGTAGCTCATGTATCATCGTTGCCATAGACAAAGCTGAAAATCCAAGCAACAAACTGACTTCAACGGCGACGATAATTATAGAGGTTATAGATGTCAACGACAATGATCCAGAGATTTATGTAGACTCGATAAAGACTAACATCTCACGATATGCATGGAATGGTGAAGTAATTGTGGTAGTAGATAGAATCAATGCAACTGATATTGATTCAGGAGATAATGGAGAAATATATTTCAGATTTGGTAATTGTTTTTTTTTATATTGTGCTACTAACTCGAACAAAAAACACTACCCATTATTATTGGGGAAGTTTTGCATGAGTTTTTCGTCAATGAAAAAAGTTGTCAATGCTTGTAGCATTTTGGTTGCAATCGAGAGATTTTTTTATTACTGTCATTTTAAAAGCAGAATCATTCGGCTTAGTTTTTAACGTAATTGATTTTCCTAACCTAGAAAGTAGCATACATACCTAACCTTCATTTTGGTGCTTATATTCACAATTATACTTATATGCTTGTGCTTATACAATTGTATTCTGATTATTGACTTGAGACCGACTTTAAGACCATATTTAAAAAAAAATTTCTTTATAATCATAAAGTGTTTGGCTTTTTCAATATTTTTGGTAGAGCTCCACAGATGAGTCTTAAGTAGAATAAATGTGCGTCAGGCGTAGGAAAATTAATTTTCCGGAACTTTGTTGTCATTTTTATTGCATATAGTCTCTGAAAAGCTTTTCATTCGACATTAGCAACTGGTGAATTCAAAATAAGGCAAACGAACTTATTCGTGATTTTTCCTACTACTGTTTGGGTTTTTGTTGTACTGAGATGAGCACCTCCACATTTCTATTGTGTTCCATGGCCATGGTGTGTTTTGTGTTTTTATACAGAAAAAAGTGTCATCAAATAAGAGTTTCAAAAACAACAAAAAATATCCAGCAAACTAACAAAGACGTTAACCCTGGCGCTTAAGAAAAGCAAAGAGCTTTCATTCAAAGTCCTCACATTCACTCTTATTCGGCAGTATTTATTGCAAAGATTAGCTTAACTTCTTGAACAGACAGATTTTATTTTATTTTATAATGCATGTTTTACAGACACGACAGATGAAAATATTTTGAAAAGATTTTCCATAAACGATACGAGTGGTCGAATAACCCTTACCTCTTCACTCGTTGACTACCATCAAGATGAAGTTAAGCTTATTGTTATTGTTTCCGACAAAGGTGACCCGCCTCGATTCATAACGTTATTGGTGAGTTTGGAGTCACTTTATTTTGTTTAGGTGCTACAAAGATGCAAAAAGCACAGGGGTATCAACGAGGCATTCGAATATTCCGAACAGGCTACCACAAATCCTGTAGACATAATCAAAGGAGACCTACAGCATAACACAAAACGATATAGAACAGTCGCACTTACGATATAGACGAAATGTATGCAATTTCAGATAGGGACGTCCGGTCGACCGTCTTCCGTTGCACGTCTTGTTATTCATCTCGTATTCGCAACTCCTCCTTAACCCACTCGATAGATTTTCATGAATACATTCACATATTTTTTTAACATAAATCAGATTTGCATCTGCTATTTGAAAACTTGTACAGACATGCTCATGTAATGACAAGGAGATGTCCATCTCTTTCCTGCAACTTTCACAAAACCCTTTTATCAAAACTTTTACACAAGTTTCTTTACATGGTGTAGATTAAATGTTTCAAAAGATAAATTATTCAGGGGGAGGAGCCGGGAAAAAATTATTTGTAAGAATTGCTCTATTGTTTTGAGTAATTTTTTCCTATTGGTTTACAATATTTTTATATAGTATATGTATATAGTTTCATTCATTTATATAACACTACACAACAGGTTTGGCTTCAATAATGAAGGAAATACTTATACAAATTGCATATATTTTTTCAGATGTTATTTACTTTGAGTTTTTCAGGTTACAATTGAAATAGAGGATGATAATGTTAGACCATACTTTAATAGCAACTCATCATTAGTAGCAAGTATAACTGAACACAGATTAGGCTTCAGTCACAACTTTCGAGCTTTTGATGTTGTAAACAATGTGGAAAGCATTTGCGACTGCCACTATGAAATTGTATCTGTAAATGGTAAGGATTTTATCTACGGTAACCTTTTAAATCGGTAAGGATTCTTACATAAATCTTGTATATTTCATTTAGTGTGTACGCCATTAAAATGATTTATCAACTGCTCATTTTATACAACGGCATATATATATTAGATTGATATAGCCCCAGTCACATTGTCAAGTTCCGGCTATCCATTTTTACTGCGTTTCTAAAACGTAGTGAAATGTAGCTTTATACGTAACCAACCGTACCGACACGTTTGGAACGCCAAAAATTGTGTAAACATTACGTTTTGTCAATTTTACTTGACATATTATCGTTTTAACTTTTAACTTTACGTTTTGTAATCTTGGCTTTTATACATTTCGTTATGCAGTTTTACCTTTACGTTAGGTGGTAACGTTGGAATATAATCTGCTTCCGTTCCATGTTTCCATGATGAAGATGTTTAGTATCTTTTGGCTTAGGGATATAAAATATCTTAAGGATGTTCTCTACTTTTATTGAAAATAAATAGGTTTCAAATTTGATGCCTTAAATGAAAAGATAATAGGAAAGGGTAAATAATAAGAAAAATAAATAAAAGCTTCGTGTTCAAGATAATTTAGGTTAAAGTTTTGGCGGGAAAATATTTTCTTTCACTTTTTCATAGGTTTAGAATTAGCACTATTTAGCTGTTAAAACCCATGGCAGAACAAATAGGATTTGATAGGACTTTGTTTATTTCCTCTTTATGACATACAATGTATTAATCACATTGGTAACACGAAAATAGGGGTTCGTGAGCAAATATTTCACCCTATTTTGATGGTAAAAACCAGAGAATTACAGAAATCCAAAAACAAGACTAGCAATGTTCACCACAAGCTACCAAAAAGTCTGCATTGTATAGTATCTGTACTAAATCGTACATGATTCTCCTTTAATTTTAATATGATTAAAACAATGGTTAAGTAAAATGACAGAATAAGTGTAGTTCAAGATAACTGCATGCAGCACACACTGAATCAATTTTTAATTGATTATGATAGCACTTTTCTTGGTATTTATCTGTCAGAGAAAAGAGAACTAAGTCAAATAATATCAATTATTATTATTATGATATTATAATATCAAATTAAATTTATTTTACATTTCAAAAGAATGGAGACAACAATAATAAATTTCAAACAGACATTATATCATCATCTTACAACATTTGAGATGGACGGACGGATGAACGGCCTTTAAACACTATTTGCCTTCTACTTTTCTATATAAAGTATTACAATTCATTTAGTAGGCATGAAACGACAGCAGACGTTATTCAATGAACTGTGCGAAAAGATTTTACGTAAAGATAAAACTGCATAACAAAATCTTTTCTTCTGCTCTCTTTTATGGCCGAGTCACTGTTTTGCGTTAACTCAAATTTCAACTCGAGCTCGATCAATAGCTCGAACTTTAACGCTTACTCCGAATCGAACTAGATGATTACCTTCATCTGACACTTAAGGGTCAAAAGAACCAACTTAAATATTTGTTATCTACGTTTTTGTAGGACTGAAGTATAACAACGTATTCGCAACAAATTATACCGTATATATATTTGTGTTTTTAAACAAAATCTTCAATTCAATGGATTTGTTGTTATTTTGATTTCAAAAACAAGTATCCCATATCCGAATTTTAATAATCTTAAAAATCAAAAGGCTGCTTCTACAGAATTACTTAATTGACACTGAGCTAATCGGCGATGTGCAAGAAACTTTCCAAATTATTTGTGATAATAGTTAATTTAATGGAAATGTATTTTATATAACAGTTGATAGATATCAAGAAATGTTAGACGTAAGGACATACATAGACGCATCTGGAATCAAAGTTGGTGAAATCAGATTTATAGATTTAGCACAAAGTAGCTTTGATCGTGAGGAAATACCAGGTGGAACATTAATTGTCAACGTTAAGGCAACGGACCATGGTGATCCGCGTAAATCGGTGACGGCTGACCTCACAATTGAAGTAGCTGATATAAATGACCAGGCTCCAATTTTTGAAGTTCCTGGCTATGATTTTGATATTTACCAGGTATTTTAGCTCTGTTTGTATAATTTGAATAAATGTCGACAGAATGCAATCTAATGTTATCTTAAAAATGATAATGATGGTTAATCTTTATGGCTAAGAACCATATTTAAATGTATTTTATTATGATATGTGGTTTTTTAATCAAACTTAAAACTGCTTTGAAGTTGCATTCAAATTCTAAATGATAAATCTCCTTTATTCATTATTTTACAGCAAGCCCAAATTGGCAGTTACATTGGCACAGTGTCTGCGGTAGATCGAGATGAAAACCCTTTGACTTTTTATAGTTTGAAAATAACAGACACAAACTTTAACCATACCCTGACAATAGACAAAACAACAGGAGAAATAACTAAGTCTGCCGATATGAACATTACAGAAATCAGTGATGTTCACATTAGGGTAATAATGTGTATGGTTATAACAGAAACTAGGACATTCTTTGACTTTTAATAATGTTAATGATTATATGTTTTATGTAATAGACTAGTAATGAGATTTGTATATAAATCGAAAACGTCTGCTCAACAACATTTTTTGTCAATACCGAAACACTCCCAGCAACATTTGTATTGACTTTAAACATTATCAACTAATATATACTCCTGTACAAAAGAAATGCTACACCTCGAAAATTAATGCCAATCAGGAACATAAACATTTTTTGATCATAAACTTGTTTTTATTCCGTTTGTTTTTGTCTTTAGTATTGGATAGATTCGTAACAATTTTATTTGGATACGAAAGTGTTTCCGGTTATGGGGTATTTTAATGTATTCAACCGCAACCAGAAGTGGTTATTAAAATCAACAAGAATTCATTGTTTCCATCAGTTCTGGTTTCGGAGAAAATGATTTAAAGGTAACCTGATGGTCTCACTAATCATTTCACATTTTTACAGGTTACGAGTTAACCAGAATTGTGCGTTTGGATTTTATGCATTTTCATTTTCAATGTCTGATGCTTTAAATTAAGGTCAATTCAAGTTCATTTTTCTTTGTCTGATACAATTAAGATATTTCTTTAAATTTAAATAAAAAGAGTTTTTATAATTTTACAAAAATCCTTTAATATTCAAATATGTAACGTTTCTTTTGTCCATGAGTATACATTTTTTAATCTTTAATTTCATTTTTTCTTCAGGAAAACCGCAAAAAAATTGAATGTGAAAAATCCTTGACGGGAATAAGAAAACTATTTGACTCATTGTGCCTACATGCATATAAAGTGTTACATGTAGTAGGAATAATTGAACTCGGTATGGTGTTCCTATGAGTGAAAAATCCGAAACTATAAGGAACACAGAATGATATGAACCTTTATAAAGTGACTAAGTACCCTTTGAAGATTATTAACATAATATTAATATTAGCTGTGTGCTTACATGCATCTTAAATTTTCAACCATTATTACTTTTTATTTAGGGATTTGTTTATGCCAAAGACGGTGAAAATGAGAGGTTACCAGAAGATCATGCTGTAATCACAGTTACAGTAAAGTATTATAACAACAATAACAACACACCATATTTTAAAGGAGGTAATTATTCAATTTAACAAGACCCAAATTGAGTAATGTTTTACTCTTTTGATATAAGTTTTCAATAATGTCTGCCTGGGGGACGCATTTCGCATGAAATATTGTTTTCTTAGCAAAAGGGCTGACGCAAGTAAAAAAAATGAATATGAAAGTCCCTACCGTGTAAAAATATTATACTATATTCGACTATTCATAGTATATGTAGTACATGTAGCAGTTAACATAATTGGACTGGATTTGCCTGTTGCTTGGAGTGAAATTAAGTCAGCTCTATTGTTAATATTCGAATGGTGTGATTAAATATTGACCATATGTATACGTACTAAGTAAGTTGCCTAAGAAATACTTTTATAGATGTTCCTAAAAACCACTTTAATACAATCACCATTGTTAATTTCGGTATGTTTTTCAATGTATATTAGCGAGTATAATTTTCGTGTTTGTATCTCCCTTTCAAGGGTTTAAAATACGTATAATACAAAATCACTATTTCTAAAACAGTATTTTAACTATTTACACTATTTGTCGTAGTGCCTACGACACCAGTAAATATTGGTTGGGAACAAGAACCAAAGAAAGTTTTTGCTACTGTTTATGCGTTGGATAATGATGATGGTGAAGAGGGTAAAGTGTCGTACACTATAAAAGAAGGAAACAGACGGGTACGTTTTTAAATTGTTCTATGTAATTTTTACATGTTTACATCGTCTTTAAGGTGATATTTGAAAAGTGTGTATGCTTATAAAAAGATCTATTTGTGCCTACATGTTTGTAATTTACGTGCATTGATCAATACGTTCAATTGATTTAGCCTAGAAAAAATTTTTCTGTGTTGTACCATCCATTGCGTGGTAAATGTCTGTCTACTTTTGTCCACGTCACGTTTACATTTTGCAGATTTTAAGGTCTTTTCATCGTACAAATCATATGCAAGTGAAAAAACGTGATTTGGGAGATAAACAAAATATGAAAAATCAAATTACCCCAATAAAACAAAATTTGTAAACAGAATATCGATCTTTACATAATTATGAAAGCTATTACTTAAAATTTGATAAATGTTTTTAGGACTTCTTCGACATCAATATCATTGATAGAAAAGGAAATATATTTCTCAAATATTGGCTAGATTCTTCTGTGAAAGAAAATGACAAAGAAACGACATCGATAGTAAGGCTGACCATTGAAGCAAAGGATAATGGCACCATACCAAAGGCAAAGTAATAACAACTTCTTAGTTTTTTAGTTGGGAACTCTAAAAGAAGCAAAGGTGTAACAAAGGGGTAATCAAACATCATTATACCAAGAAGACAAAGACAAAATCGGTAGACAAAAAATCATCACAACGAAACAACCACAAAAAAAAACGAGAATAAACCACACACATAATAACAAAACCACATTCAGCAACGTGAACTCAAGTCGAAACAAGAGTGAACTCAGGTGCTCCTGAAGAGTAAGCTATAGCACGCCCGTCGTGCTGCTAATTTCCATTCAGTGTGTCAAATCCGTTAAGGAAAACAAAACAAACCTCTATGACAAACCAACATCTGCACTCAATTGGGGGATAGAAATCCCATATTTGTCTACGAGTGCACGATGTCTACCGTAAAATTTCTTGAGTGACGACAGCAACTGTGGAACAAAATTACCCTATGTTAGCAATTTCTGTATCAAACATGACGCTCTGCCAAGGAAATCGATGTTATTCCCTCAAGCTCTACCATTTTTTTTTTGTTTAGAAGAGATTCCAAGAAGTCTTCTTCATATGAATGAAGAAACAAGTCAGCAAGCAAAGATGCACAATTAGTGCCAATTGGAATCTCTATTGTTTGCTTTTTGCTGAAAAACACTTCAACCAAACTAAATAAATATGTTGTCGATAAGAAAAGTGAGCATATCGACTATTTGGTCTGCTGTATATTTGTTCTTTTTCTTAGACTCATTGGTGACAAAGTAAGTCGTGCTCTAATCGACCACCAGATATTTCTACCTTTTAGTTTTAAAAAACTGCTTTTAATCAGCTGTGCCAATCGTGCTTTGAGTTGTTCCTGCGGAAAAGAAGTGTAAGGAGTGGTGAAATAAAAAAAAATGATGCTTTTTGTAGGATGAAACTGATTTTGAGCTAAAAATATCTAAACGTTCTTTCGAATTCTTCAGGATCCACATTTGATCGACACCATTTCTAGAATAACACAATCGTAATATTTCTGGAGGCCGGACTATATTGCCTTCCGTATTGAACAGAACGGAAAGAAGTCGAGTGGTACATTTTTATGAAGCGCTATGTGTATGGATTTTTATGTAATTTATGTAAATCAAATACGAGGATTGAATGTCATTATTGTCATCACCAACAGAGTCCGAAGAAGGAAATGTCAGATTTGCGATAGTCAATGATTTCCTCCTTAGACAGTGTTGTAGCTAGGTATGTGGGGCTATTGCTGATACAACCAACCCCTAATTCAGCTGTCAAGCAATCGATATAGTGTATCTTGCACACAAAAATGTGCAAAAATGGTTTTATTCGGTGCTTTGTCTGCAGGTACAACAACATTTTTGTCATTTAAGTTGGACAGTGTTTCTGCAACATCTGTGTTGTTAAAAATGGATTTTGCTTTAGTGCTCATTGAGCCCTTTAAAGAAATTATTCTTTTCAAAGTCAATGACCTTGTAGCTTTAAGCCACTCTGACAAATCGTCATTTTCTGTCTCATGTACTTTCTTGGCCCGTTTTCTGGCATAGTCTGCAACTGAATCCATAATTGTTTTAAAATTATGGTTCCAGTCGATACGGCTAGGCTCACGATATTTTTGTAAGTCATTTTCCACGAAGTTCAGGTCACCAGTGATAACGTGGCCAGAGGGAACACAATTGAATGAGACTTTTCACAAGAGCAGTCTGGAGATTTTGCTTTGAGGACATTGATTTAGAAATCCCCCAACACTTGTTTGTAGTTGAAAATTTTGGGTGCAATACTGGAAGTGTGTCAAAGAAGCAGAAGTACTAATGGGGTATCCGAATGTCAAAAGTCCGAAAGGGCAGAGACAAAACCAGTAACACTAACAAGAACGGGACAAAAACAGACAACGTGTAAAGCATGGAAACACAAAATAACTGAATATCAATAAACAACGCGAAACAAGAGTGAACTCAGGTGCTCCGGAAGAGTAAGCAGTTCCTGTTTGCTATAGCACACCCCTGGATATGGAAACAAATTTTAGTTTAAGACCCCAAAAAAGATTCTCAATTTGAAACCCCTTCACATTTGCGTGAGAATACCATTAGAAACATTCTCATCTCAAAGAGTCTAAACAGTGAGAAGAAAGCAGTAGAGTCATGAAGGCCCCAAAATGGCCCAAAATTCAACTTTTATATATCTTCTTGTATTTGCTGCATTAGTTGTTCATTAGTCTTTATATTTCATGAATTGCAAGATTTTTTCCTTCAATATTTAACAATAAGGAGAGGAGTAAGGTAAAAAAAAGACTATTTTATGAAAAATAACAATTTGTGACAGTTTCCCTTGCATTCCATGTATAAATCGATGAATATGAAATGGGCCACACCTGTCGACCAAAATTATTTTGTGGTATAGTTCATTTGAGTTCTATAAATCAACGAAAAATCTTTTGAATTGTTTTGTCTCTCAAATAAAATTTATTTTTTAAACACAAATAAACTTTTTATTAGTATACGAACTCTGATAACAAAAACCAAGATGTTATCTTCTAAAACAAAAAAGTTTTCCTTATGGTCTAATGCTAAATATTTCACCAATTTTGATAATACCTAAAATGGTGTGTTTTTCTGAGGGAACAGTCAGGTGTTGGGGCCCACCTGAACATAATTGAAAGGACTAACAATAGGAGATTAGATGACCAATTAGCTCCACAAAGGATTTTTAAAGGTATTCGGAGCAAATGCTGTTCCTGGTCACTAGGTTGTACTCCCATTGATTTCTATGAATTTTTGGTCCGTTTTTAAGGTCTATGGAAAACATTTTTATTAATCATGCAAAAATTTTGAAATTTTTTGCCTGAGTTCGTATGCCATTAAAATGTCATGACATATCAAAATAACTAAAATATTTTGCAAGACGTAAATTTACAAGCCATTTTTCGTTGATTTATAAAACTCAAACGAACTATAGAAATATGTACAATGATATTTTAAATTAATCATTAAAAAATTACAATGGTCGAGGAATGTGGCCAATACTAATTTTGACGAAATATGCAATGAAACCAGTGAACATGTGTGAAAAATGAGGAATTTTAAAATTGATGGCCTGCTTAAAGTCTCAAGGCTAAACCTGTGGTATAAATATTCTGCTAAATCTTACAGATATGAAAAGTTTGTTTATACCTTAACATATTTTAGTTAAATTTTTGACAGGTTATAGTAGTTTAAAAAATAGTGAATTAGGGCCTTCGTGGTTCTACTCCTTTGATTGCTAGTACAACAATGTACATTACCTAAAAATGACAGAATATTATTAATGATACTTTGCACTAAAAGAACTATCATTGATATCCTATGGGCAGAACATACATAAACATAACATGCTATGAGAGAATATATTATACAGGTTTTAAATTGACGTTCTTTTTTAGAGCTTCTATATTTTTTCATAATTCCAGGTTTGTTTGTTTTTATAAGTTAACCAACCTATCAGATTATAACTTGCTTATGATCTTTCATTCAGATAGATTTTATAAGAAGGTGATTTGGCAGTATAAAGCCTGGTATTACCAACCATTTCTTTTAAAATGCATGTACATTGTACCAAGATCTTTAGTTTGTTTGGTTTGTCTTTGCCTTGTTTTGTTCTGTGCATTTGAGACTGACATTTTCAGTTCAGTATATATTATTATCATTTTTTACTAAAGTAGTACCTTTGATGATATTTTAATTGCAGCACTACAACAGTGACTATAAGAATAGGTGGAAAAGAGCTTTTACCTTGTGTTTCGGGGGACTTGCACCAGAAGAGTGTTCAAGACTTGCAGAAGGAACAGGAAAAATGGTCTTATGCTTTGTATGGTCTCTCTGGAGCATTATGTGTTTCATTACTGACCACATTCGTTTTTCTTTACAAGTAAGTTACAGCATTAATCTATGCAGTGATTTTTTTTTTTACCTTTTATATCTTGAATATTGTGCTCTTATTCCTTCGTAACGATGGATTGGCACCGAATTTTAGTGAATTCTCACTAAATTATCTACAATATCTTCAAAACAATTCAATATAAGAGTTGATGCCAATATTGTTGCCAAATATGTCATTTTCTAAATGCACACTTTAATAAAATTTCTTTTGTCGTCAGGTTTGAGGAAAAAAGGAAAAAACCAAATACTTGTATATAATAAAATTATTGAATGAAATATCACTTAAGAAAATAAAATAAGAAACTTCAAAATCTCTCAAATAAAGGTAATAACAAAACTACCGAACTTGAATGATCAATCTCATAGTCCAGAGAAAATGACAAAAACGAATCAGTCATACCGGAGAACTGGTGGATCGCAATGGTCCTGACTTGGTACAGGCATTTCAAACGAAATGGTGGGTTAAACCAGGTTTTATGGCGCCAAACCTTCCTCTTCCATTGCGATCTTAGGATCCGGTAATGACCATATAACACAACATAGTTGTGAGACACAATAGGGATATTGAGGTGATCATCTCAGTACAGCACACCAGTCAAACACTAATTAAAACAATTAACTATCATATCTTTTAACTCAATTTTGAACTTTTCTACTAGTGGCTGATAACGAAGAAAGAATTTTTTTAGTGATCGTATGAGACGTATTTTCTTATAGCCCTGCTTCAAAAGTCGGTCACGAAGAAACCGGTGTCTGATAAAAAAATCTGTGAAATGTGTGCAAGCTCTGGCATATCGAATAAGTTGAGAAATATAAACACCGTAAGCAGGAGAAGTAGGTATATTGCTCTGTAGATTAGGAAAATTAATAATTTGAAAATTAAAATCGTCTCGTTTATCGTAAATTTTTGTACTGAGATGACCACCTGGGTCAAATTCGAGGTGCAAATCCAAGAAGGACGTGAAGCAATTAGATTCGGTGGTCTCTTTAATCTCCAATTCTGGAGGATATATTGAAGGAATCCAACTACCAAATGAAGTGTTATTGACAGAAAGGACATCGTCAATATATCTGAATGTAAGATTAAATGACCTTGCCTCTTTCATCTTCTTGTTCTTTACGAGTCCCTGAAGAAATTCAGTCTCGTAAGAGTATAAAAACAAATCAGCGAGAAGAGGAGCACAGTTTCTGCCCATTGGAATGCCGATATGTTGTTGAAAAATCTCTCCTCCGAAGGTGACAAATATGTTGTCAATGAGGAAATCAAGCATACTGCAAACTTGTTCCAGTGTGTAACAAATTTTATCTTTGAAAGATGTTTTGGAAAAGAATGTAGAATTATAACCCAAAACAACAAAATTCCTTGAGTTCGAAAAGGCTTTTTCGAGAAGTTTTTTCAGGCGACATTTTAGTTTTTCGTGTGGCAAGGTAGTGTATAAAGTTGAAAAATTGAACGTTTTCAAAGAGTGAACCTCAGAAAATGATCTAGATTTAAAATGATCTAACAAATCTTTTGAGTTTTTCAAAATCCACATATGGTTAATTCCACTACGATTATAAATAGTGTCGCAGTATGCTTGTTGACCTTCTTTGACAGCAGACAAGATTTTAGTTAAATGAACGGACAGCTCTGTAGTTGAACATGATGAAGATCCAGCTATATACCTTTCTTTGTACGGATTTTTGTGAAGTTTAGGTATCAAGTACAAATATGGTAACTCTTTATGTTCCTCTTTCATTGGAACATTGAAAGAGGACATAAAAGAGCTATGGTTGGCTATGATTTCATCTTTGTTAAATGTAGTCCGTGTGTATGTAGCACTAGCGGAAGTATTACCATCAATGCCTAGTTCTTTTATAAGACAATTGTAGTAATGTGCTTTACATACAAAAACTATATTATTGGAAGCCTTGTCTGCTGGCGTGACAACATACCTGTCATGTAAGGAAGAGAGACAATTGAGAGCTTCACGATCTCTAAATACAGAAGAAGGCCGGGGGTTCACACAATTGCGAAGTTTGTCTATTCGGCTTCGTACAAGAGATCGGATAGTCCTTACCCAGTCCGACAGTGATTCAAGTTCTGGTTCTTGGTCTTTTTCCCTCTTTATCCAGGCTCTAGCATAGTCCTCCACAGCGTCCATGATGATCTTAAAGTTATGATTCCAATTTATACGTTGTGGTTCCCTGAATTTAGGTCCATGGGAAACCACATTACGTAATAAATCATTTTCAATTATCTTAAGATCACCCGTGATGACATGACCAGATGGACCATAGACAAAGGGAGAAGCATAGCAATCACATGTCAGAGGGGACTTTAGATATTCTTCAATGTTTAGGTCCTGCAATGCCTTTTTGTGGTTGAAAATTTTACTACTTATGGTTTTAGTGTAGCGGTAGGAAACAATTGGTGTTGACTGATTTTTGAAATATTGAGGAATTTGAGATGTAACTTCCTTACGATTTAAAATATTGCTAATGTTTATAGCATCTATCCCTTTGTTCTTAAATGGAATATGGAGAAATTTCCTATCCTCAGTAGTAAGAGGCTCACTTCTTACAGGCTTAAAAAGACGGAAAAGAGCAACGTCGCAAATAATGCTAGTAAGCCTGTAAAAAGGAGTAAATGGCTCAGTACCTGCTTTTTCTAACCCAAGATCACGTAGGTCTTTAAGTTTCGTGACTCGTAGTGAATAGAGAATGGTACGAACATGATGGACTCCCAATGGTTGTTGTAGACTTGTAACCAGATCATCAAACGTGTCTGAAAGAGATCTGTTGTCAGTTTGACTGGCACCAGATCTTGGTGCCAGTCAAAAGAATAGTTTCCAACTGAAGAGATAAGCCAAGGTTCATGTTCGATATCTTTGGTGCTAGATTTGGATTCCTTGTTCAAACTAGTGGGTTACGAGTACTTTTCATTCCATACAAGTACTTTTGGTTTCGATCTTCCAATGTTTGAATTCAAATGCTGCTGATCAAAAGTAACTCGGCATAATCAAATTGACCGTTTGTTAATGACAATTTATTGATCTGATATAAGAGCTGCCTATTTTATCATACGAGAAAGTACAGATTTTTTTCTTTAAAGGTGGAAGTCAGCTTCTGGGCTACCACTTGAATCTTTAAAGCACCAAAACAAAAATGGGAAGACGGATGATGAAGGAGTCACCATAACAAGTCTCACGCCGTACGAAAGTCTTGGACAAGCACAAAAGGAAAACCATCCATACTCTGTGTCAAATCAACAATTCGATCCAAATGGCAGAGGAAGAAAATACCTGCAACAAGATTATCTTCTTCCAGAATGCTACCAACCAAGTAATGCTCACGATAATCAAGAACGTTGGCGGCCGATTGATTTTCAATCGGAATCCAGGCCTCAGATAAGTCGGGATAGACAAGGGACATATATAGATTTAGAAGAACCTGCCTCCTTGATATCGGTTAGTATAATGCTTAATGATAAGTAGACATCCGAGGTTAAATGTTAAGATTTGTTTCGCCTGATACTGAATGTTTTGTTAAAATGATTGAACTGTCAATTTCAAAACGCAAAATCACACATATTTAAGGCATATTGTCAACCAAAATCCCAATTTTGTTATGTCATTTAGACCGAAATATGTTAAAAGAAAACTTTAAATATTCATTTATTGCCTTAATTAAACTTTGCTTATTTCGCTATAAGTTATTCGACCATGCTGATAGAATGTTTGTTGACGTTTGTACCGACGTATATATTTTTTGAGTATTAAATACAGCCATTAATCAGGATCTCGATTTTTTGTTCCCGAAGACTTTAACTTGGTAATAAATTAATCAAATTCAATATGGTCTATCTAAATCATCTGCATTACTTAAATATGAGCCATTATTGTCATTTCAAGGTTTAGCAGTTTGCATGTTTTCGTCGCCTCGTAGATTTTTACACGGGCTAACACCTCGAGAAACAGATTACTGGCCGCGTGTGTGAATCACGCTAAAGCCAGGTTTATAACTCAAAAATATGAATTTTTGTAAAGCTATATAAATATTATTTAGTAATTATGTTGTTCGATTTTTAGATTAATAGGGTACGACAACTTATTTTTGTTGTTGTTGATAAATAGACATACATATAACAAATTGTCTGTTTGCCTGTTTTGTTGGAACAAAAAATATTGTTAGACAATATCCCTTTTAGAACTAACTTTTACTTTTCAAATAATTTATGTAAATAATCCAACTTTTTTCAAGAAAAAAGAAATAAACCTCATAAAAAGGACTTCATGTCAATTTGGAAAATTAAGCCACTTTACACAAATATTCAAATGCAGTATACAATTTTGATATTGGGGTAAAGCGGTGTTGCTAAAGTGACATTTCCAAAAATTTTCGCATATTGTTGGTCTGGTTTAAATTTTAAATTTTGAGTTCAGTTGTTTTGTAAAAAACAATAAACAGCAGAACAACTACTGGTTACAGGTATATGATTGCTACATGAGGTAAAACCTGAAACAATAACACAACAAGCAATTTTTTCCTATAATTTAAGTCCTGCAAAAACAGTGCACATTGATATAAGTTATTCTAAGTTAGTAAGGCATGTTATCGATTTGTGTTACTTTTCAGTCATATAGCTCACGGTGAGTCAAAACCAAATATTAAATAACAACAAAATACAATGAGACATTATACCTTATTACTTGCTTACTTTTTTGCTAAAATTGTTTATACTTTTGGAGCACATAAGGCCTTTCCCTGTAAACATCTGCTGAACTCTTTGTGGAATAGCTCACGAAAATACTTCTTTGTTTAACTGAGTGACTAACGTATAGCTATACTATGAACATCTTTTTTTTTAAATTAAACAAGACCAACCCACACCCATCTCTCTGTGATTTAGAATGTAGGTGGTTGCATTTCGTTCATACAGTTTTTCATCTGTTACCTCGTTGGACAACCATATTTTGAAGGATTATAGTCAGCGTCAAATATATGTATTGCTCTCCGCGTCTTTGCTCCACCGTGAAAAAGATAATCATTTATTTTGTCATCGAACTATCTTTATTCTTCATGTGGACTTTCTTTTGGTCTTCTTTGTAATGTGTTTTAATTCTCGTTGATTTGTTTGTAGCTACATTCTGTTAGGCCTTGTGTCTCAATCCTAACATTCCCAAGTTCTTAAGGACAGTTATTATTTTATCTCCTTTCTTTCCCAGCTATTAAATATAGTCATGCTTTCATAAAGGAGGTATTGAAATTATTAATGGTTCATTTAACAATAATTTGAAGTGGTTGTCTTAATAATTTATGAAAGGATATGGAGTAAATGAACATGAGACAACAACACATATGTTAACTCCAACTGCAATTATTTTTTATGAGCCGTATGGTCATTTCGGAAAATTATTCCTCATTTATGTTGAGTTCATTATATATGTCGTGTACATGTTATTATTTTGTACAAGTTATAACTTGTATGAAAAAATCGTACAAGTAATAACTTGTACGGAAAAAATAATAACTTGTACAAGGGTTAATTGTAAAATAATATAAGAAATATGTTATAAAGCTAGGAAGCAACCTTAAAATATGGTCTAATTGTATTTATTAATAAACTGTTGGAAAATAAACAGTTATTATTTAAGAACAGTTTATAGATTATGTAGAGGATATTCAGGGAATAAATACGAGTATGCGCTTTCAATTAATAAATGTTTTATTCAATGCGATCCTACATGGGCATAAATGGTAGCGTAATGGTAGCGTATTGTTAGCGATTCTCTGAAAAATACAAATATTCACAAATTATAGAACCAATATAACAAATTCTTATAAACAGATTGACAATACATACAGATGTAGATTTCAAACAGAAATAGTTTACCATAAACCTTTGTACAATCAAATAAAAATATAAAGTCTAGTTTTGTTCATGTTAAAACTTCGAAATTAAATAAATTTAATATACAGTCTGGTAAAAATATAATCATAATCTAACATAACAACAATAAATACATAAACATACCGATTTTTTGGCCTTTCCCTATAAATAGTTCCTCTCTATAATAAAAACGTCTGTTCTAGTTTGTACTCAAAGCGCCCATACAAGACGTTGCTAAAGTGGACGTAATAATACGACAATGGAAAACGGGAAAACGTTACAAACGTTTCCCGCGGATTTGACGTTATGAAAAAAGTTAAAAATTACAATGTTACAAAGTTAAAAATAAAAAAGAGCTGAACATACATGGCTCTTACACACCTCGCCATGAAATTATCACAATTTCATACAAATAAAAAATATTCATAACTAAATGAGGCTAAATCAACAAGATAGCAAGTCCTCTATTGAACATTCATCTCAAGTAGGCAAAGTTTGGTTACCGGTCTTAACAATTCAGACGTGTTGGTCTTTACTCTGCAACTTCGTACGTATCCGTCTCGTCCGACGTTGGTGCTTACGATTCTGCTGAGTGGCCATTGTCCTCGTGGTACATTTTCTTGTGCAACTAAAACTAGATCCCCTTCGACAAGGTTTCTAATCGGCTTTGTCCATTTTTGTCGTTTTTGCAAGGTTGGAATATATTCGCTGATCCATCTTTTCCAAAAGACATTTGCCAAATACTGTACTTGTTTCCACCACCTTCGAGCATAAATGTCTTTTTCCACAAAGATTCCTGGTGGCATGCACGAGTTACTTTTCATGAGTAGAAGCATGTTTGGTGTAAGCGCTGGTGGGTCATTAGGATCATCGCTGACGTGAGTAATGGGCCTATCATTCAAAATCTTTTCCACTTCTGCAATTAGTGTAAGTAATTGTTCATCATTTAATATCTGTTCTTTGACGATAGATTTTAGAATAGTCCGAGTTGATCGAATCATTCTTTCGAAAGCTCCAGCCATGTGACTTCCCTGCGGTGGGTTGAAGTTCCATTCGATTTCATTTTGTGACATATGTCTCCCTATTTTAGACGCGTTCCACTCTTTAATTGACTCCCTAAGTTCCCGGTCTCCACTTGTAAGATTGGTGCCATTGTCGCTGTAGACTTTCTTTGGTGTGCCTCGTCGACTTGTAAACCGTTGAAAGCTTGCTATGAACGATTCTGTTGTCAGAGTATGGGCTACCTCTAAATGCACGGCTCTGGATGTAAGACAGGAAAATAAGCATCCATATCTCTTCTGATGGGAACGTCCCACGTTTACCATTAAGGGCCCGAAGAAGTCAATTCCTATGTATGAGAACGGGGGTTGGTTTAGTGATTTGATCAGTAAGTAGTGGTGCCATCATTTGACTGCATAAAGGACCTCGGAGACGCTTACAATCCATACAATGTCCAATAGTTCTTTGTCCGTTTATTATCCAAATTTCATACGAGTTGCTGTGAGAACCTGGTTTTTTCCAACATGTCCGTTAGTTTCGTGATAATAACGTACTATAACTTCTGTGGTGTGATCCTCGTTAGGCAGTATGATTGGATAATCATTCTCGTTCTTGTCTTCGTTTCGTCTTTTAGCTCTGATTAGTCCATTTATCAAAATAGGGTTCAAGCTTGCTATCTTACTGTCTTTTTTGACGGGTTTTCCATCCTTTAGTTTTTTTAGTTCATCTCCGAAATTGTGATTTTGTACGTATTCAAGTATTGCTTGAGTAGCCGTTTCCATCTCTGACGGTCGTAGATATCCAACGTTGAGTTCTACATCATGTTTCAAGTATTTTTTCTTGCAGTAATTCTTGTACCGTAACAGCCATGCCACTGTACGTCTCATCTTGTACCAATCCGAAGTATAGTTGATTACATCCTCTATGAAGCAGCTCGCAATTGTGTACACAGTTCCGTCTCTCTTTACTTCGGAATCATCTTCCCGGACAACCGTTTTCTCAATTGAAATATTCTCCGGCCAAAGTGAAGAATCTTTTGTTAGGAAGGCTGGTCCGTTAAGCCATGTGTTGATCTTCTCTGAATTCGAAGCATCGATCCCTCTGGACGCAATATCTGCTGGGTTTATGTTCGTCTCAATATGTCGCCACTGGTTCAGCGTAGTCGCGTTATGAATAATGCTGAGTCTATTGGCAACGAAAGTCTTAAATCTGCTTGTGGTGTTCCTGATAGAGCCAAGTACTGTGGTTGAATCGGTCCAGAACGTGACATTGTCTATTTTAATGTCAATCTCTTCAACTACCAGCTCGTACAGACGACAGGCAACTACAGCTCCTGACAGTTCCAATTTCGGAATAGACATCTGCTTAATCGGGGCAAGACGGGCCTTGCCTATTACAAAGGAGCAGTTCACTGTATCATTTCCATCAACCAATCTCAGATAGGCGCAGGCACCATAACCAGTTCCCGATGCATCGCAAAATATATGCAACTCGGTTAACTTCACATGTTCTGATTTTTTAGCTTTAAAGCAGCGATCGATGTTAAGGTTTTCAAGATGAGGTAGATTCTTCAACCAGTTTGTCCATTCCTCATGGTATACTTGAGGAATCGTGTCATCCCATTGTAACTTGTCTCTGCATAATCGTTGTATCAAAGCTTTTGCTTGAAGTGTAACGGGGGCAACGAGTCCGAGCGGGTCAAATATTGAACTAACGATCGATAAAATGCCTCGTCTGGTCATGAAACTTGAAAGTATCGTTGTTAATATCCCAGAGTATCCCCAAGGCTTTCTCGTTTGGGATAGCATCATTTATGTTGAATTGCATAACAGACGGGGAGTGTTCTGACTCGGGAATCGACTTTAAAACATCTCCATCGTTATTTAACCATTTAGTCAGTCTAAATCCTCCTAATGCTAGCATTGATTTTAGATCCTTTGCAATCTTAATTGCTATCTCCTTCGATGATACGGATTTTAAGCAGTCGTCTACATAAAAATTTCGTTCAACTGTTGTACTGACCTCCTCGTCATACAAATGTCGGTGGTCTTTGGCGGTTCGTTTTAATGCAAATGCTGTACAGCTTGGAGATGATGTTGCTCCAAACAAGTGAACTGTCATACGATAATGTTTAGGTTGCTGATTTAACTCCCCATTTGGCCACCAAAGAAAGCGTAGGGAATCCCGATCCACTTCTGAAACGTGCACCTGGTGAAACATGGCTTCAATATCAGCAACAAGCGCGATACGTTCCTGTCTAAAGCGTATAATCACCCCAACCAAACTATTCATTAAATCAGGTCCTTGCATCAACTGGCTATTCAGTGAGATTCCGTGGTATTTGGCGGCGCAGTCGAAAACCACCCTAACTTTTCCCGGCTTGTTTGCATTCACGACAGGATGGTGAGGTAAGTACCACTGTCTAATACATGTAGCTTCATTGTCTGTCTTAATCACTTCTTGTGCATGACCCTTTTCAATGTAATCCGTCATTGTTTTTGTGTACATTCCATGCATGTTCTCGTTCCTCGACAACTTGTGTTTCAAATGGTTCAATCGAACCTGTGCGAGTGCTAAGTTGTTCGGTAGTGTGGATTTCATATCTCGCCATGGCAGTCTCAGTTTATACTTCCCATCCTCATGAGTAATTGTTGACTCCATAGTCTCTAACGCTCGTTTATCTTCCACGGACATTTCACATTTGTCGGATCTGATCGTATCTTTGAAGTCTGTCGTCCACATACGCTCAAGTTGTTCATCCAATCTATCGGCCCCAGACGTGATTCCAAAATGTACGTGTGCATCGCTTGTCTTTGCAGTACAATCTATCAGTCCACGGATCGCCCATCCAAGATTCGTTCTCACGGCATACGGCTGGTGTTCATCACCGGGTCTAACCTCAAGCGGAATGTGAGCATTAGGGGCGTCGGTACCAATCAGCAGCATCACTTTACTTTTGTCAATTTCCGGAATTCTAATATCAGCGAGGTAGGGAAACTTCTTGACGTCAAGTTTCGTGGCTATATTTCTGGCAGAAATGGGTAAGTATTTAACCGACCAGACACGCTTAATCCGTACAAATTTGTTGTTGTTTAATGCGCTGACCTCAATGTTGACTTCGCTTCCCTGTATCCTATCATCAGTGGAATTGACAGTGACATAGCAAATGAAACAGGCTTGCTTTTCAATTTCAGTCTATTCACCAGTCTTTGGTCAATCAGCGTTTTGTCAGAACCATCATCCAGAAGTGCGTAAGTGTTACAAAGTGTGTCGCCATCGTCGCCCTTTACAACTACAGGTATAATTCCCAGACAATTCTTAAGTGTTCGATTTTCTCTTGATACAGTACAGTTCACGGAAGACTGAACTACCTTGTGATTAGCCTCGGGTTTGGACCAACAATGGAGTAAAAGATGGTGTTTCTCATTACAATTAGAAACTGTACAAGACTTAGGATTACTACACTTATTAACAAAATGATTATCTTTTAAACAATTATAACAAAGTTTTCAGTGCGTACAAAGCTGCACCTGTCAGATAAACTCATAGATTTAAACTTTTTATACATTGATATATCAGTACATGTACCCGAACAACACTTACATGTATGCTTAACTTGTGACGTCTGGTTTACACTATTAGTAGCTGGTCTGCTAACTCTACCCTTGTGACTATCATGTTTACTATTGTGATCATAACGTACATTTGATTTACCATTTTCTTGAGTAAGATCAATACCATACATCGAATTTGCAATACGTGATTTCTCATCTATATATCTACTGAGATCAGAAAATCTAGGTTCTCTACCTGACTCTGTAATGCTAAGTGCGACGTCAACCCATTTAGTTCTTAAATGCATAGGTAGCCTTCTTACAATAAGCCTTAAGTTTTCAGTGCTATCTATGTCTGATGCAAAACCTAACTGAGATAATGTATTGTCACATTTTTGCATTTCTAGAGCTAACCTTGATAGACCATTAATATCTGAAGATTTAATCTGACTACCGTGTACTAAGTTACTAATATACGATCTAGCAATAATATGTGGTCTACCATATCTAGATTGTAACAATTCTTTAGCACGAACATACCCTTTATCAGCACCTAACAAAACACAGTCTTCAATACACTCTCTGGCTTCTCCTACACAGTATTGTATTAAGTAACTCAGCCTTGTCTGATTGTCAATGATTTTACTTTCAATGTTAGTTTCAAAGTTCTTAATAAATTTCAAATAACTGGTAGGAGAGCCACTAAATGTCAATAACTCCGGCTTCGGCAAGTTGAATCCTTCTTGAAGAGTTTCAGCCAACTTCTGGAATGCGCTGTCAATGCTGCTGCCACTGGATACACCTCTCTGAATTTCACTGGATACATCTCTGCGTATGTCACTATTATAGCTCTCTGTCGGTCGACTGTTGTTATTCTGAGTGTGGCTATCTACTTTACCGTCACACGTAGATTCCGACCGCGCAATCGGTTCACTTTGCTTCACGTTTGGAATATTGTTAGTTGTATTGTTTATACTCCTCTTCCGACACTGCACCTC